>JACEFZ010000739.1:0-238290 GCA_014155875.1 Cepaea nemoralis
TACCCCCTTTTTGGAAAAAAGGGGGGCCCCCGAAAAAAAAGGGGTTTACAGGATGGGTAATGGCGGATAAAAGGGTTTCCACTTGGCGTGACAAGGGTAAACATTTGTGAAGGAGCTAATTGGTGATAGAAGAATAAAAATTGTGGAGAGAAGTGGGGTGAAGAAGAAAAATTTGAAGAGAGCTAACGTGCGTAAGAAGAGAAATGTGTGAAGAGAGCTAAGTGGTGAAGAAGAGTAAAATCTGTGTGAAGAGAGCTAAGTGGTGATAGAAAGAAGTAAAATCTGTGTGAAGAGAGCTAAGTTAGTGTGATAGAAAGAAGTAAACATCTGTGTGAAGAGAGCTAAGTTGGGTGAAGAAAAAATTGTGGAAGAAGTAGTGTGTGAAGAAAAAACTGGGAGAGAGTTTATGAAGAAAAAACTTGTGGAGAGAATGGTGATAGAAAGAAAAATTGTGGAAAATAGTTAGGTGATAGAAAAAGTAAACATCTGTGTGAAGAGAGCAAGTTAGTGTGATAGAAAGAAGTAAAATCTGTGTGAAGAGAGCTAAGTGGTGATGAAAAGTAAAATCGTGTGAAGAGAGCTAAGTGGTGATAGAAAGAAGTAAACATCTGTGGAAGAGAGCTAAGTGGTGATAGAAAGAAGTAAACATCTGTGTGAAGAGAGCTAAGTGGTGATAGAAAGAAGTAAACATCTGTGTGAAGAGAGCTAAGTTAGGTGATAGAAAGAAGTAAACATCTGTGTGAGAGAGCTAAGTTAGTGTATAGAAAGAAGTAAACATCTTGTGAGAGAGCTAGTGGTGATAGAAGTAAACATCTGTGTGAAGAGAGCTAAGTTGGGGAAAAAAAGAAAACGGGGAAAACTAAGTGGTGATAGAAAGAAGTAAACATCTGTGTGAAGAGAGCTAAGTGGTGATAGAAGAAGTAAACATCTGTGTGAAGAGAGCTAAGTGGTGATAGAAAGAAGTAAACTCTGTGTGAAGAGAGCTAAGTTAGGTGATAGAAAGAAGTAAACATCTGTGTGAAGAGAGCTAAGTTAGTGTGATAGAAAAAAATTGTGGAAAAGGGGTGAAAAAAAAATTGTGGAAAAAGGGGTGAAAAAGAAGTAAACATCTGTGTAGAGAGCTAAGTTAGTGTGATAGAAAGAAGTAAACATCTGTGTGAGAGAGCTAGTGGTGATAGAAAGAAGTAACATCTGTGTGAAGAGAGCTAAGTGGTGATAGAAGAAGTAAATCTGTGTGAAGAGAGCTAAGTGGTGATAGAAAAAGTAAATCTGTGTGAAGAGAGCTAAGTAGTGTGATAGAAAGAAGTAAACATCTGTGTGAAGAGAGCTAAGTAGTGTGATAGAAAGAAGTAAATCTGTGTGAAGAGAGCTAATTGGTGATAGAAGAAGTAAACATCTGTGTGAAGAGAGCTAAGTTAGTGTGATAGAAAGAAGTAAACATCTGTGTGAAGAGAGCTAAGTTAGTGTGATAGAAGAAGTAAACATCTGTGTAAGAGAGCTAAGTTAGTGTGATAGAAAGAAGTAAACATCTGTGTGAAGAGAGCTAAGTGGTGATAGAAAGAAGTAAACATCTGTGTGAAGAGAGCTAAGTTGTGTGATAGAAAGAAGTAAACATCTGTGTGAGAGAGTAAGTGGCGTGATAGAAAGAAGTAAACATCTGTGTGAAGAGAGCTAAGTTAGTGTGATAGAAAGAAGTAAACATCTGTGTGAAGAGAGCTAAGTAGTGTGATAGAAAGAAGTAACATCTGTGTGAAGAGAGCTAAGTAGTGTGATGAAGAAGTAAACATCTTGTGAAGAGAGCTACTGGCGTGATAGAAAGAAGTAAACATCTGTGTGAAGAGAGCTAAGTTAGTGTGATAGAAAGAAGTAAACATCTATGTGAAGAGAGCTAACGTGGCGTGATAGAAAGAAGTAAACATCTGTGTGAAGAGAGCTAAGTTAGTGTGATAGAAAGAAGTAACATCTGTGTGAAGAGAGCTAAGTTAGTGTGATAGAAAGAAGTAAACATCTGTGTGAAGAGAGCTAAGTTAGTGTGATAGAAAGAAGTAAACATCTGTGTGAAGAGAGCTAAGTTAGTGTGATAGAAAGAAGTAAACATCTGTGTGAAGAGAGCTAAGTTAGTGTGATAGAAAGAAGTAAACATCTGTGTGAAGAGAGCTAAGTTAGTGTGATAGAAAGAAGTAAACATCTGTGTGAAGAGAAGCTACGTTAGGCGTGATAGAAAGAAGTAAACATCTGTGTGAAGAGAGCTAACGTGGCGTGATAGAAAGAAGTAAACATCTGTGTGAAGAGAGCTAACGTGAGTGGATAGAAAGAAGTAAACATCTGTGTGAAGAGAGCTAAGTTAGTGTGATAGAAGAAGTAAACATCTGTGTGAAGAGAGCTAAGTTAGTGTGATAGAAAGAAGTAAACATCTGTGTGAAGAGAGCTAACGTTGGCTGTGATAGAACAGAAGTAAACATCTGTGTGAAGAGAGCTAAGTTAGTGTGATAGAAAGAAGTAAACATCTGTGTGAAGAGAGCTAAGTTAGTGTGATAGAAGAAGTAAACATCTGTGTGAAGAGAGCCTAAGTTTAGTGTGATTAGAAAGAAGTAAACATCTGTGTGAAGAGAGCTAAGTTAGTGTGATAGAAAGAAGTAAACATCTGTGTGAAGAGAGCTAAGGTTAGTGTGTGATAGAAAGAAGTAAACTCTGTGTGAAGAGAGCTAAGTTAGTGTGATAGAAGAAGTAAACATCTGTGTGAAGAGAGCAGCTAAGTTAGGGTGATAGACAGAAGTAAACATCTGTGTGAAGAGAGCTAAGTTAGTGTGATAGAAAGAAGTACACATCTGTGTGAAGAGAGCTAAGTTAGTGTGATAGAAAGAAGTAAACATCTGTGTGAAGAGAGCTAACGTTAGCTGTGATAGAAAGAGTAAACATCTGTGTGAAGAGAGCTAAGTGGAGTGATAGAAAGAAGTAAACATCTGTGTGAAGAGAGCTAAGTTAGTGTGATAGAAAGAAGTAAACATCTGTGTGAATGAGATCCTAACGTTAGCTGTGATAGAAAGAAAGTAAACATCCTGTGTGAAGAGAGCTAAGTAGTGTGATAGAAAGAAGTAAACATCTGTGTGAAGAGAGCTAAGTTAGTGTGATAGAAAGAAGTAAACATCTGTGTGAAGAGAGCTAAGTAGTGTGATAGAAAGAAGTAAACATCTGTGTGAAGAGAGCTAACGTGGCGTGATAGAAGAAGTAAACATCTGTGTGAAGAGAGCTAAGTTAGTGTGATAGAAAGAAGTACACATCTGTGTGAAGAGAGCTAAGTTAGTGTGATAGAAAGAAGTAAACATCTGTGTGAAGAGAGCTCAGTTAGGTGATAGAAAGAAGTAACATCTCTGTGTGAAGAGAGCTAAGTGGCGTCCGTGATAGAAAGAAGTAAACATCTGTGTGACAGAGAGCTAAGTTAGTGTGATAGAAAGAAGTAAAACATCTGTGTGAAGAGAGCTAACGTGGCGTGAATAGAAAGAAGTAACATCTGTGTTGAAGAGAGCTAAGTTAGTGTGATAGAAAGAAGTAAACATCTGTGTGAAGAGAGCTAACGTGGCGTGATAGAAAGAAGTAAACATCTGTTGTGAAGAGAGCTAAGTTAGTGTGATAGAAAGAAGTAAACATCTGTGTGAAGAGAGCTAAGTAGTGTGATAGAAAGCAGTAAACATCTGTGTGAAGAGAGCTAAGTAGTGTGATAGAAAGAAGTAAACATCTGTGTGAAGAGAGCTAAGTTAGTGTGATAGAAAGAAGTAAACATCTGTGTGAAGAGAGCTAAGTTAGTGTGATAGAAAGAAGTAAACATCTGTGTGAAGAGAGCTAAGTTAGTGTGATAGAAAGAAGTAAACATCTGTGTGAAGAGAGCTAACGTGGCGGTGATAGAAAGAAGTAAACATCTGTGTGAAGAGAGCTAAGTTAGTGTGATAGAAAGAAGTAAACATCTGTGTGAAGAGAGCTAACGTGGCGTGATAGAAAGAAGTAAACATCTGTGTGAAGAGAGCTAAGTTAGTGTGATAGAAAGAAGTAAACATCTGTGTGAAGAGAGCTAAGTTAGTGTGATAGAAAGAAGTAAACATCTGGTGTGAAGAGAGCTAAGTTAGTGTGGATAGAAAGAAGTAAACATCCTGTGTGAAGAGAGCTACACGTGAGTCGTGATAGAAAGAAGTAAACATCTGTGTGAAGAGAGCTTAACGTTAGTGTGATAGAAAGAAGTAAACATCTGGTGTGAAGAGAGCTAAGTAGTGTGATAGAAAGAAGTAAACATCTGTGTGAAGAGAGCTAAGCTTAGTGTGATAGAAGAAGTAAACATCTGTGTGAAGAAGAGCTAAGTTAGTGTGATAGAAAGAAGTAAGAAACATCTGTGTGAAGAGAGCTAAGTTAGTGTGTATAGAAAGAAGTAAACATCTGTGTGAAGAGAGCTAAGTTAGTGTGATAGAAAGAAGTTAACATCTGTGTGAAGAGAGCTAAGTTAGTGTGATAGAAAGAAGTAAACATCTGTGTGAAGAGAGCTAAGTTAGTGTGATAGAAGAAGGTAAACATCTGTGTGAGAGAGCTAAGTTAGTGTGATAGAAAGAAGTAAACATCTGTGTGAAGAGAGCTAACGTTAGTGTGATAGAAAGAACGTAAACATCTGTGTGAAGAGAGCTAAGTTTAGTGTGATAGAACATCTGTGTGAAGAGAGCTAAGGTTAGTGTGATAGAAAGAAGTAAACATCTGTGTGAAGAGAGCTAAGTTAGTGTGATAGAAAGAAGTAAACATCTGTGTGAAGAGAGCTAACGTGGCGTGATAGAAAGAAGTAAACATCTGTGTGAAGAGAGCTAAGTTAGTGTGATAGAAAGAAGTAAACATCTGTGTGAAGAGAGCTAAGTTAGTGTGATAGAAAGAAGTAAACATCTGTGTGAAGAGAGCTAAGTTAGTGTGATAGAAAGAAGTAAACATCTGTGTGAAGAGAGCTAACGTGGCGTGATAGAAAGAAGTAAACATCTGTGTGAAGAGAGCTAAGTTGGAGTGATAGAAAGAAGTAAACATCTGTGTGAAGAGAGCTAACGTGGCGTGACAGAAAGAAGTAAACATCTGTGTGAAGAGAGCTAACGTGGCGTGATAGAAAGAAGTAAACATCTGTGTGAAGAGAGCTAAGTTAGTGTGACAGAAAGAAGTAAACATCTGTGTGAAGAGAGCTAAGTTAGTGTGATAGAAAGAAGTAAACATCTATGTGAAGAGAGCTAACGTGGCGTGATAGAAAGAAGTAAACATCTGTGTGAAGAGAGCTAAGTTAGTGTGATAGAAAGAAGTAAACATCTGTGTGAAGAGAGCTAACGTGGCGTGATAGAAAGAAGTAAACATCTGTGTGAAGAGAGCTAAGTTAGTGTGATAGAAAGAAGTAAACATCTATGTGAAGAGAGCTAAGTTAGTGTGATAGAAAGAAGTAAACATCTGTGTGAAGAGAGCTAAGTTAGTGTGATAGAAAGAAGTAAACATCTGTGTGAAGAGAGCTAAGTTAGTGTGATAGAAAGAAGTAAACATCTGTGTGAAGAGAGCTAACGTGGCGTGATAGAAAGAAGTAAACATCTGTGTGAAGAGAGCTAAGTTGGAGTGATAGAAGGAAGTAAACATCTGTGTGAAGAGAGCTTGGCTGTGTGAATGTCTTTATCTAGTTGCATGTCCGTACGTTGAGGACAATTGCTTGGTTGTGTGAATGTCTTCATCTAGTTGCATGTCACGTTGAAACAATTGCTTGGTTGTGTGAATGTCTCTATCTAGTTACATGTCCGTACGTTGAGGACAATTGCTTGGTTGTGTGAATGTCTTTATCTAGTTGCATCTCCTTTGCAGGACGTTGCAATCAACCCCGTGTTGGTTTTCCAGCCAATTTTACGTTCAACTGTTGGCCATTGCTTTCTGAAGGAGAAGTCAACTTGTTAAGCCCGACTTAATGCCTGTGCAGGAATTAAACGCGCTACCTCAACATCAGTGCACCGGAAGTTTCAGTGCCAGCGCACTTACCCTGTCAGCCCAGCCAACTTCTGGTGTACATTACCTATTGTAGAAGTCAGCTTCTTTACCCGGGACCATTTTCGCTCCAGGAAACCATTAAAAAAAAATCGGTCGAAAATGAAAACACATCTACATTATAAATACATGTACACAGAAAAAGCGAGACCATGGCAAAAACTAAGGACAAACATCCGCTATTGCATTGAAAGAAGCAAAAAATAATGGATGAATACACGGGTAAGAAATGACTCGCAGAAATAATGAATGAACATAGCATGTGCAACAACTTTCCTGTCAATCAGCTAACCTGGTAAAGCACTCAATGACTCTGGAACCAGGCCATGGAGGAAAGGAACTGGCGCATTTGCATATACCGTACAAGGCAGGTAAAATCATTTCTCTGTTTGTGCCAGAACTAACTCGGGGTATGGCCTCCACGCAGCAGAGTAGAGAAACTTCACTCTGAGAGGCAACAGGTAAGATAAGTAGTCAGCTTACTTTATATTTCCTGATTGATACATGCGAGAGACTGACTATACCAGTGTCTGAATACAAGCACTAGATGAGACGGTCACACAAATAGTCAAAGAAGTCACCACGTTTGAATGCCAATGCACATAAACAACGACAGAAGAGAAACTGGGAGAACAACAATATAGTAGTCCAGGGACAGGGGGAGGAAGGGGAGAAATCTTAATGTATGTACAACTTACAAGTGAAGAAAAAAGGGGAGTGGGGGGGGGGGGGGGAAAGAGAGAGTATAGTGTTCATAACTGATGTAGGTAGAGGTCTGGCTGAAAGGTTACGAGCGCTCGATCAAAAACTTCCGTCAATAAACACTAACGTACTTACTGGCTAGTTATCATCAGGAGCAAACCGGTGACCATGTCCTGGTAACTCTGGACTAGCCACAGTCTCAGTCACCGCGCCACCACAACAAACCTCGTGCCCACGTTGCCACGGAATGCCTATCGTCTTTCTCAAGCTTAGATTACAGCCAGCGGAAATACGGGTCTGATGTTACGCCATGTTTGTTTCCATGGAGACAAGACGCCGCCGCAGATGGCCGTCGTCTAGGTTGGATAACAACGTGACGTAACTGGTGGATAATCGAAGTACCTTCGTGCCCCCCTCCCCCTCAGCTGAAGATATTGCCAGGTGATAAGTTCACATTTAATTAATATCATTTGCCAGGGAGAATCCCAGTTACATGAAATAGGACGAGGGACTTTTTTATTTTTTTTTGGTTTTGTATGAGCTAGCGCTCGATTTGGACTCAAACCTAGTACAACTTGTGCACTGGTCTGATTTTCTTTCTCACGCACTCACTCACTCACTCATTCACTCACCCACGCACGCACGCACACACACACACACGGATATATATATATATATATATATATATATATATATATATATATATATATATATATATATATATATATATATATCATGTGCCATGCCGGAAAGCGTGGGCGGTCATGACTCGCCATTTCACTCGATCACCAGTGTCGTGGATCAGCTCAGTGTTCCTGTCTCGTCCATGCCATGTGGCCAAGCCATCCAGGTATTTTCCTCTCGGTCTTCCTCTTGGTCTGTTCCCCTCGATCTTGCCAGTTGTCACTAAGTTCTCCAATCCATTTCTTCTCATAACATGTCCAAAAATTTTGACTGTCTACGTCTAATTTCTCTAATCAGTTTACGATGTTCATTTGTCTCCTGTAGTACTTGGTCATTGGTTTTTCTGTCTGTCCATGGTATTCTTTGCATTTTCCTCAGAAACCACATTTCTGCAGCCATCAGATGCTTTTCAGCTTGACTGCTCATTGTCCAAGTTTCACATCCATACAAAAGAACAGGCTCTATGTATCCCCTCAACACTCTTTTTCTCGTTTCAATTGACATCTTTCTTATTGGTCAGAATGTTTTTCATCTTGCTAAAGGCTACTTTCGACATGGCGATTCTTGTTCTAAATCTCTTCAAGGCATCTCCCATCAGATGTTATAACTGTTCCAAGATAATTGTACCGATTCACTTGTTGAAGAATATTTCCATTTACTTGTATATTACATTGTGGCACTTCTTCCTTCCTACTGACGACCATATATATATATATTCTCCAGACATCCGCGTGGCGAATGAGTTACGGATGCAGTTCGTAATCCCGCATACCCGCGTTTGAAACGCAGCTGTGAGCGATTTGGCAACAGACCGCCTTACGTTGGTTTTTTTAAGAAATGGTATGGGTGCCGGTCGTTCACAGCAATGGCAAACTACTGAACGTAAACTTGCCAAGGAATCATGAAAAGCCACACACACAAAATAAAATGCTGGGGTAGACTGCTACGTCCTGTAAAAGATATGCAATTAACTTTTTTCAAACATTCCTCTCCTGGCATTTACCACGCACCGGAGAACAGGTCCTCGAACAACACACGCCAATTCGTCTTCTGGTCCTATCTCCTGTAGTTCCCTCCATCTCTTGCCCATATTATTAACCCTGTCTCTAATTATCTTCTCAGTGTGCGCTGAAATCTCATTTTATTTATACTTTCTAATTACACCATGATCCACAACTCTAGTGATCATGTGAGATGGCGAAACGTGATCGCCCACGCTTATCGGGATGAAACATGATGATGATGAATTACACTATGATCAGCTTGTCTTCAACTATGTATTCTACAGCGTCAGCTTGATACCCTGGCCCCGTCATGCGCTGAAGTCTGCCTATATGGGCTGCAGTCTGCCTAGTTCTCTCTCCCCTTCATGTGTGGAGTCTGCCTAGTTCTCTCCCCCCTTCATGCGCTGCAGTCTGCCTATATGGGCTGCAGTCTGCCTATATGGGCTGGAGTCTGTCTAGTTCTCTCCCCCCTTCATGTGTGGAGTCTGCCTAGTTCTCTCTTCCCTTCATGCGCTGCAGTCTGCCTATATGGGCTGGAGTCTGCCTAGTTCTCTCTTCCCTTCATGCGCTGCAGTCTGCCTAGTTCTCTCCCCCCTTCATGCGCTGCAGTCTGCCTATATGGGCTGGAGTCTGTCTAGTTCTCTCTTCCCTTCATGCGCTGCAGTCTGCCTATATGGGCTGGAGTCTGTCTAGTTCTCTCTTCCCTTCATGCGCTGCAGTCTGCCTATGTGGGCTGGAGTCTGTCTAGTTCTCTCTCCCCTTCATGCGCTGCAGTCTGCCTATATGGGCTGGAGTCTGTCTAGTTCTCTCCCCCCTTCATGTGTGGAGTCTGCCTAGTTCTCTCTTCCCTTCATGCGCTGCAGTCTGCCTATGTGGGCTGGAGTCTGCCTAGTTCTCTCTCCCCTTCATGCGCTGCAGTCTGCCTATATGGGCTGGAGTCTGTCTAGTTCTCTCTTCCCTTCATGCGCTGCAGTCTGCCTATGTGGGCTGGAGTCTGCCTAGTTCTCTCCCCCTTCATGCGCTGCAGTCTGCCTATATGGGCTGGAGTCTGTCTAGTTCTCTCCCCCCTTCATGTGTGGAGTCTGCCTAGTTCTCTCTCCCCTTCATGCGCTGCAGTCTGCCTATATGGGCTGGAGTATGTCTAGTTCTCTCCCCCCTTCATGTGTGGAGTCTGCCTAGTTCTCTCTCCCCTTCATGCGCTGCAGTCTGCCTATATGGGCTGGAGTCTGTCTAGTTCTCTCTCCCCTTCATGTGTGGAGTCTGCCTAGTTCTCTCTCCCCTTCATGCGCTGCAGTCTGCCTATGTGGGCTGGAGTCTGTCTAGTTCTCTCTCCCCTTCATGCGCTGCAGTCTGCCTATATGGGCTGGAGTCTGTCTAGTTCTCTCCCCCCTTCATGTGTGGAGTCTGCCTAGTTCTCTCTCCCCTTCATGCGCTGCAGTCTGCCTATGTGGGCTGGAGTCTGCCTAGTTCTCTCCCCCCTTCATGCGCTGCAGTCTGCCTATGTGGGCTGGAGTCTGTCTAGTTCTCTCTCCCCTTCATGCGCTGCAGTCTGCCTAGTTCTCTCTCCCCTTCATGCGCTGCAGTCTGCCTATGTGGGCTGGAGTCTGTCTAGTTCTCTCCCCCCTTCATGCGCTGCAGTCTGCCTATGTGGGCTGGAGTCTGTCTAGATCTCTCTTCCCTTCATCAGCTAGAGTCTGTCTAGTTCCCTCTCCCCTTCATGCGCTGGAGTCTGTCTAGTTCCCTGGAGTCTGTCTAGTTCCCTCTCCCCTTTATGCGCTGGAGTATGTCTAGTTCCCTGGAGTCTGTCTAGATCTCTCTTCCCTTCATCAGCTAGTCTGTCTAGTTCCCTGGCGCCTGCCTAGTTCTCTCTCCCCTTCATGCGCTGGAGTCTGCCTAGTTCTCTCTCCCCTTAATTCCGGAGTCCGCCTAGTTCCCTCTCCCTAAGCCCCGCATTAGTGACATTGTCATGTCAGTTTAGTCACTCTATTCTGTGCAGGGACCAACTAATGCATGTTTGCAGTGTATTCTCAGTTCTATAATCACGCCTATAAATATACAATCAAGTTGTCAGCCTGTATCTGTTAATCATGTACACATCTTTCAACACAGCAGCCAGAAGCGTGTTACTGATGGCACATTTGGCCGCATCTCTCAGATGCATACTGCAGAGTGATACAACACATGTAGTGAATGAATGAATAATACTTTAGCTGAAACACTTAAAACACATAGTCACGGGTATTATTAGGTTGTGGAGCACCTGCTATCCCCACGGAAACATGCCAGGCAATAAATCGTGTGTGGTTTCTGTCTTTAAACTCTCTTTGGAACAGTCGTCTCAATAGAACTGGCCTGTCAAAAATAAACATATAACCGAGCTGGGTGACGTACCCTTGTCCAACCACGCACATGCCATCCAGATAAGTTGATATCCCTTACAAGACGTTGCAATCAACACCAATATTTTGTCAAAAGTTTGTCATTGCTTTCTGAACGGCGAAACGGCGAACATCAAAATCAACGCAAAGCCGCCTGTTTCCGAACCGTCGGTGGCCGATTTCGAACCCTGGACTTGTGTGAAGGGGAATGATGGAACTGCGCCTCACTAAACCACGGGGCAGGTTCATTGTGACAAAGCAGTTGATGATTAGTTGCTTGGTTTCATGGGAATAACCTACAATAGTAACGACCATGTCTGCCTGTCCGTTCATGTAATGGCCTTGCGAGGTCAAGTCAAGATCGACTTCCCCACTTCCTGTTGGTTATTAACTGATCCAGTGCCGAAGGCCATACTAGGCGTATCATGTTATTTGTTTTGTTTCGAGGTATCTACCGCAATTTCAATGCTCAATGAACAAACATATATTGATTGTGTCCCGTGTTTGGTACAAACCTACTTTTTGTACAGCACTGAATCAGTTAATGATAAACAGCTGTCAATTATAGTCTAATTCCTTGTCTGTATTGACTCTTCCACACTTTTCTCCCGCATCGTTTAGACAACTGGTGTGACTGTCAGCTGGGACCTTGGCTGCCCTGATAACGGCTAATTGTGTGACCTGGATCGATGGGACAACAGCTTGCTTTCTCTTATTTTCACATGACCTACTTTGCACTAAGAATGCTAGCCAGCACGCAATGGAAATGTTTCCAAGTCGGCAAGGCCACGACGGCTCGCCTGGAGCAGATATAGCCATAGGGGCGACAACAACTGGCTATCTCACATATACAAGAACTGTACAGCCCATCTAATGACACGGATGTCAATCAATGGCAACAGGGAAGATGTGAATACGAGGAAACTCCAGACTCCAGCAGACTCTTGTCAACTGTTGTATGAACAGCCAGGGTTACAGAGAGTCGCTGTATGGGCGGGCTGGGTGTCATGGAAGTTCAGCGGGAGTCACCTTCATTAGAAGATGATTGGATGGTCACAAGGTTGATTTAGAAGATGATTGGATTGTCACACGGTTGATTTAGAAGATGATTGGATGGTCACACGGTTGATTTAGAAGATAATTGGATTGTCACACGGTTGATTTAGATGGTGATTGGAGTGTCAAACGGTTGATTTAGAAGATGATTGGATGGTCACACGGTTGATTTAGAAGATGATTGGATTGTTACACGGTTGATTTAGATGGTCACTGGATTGTCACAAGGTTGACTTAGAAGATGATTGGATTACCTTAGAAGATGATTGATTGTCAAAATGTTGACTCAGAAGATGATTGGATTGCCTTAGAAGATGATTGGACTGTCAAAAGGTTGCCTTAGAAGATGATTAGATTGTCACAAGGTTGATTTAGAAAATGACTGGATTGTCACAAGGTTAATTCAGAAGATGAAGAAGGAGGAGGAAAGAAGGAGGAGGAAAGAAGGTGGGGAAAGAGCAGAATGAGGAGGAGGAGAAAGAAGAACAAGAAGAAGAAGAAGAAGAAGAAGAAGAAGAAGAAGAAGAAGAAGAAGAAGAAGAAGAAGAAGAAGAAGAAGAAGAAGAAGAAGAAGTTTAGTTTAGTCTAAAACTACTAGTTTTAGAAGAAGAAGAAGAAGAAGAAGAAGAAGAAGAAGAAGAAGAAGAAGAAGAAGAAGCAGAAGCAGAGAAGAAGAAGAAGAAGAAGAAGAAGAAGAAGAAGAAGAAGAAGAAGAAGAAGAAGAAGAAGTAGTTTAGTTTAGTCTAAAACTACTAGTTTTAGAAGAAGAAGAAGAAGAAGAAGAAGAAGAAGAGAAGAAGAAGAAGAAGAAGAAGAAGAAGAAGAAGAAGAAGAAGAAAAGAAGAAGAAATAGAAGAAGAAGAAGAAGAAGAAGAAGAAACATTAAACTATATAATGAAGCAAAATATAACTTGAAAAAATACTCCATCAAAAAGCAATATATTGCCTGATAATACACTCCCAAATGAATACTTGTTAGACAAATAAACTATGACACGTGCAGACAAACAAGAAACATGTTGGATGACGCTGACAGCCAACGACTCCAGCAGACAATCGCTACCCTGTTTCGTCCATCAACAGGTAGACACGGAGGAAACCACAGATATAGGATGTTTACTCCAACGACCACCTTCCTTTCAATGACAGCCCGCTATCTAAGCACACAAACACAGGCGCCATATTCTGTAGCAATTATCAAAGTTTACAGGCGTGGAAAGTTGTGCACGACAAATTACATCTCTGCAGGTAGGAACTTTATTTTTTTACAAACACGAAGCGGTAAAGAGAATGAAGGTGGGAGAAAATGCACAGGTATGGAATATGTTAAAGATAGGGCGTGCAGTGACGATGAAGTACAGCTTGGGAGATTGTGTTGAAGATAGGACGTGCAGTGACGATGAAGTACAGCTTGGGAGATTGTGTTGAAGATAGGACGTGCAGTGACGATGAAGTACAGCTTGGGAGATTGTGATGAAGATAGGACGTGCAGTAATAATTGAAGATAGGACGGGCAGAAACGATGAAGTACAGCTTGGGAGATTGTGTTGAAGATAGGACGGGCAGAAACTATGAAGTACAGCTTGGGAGATTGTGATGAAGATAGGACGTGCAGTAATAATTGAAGATAGGACGGGCAGAAACGATGAAGTACAGCTTGGGAGATTGTGTTGAAGATAGGACGGGCAGAAACGACGAAGTACAGCTTGGGAGATTGTGTTGAAGATAGGACGGGCAGAAACGATGAAGTACAGCTTGGGAGATTGTGTTGAAGATAGGACGGGCAGAAACTATGAAGTACAGCTACTGAGATTTTGCGAATTGCGTTATATTTGATCTATAAATGTATTCAGAGCTAGTTAGTGATTGTTCGGAGTATCATCTTTGCACTTCTGACATGTCCTATGCATGAGTAGACCCTTCATTCTCCCGATCTGTCTCTCGTGTCTGGCCGTGCAAATTCTTACTCCCGAGTCTCTCATTCTGAACAACGAAGTTGATTCACTGGCGTCAAAGTGCTCAGCTCTCCACATCTCACTAAAGGTCATTCATATTGTCTGCAATGGATAGTTACATGGTTTTTGTTTCCACAGTTCATGGGTTTGGCTTGAATAGTTCCATGGGTTTGACAGTTTTAATGGTAATAAGGAGGCCTTGAAAATTTAACTACCAGGAGACAATGGAACACATGTCTAGCAGAAAATATGATAACTTCAAAATATCCGCCCCCAATTTATGTTCTCTCTCAATATTTAAGAGTCAAAGAATACAAACAGACTTTGGGTGAACCCAGATACAAGCCACAAGTCAAGACCAACATGAAAGCACGGCAAACAGACAGCTGTGGAGAATCAGACTAGGCAATTGGAAAGACACAAGAGAAAACCCATACTGCAGCGAGTGCCGAGAAAACAACAACATCGAACACTACTTACTAGTATGCGACAAGTACAATAGAGAGCGAAGGAACCTGAGAGATCACTTCGACAAAACTGGGAGCCCAAATGACAATGCCGGAGTGCCTGCACATAAACAGCAACCAGGAAACACAGCGACTGGTCAGACAGTTCCTATGCAGAACAGGGAAGACCGTATAACCTCCCTGCACTGTATATATGTATATGTATGTTTGGTTATATGTGTGCATGGTTTTAAATGGCGGGGTGAATTGCAGGAAGGTGGGTTGGCTCTTCCGGTAGAGCACCTGAGCTGGGAGGACAGGGAGACCTGGTCATCTTGCTGCCACACCACACCCACACGCGATGAAGAAAATACGCCAAATCACAAACGTAAAGGAGTTCGGGCCGCTGCCCAGGGGGACAACTTGAGACTTGCAATTGAATACTCTGCCCTTGCCTATGAGGACTGTACATGACCATGACTAGCCCCGATGAGAATAACTCATGAAGCGACAAGCACGTAGCAGTGCTAACAGAGAAAAGAAGCCAACAAACGAGAGAATGCGGACCTCAGTAGGCCCAACCAAGGACTGGTCTTTACCAGGACCAACACACAACAAAACTATCCGACGAACAGAGCGGAACAAATAAAACCAGTAGGAATTAGGACCAACAATCCACACAACCACGACTCTCAACAATAACCACAGCTGATGAAGCAGGTTAGACGAGGCCGAATTTGAATTTTTATTTTGAAAATTGGAATTGGAATTGGAAACAGACACATGAAGGACAAACGTACGGCACACAGCCACAGAACACACACATGAAGGACAAACATACTGCACACAGCCACAGAACACACACATGAAGGACAAACGTACTGCACACAGCCACAGAACACACACATGAAGGACAAACGTACTGCACACAGCCACAGAACACATACATGAAGGACAAACGTACTGCACACAGCCACAGAACACACACATGAAGGACAAACGTACTGCACACAGCCACAGAACACACACATGAAGGACAAACGTACTGCACACAGCCACAGAACACACACATGAAGGACAAACGTACTGCACACAGCCACAGAACACACACATGAAGGACAAACGTACGGCACACAGCCACAGAACACACACATGAAGGACAAACGTACTGCACACAGCCAACAGAACACTACATGAAGGACAAAACGTACGGCACACAGCCACAGAACACACACATGAAGGACAAACGTACGGCACACAGCCACAGAACACACACATGAAGGACAAACGTACTGCACACAGCCACAGAACACACACATGAAGGACAAACGTACTGCACACAGCACAGAACCATACATGAAGGACAACGTACTGCCACAGCCACAGAACCAACACACATGAAGGACAAACGTACTGCACACAGCCACAGAACACACACATGAAGGACAAACGTACTGCACCAGCCACAGAACACAATAAAAACAATGCTGTTACCACCAACCCCAGATTGATTGGCCAATTTCACGTTCAGTAGTTTGCCATCAACCCCAGCTTGATTGGCCAATTTCACGTAAAGTAGTTTGCCACTGTTTTCTGAACGAGAAGTCATGGCTGAAGTATAATTGACCGGTGTGGAGAATGAACCCAGTACCCCGCCCTCAGCGCAGAGACAGTTTAAGCACAAGCGCATTAAACTACGCGGTCACGCTGGCCTCTACAGATCACAGTGTAGACAATAAATCAGTTACAGTGTAGACAATAAATCAGTTACAGTGTAGGTAATAAATTAGTTACACGGTGTAGACAATAAATCATTTACACAGTGTAGACAATAAATCAGTTACAGTGTAGACAATAAATCAGTTACAGTGTAGACAATAAATCAGTTACACGGTGTAGACAATAAATCATTTACACAGTGTAGACAATAAATCAGTTACACAGTGTAGACAATAAGTCAGTTACACGGTGTAGACAATAAATCAGTTACACAGTGTAGACAATAAATCAGTTACACAGTGTAGACAATAAATCAGTTACACAGTGTAGACAATAAATCAGTTACACTGTGTAGACAATAAGTCAGTTACATGGTGTAGACAATACGTCAGTCACACAGTGTAGACAATAAATCAGTTACACAGTGTAGACAATAAATCAGTTACACGGTGTAGACAATACGTCAGTCACACAGTGTAGACAATAAATCAGTTACACAGTGTAGACAATAAATCAGTTACACGGTGTAGACAATACATCAGTTACATAGTGTAGATAATAAATCAGTTACACAGTGTAGATAATAAATCAGTTACACAGCGTAGACAGTACATCAGTTACATAGCGTAGACAATAAATCAGTTACATAGTGTAGACAATAAATCAGTTACACAGTGTAGACAATAAGTCAGTTACACAGTGTAGACAATAAGTTAGTTGCACAGTGAAGACAATAAATCAGTCACACAGTGTAGTCAATAAATCAGTGACACAATGTAGACAATAAATCAGTTACACGGTGTAGACAATAAATCAGTGACACAGTGTAGGCAATTAATCAGAGTTACTGATGCCATCTGTATTTCACGGGGAATAGAGAGATTTCTGGAATATTAACATTATTTTGACGTTTAGTGTGTCCTCTATTATTCTATAATCTAATGTGACATCTGACACCAATCCCTGCTGTATGTGTCAATCAACAAATGGACATGTTTTGACCCTAGCTGATACGATAATAACAGAGGATAATGATGAATACAAGACATCAGAAACGATAACCCCCAATTTCCACCTCACCCCCTCCCCGACACCGCCATTCTAATCACCAGATAATCCTTCTTAGGGCGAATGTTTAAGCCGTGTGCAAATTCTGGCAATTTCCCACTGAATGATAGCATCTCAGTGTCATGTGACATTTGGAGTCTCCTTAATGTCAGCCTTGGCGCGGAGCACTACTGATCGTCTTTTTGCACTGTGCTGTATTTTTCTCTGTTCACTTCCATGCTGCCAGATATAACATAACCGATTTTCGTCGTTTCTTCCTTCGCTGATTTATATCGCCAGGTCTTTGCATAGACCTGTAGCATTTGTATTCGGACAGATGATGCATTTATCATGTTTTCGTGCAACTCTGATTGAGCGAAAATAGATGTCTGAGAAAAAAGAAAGACGCGCAGAGGAAGGCATAAAGAGGAAATGATGTGGAGGCGACAAAAATAAATACAGAGATAAATGGTTACAATCTGAAGAGGAAGAATAGGAGGAGGAGAAAAGCTAAGAAGAAAAAGAATATCTGGAGTAGGAAGAAGTAGTAGTAAAAGATGCGGTATCTGAAAAAGAAGAATAATAAGAGCAAAAAAAAAAGCAGCAGCAGTAGAAGCAGCAGCAGCAGCAGCAGCAGAAGAAGAAGAAGAAGAAGAAGAAGAAGAAGAAAGAAGAAGAAGAAGAAGAAAAAAAAGAAGAAGAAGAAGAAAGAAGAAGAAGAAGAAAAAGAAGAAGAAGAAGAAGAAGAAGAAGAAGAAGAAGAAGAAGAAGAAGAAGAAGAAGAAGAAGAAAAGAAGAAGAAGAAGAAAGAAGACAGAAGAAGAAGAAGAAGAAGAAGAAGAAGAAGAAGGAGGAGGAGGAGGGAGGAGGAGGAGAAGAAGAAGAAGAAGAAGAAGAAGAAGAAGAAGAAGAAGAAGAAGAAGAAGAAGAAGAAGAAGAAGAAGAAGAAGAAGAAGTAAGAGGCGAAAACGAAAGGCAACAAATCACACAGTTAACAAAGCAACAACAATAAAACACACATAAACGGACACTTGACAACGACACGAATCCCTCCCAGACGACAACGAAGACGACACAAATCAAGCAAATAAAACATCAGGGCACGGAGAAATGCCCGAATTCTGTCGTGACCGCAGACTAATGTGACAACCATCAGAGGAGAGCCAATCACAGACACATGGCTAAATTGCACGGATCTCGCTGTTCCAGGATGACAACCCGGGTTGGTGAAGGGCGACCAGGGTTGATGTGTAATCCGATTGCCTGGGTTGTGTGTGGAAGACATTTCGCGGAAAGATTTCCAAGGGATCAAATCCGTTGCCATCTTGAAATTATGGGCCGGCTACAATGGACGTATTCTTCTAGTGTATCCAGTGTTTAGCCTTCTTGTTCCGGCCGGATATGGTCCATAAGATACAAGTCTTAATGCGATCTCCCGCGTGATTTGTCTTCCTCCCACTGGCTTGTGCCCTGCCTTCCGTCATGGAGGGTTTTCGGTCGGATACAACGGGTTAAATGCAAGAAGATTGGCGTCATTAGAAAGCGTGTTGAAGTGTTATATACAACTTGTACTTTGTGTATGGTTGTGACACGTAGACAATGTGCAATCAAGCTGAGAGACATCTAATGGCAGTGAAAATGTGGTTTGTGAGGAAATTGCAAAGAATACCATGGACAGACAGGCAAACCAATGAGGAAGTGATACAAGAAGCAAATCAAAACCGTAAACTGGTTGCAGAACGAACGAACGAACTTATATTTTTATTAGACACAGACAGTCAAGATTTTTTGGGCACATTATGAGAAGAAATAAACTGGCGAAATTGGTGACAACTGGCAAGATTTAGTGGAAAAGAAGATGAGGAAGGCGAGAGGTAAATATATAATTGTCTTAGCCATATGGCATAATCGAGACAAGACAACAGAGCTGATCCATGACTCTGGTGATCGCGTGAGATGGCGAAACATGACCGTCCACTTATCGGCAAAGCACATGATGATGATGAGACTTCACTGATCCGAGTCAATCATGCATGGCTCGATCTTGTTTCGGCACAGTGACCTGCCGAAAGCGTCGCCCAGAGCTCGAGCTACGTAGCTCCAGAGACGACCCTCAGGACTGAAAACACTGCACTTATGAACCAAATGATGGAGTGCAGACATGTAGCAGCGACCTCTGAAGCGTTGATTGGTTACATGCTGACGTGTGGGGGAGGATAGGTAGACGTGACTGAGGCAACAGTGAACGTGTGGGGGAGTGAGAGGTAGACGTGACTTGAAGGCAACAGTGACTTGTGGGGGAGGTAGAGGTAGACGTGACTTGGAGGACAACATACGTGTGGGGGAGGAGAGGTAGCGTGATCGAGCACGTGACGTGTGGGGGAGGAGAGGTAGACGTGATTGGAGGCAACGTGACGTGTGGGGGAGGAGAGGTAGACGTGATTGGAGGCAACGTGACGTGTGGGGGAGGATAGGTAGACGTGACTGAAGGCAACATAACGTGTGGGGGAGGAGAGGTAGACGTGACTGAAGGCAACATAACGTGTGGGGGAGGAGAGGTAGACGTGACTGAAGGCAGCCAGCGTGATCTGTGGGGGATGTGAGGCATACGTGACTGAAGGCAACCAGCGTGATCTGTGGGTGATGTGAGGTAGACGTGACTGAAGGCAACCAACGAGATGTGTAGGCGATGTGAGACAGACGTGACTGAAGGCAACCAACGAGATGTGTAGGCGATGTGAGACAGACGTGACGTAAGGCACCCAGTGTGATCTATGGGGGATGTGAGACAGACGTGACTGAAGGCAGCCAGCGTGATCTGTGAGGCAGACGTGACTGAAGGTAACCAGATAGATGTGTGGGGGATGAGAGGCACAACTGGCCGCACTAATGTGACTTTATTGAGGCAGAAAACAATTACCGCGTGCTAACAAACACGAAGTTTGTATACAGCAGAATTCTCGGTTTGTGGTTGTAGTAAATCACATGTAGTGTTAGTTAATGGAGCAAGTACAATTGCTTAGCGGTTGAACGGCTTCACTACAATACGAGCAGACGGATGACAAACAGACAGACAGACAGCATCACGGCCAGACGGACAACTAGATTGATCGATATAGACAGAAGGAGGCAGACAGAAGGGCACAGAGAAGCACACAGACGGACATACAGTCAGGTAGAAGGGTGGCCTGACTGACAGACAGACACAGAACGTCACGGGCAGACGGACAGCTAGATAGATCGACATGGACAGACGATAGCAGACAGTCAGGTAGAAGGGTGGCCTGACTGACAGACAGACACAGAACGTCACGGGCAGACGGACAGCTAGATAGATCGACATGGACAGACGATAGCAGACAGTCAGGTAGAAGGGTGGCCTGACTGACAGACAGACACAGAACGTCACGGGCAGACGGACAGCTAGATAGATGGACATGGACAGACGATAACAGACAGTCAGGTAGAAGGGTGGCCTGACTGACAGACAGACACAGAACGTCACGGGCAGACGGACAGCTAGATAGACCGACATGGACAGACGATAGCAGACAGTCAGGTAGAAGGGTGGCCTGACTGACAGACAGACACAGAACGTCACGGGCAGACGGACAGCTAGATAGACCGACATGGACAGACGATAGCAGACAGTCAGGTAGAAGGGTGGCCTGACTGACAGACAGACACAGAACGTCACGGGCAGACGGACAGCTAGATTGACCGACATGGACAGACGATAGCAGACAGTCAGGTAGAAGGGTGGCCTGACTGACAGACAGACACAGAACGTCACGGGCAGACGGACAGCTAGATAGACCGACATGGACAGACGATAGCAGACAGTCCAGGTAGAAGGGTGGCCTGACTGACAGACAGACACAGAACGTCACGGGCAGACGGACAGCTAGATAGATCGACATGGACAGGACGATAGCAGACAGTCAGGTAGAAGGGTGGCCTGACTGACAGACAGACACAGAATCGTCACGGGCAGACGGACAGCTAGATAGACCGACATGGACAGACGATAGCAGACAGTCAGGTAGAAGGGGTGGCCTGACTGACAGACAGACACAGAACGTCACGGGCAGACGGGACAGCTAGATAGATCGACATGGACAGACGATAGCAGACAGTCAGGTAGAAGGGTGGCCTGACTGACAGACAGACACAGAACGTCACGGGCAGACGGACAGCTAGATAGACCGACATGGACAGACGATAGCAGACAGTCAGGTAGAAGGGTGGCCTGACTGACAGACAGACACAGAACGTCACGGGCAGACGGACAGCTAGATAGATCGACATGGACAGACGATAGCAGACAGTCAGGTAGAAGGGTGGCCTGACTGACAGACAGACACAGAACGTCACGGGCAGACGGACAGCTGATAGATCGACATGGACAGACGATAACAGACAGTCAGGTAGAAGGGTGGCCTGACTGACAGACAGACACAGAACGTCACGGGCAGACGGACAGCTAGATAGATCGACATGGACAGACGATAGCAGACAGTCAGGTAGAAGGGTGGCCTGACTGACAGACAGACACAGAACGTCACGGGCAGACGGACAGCTAGATAGATCGACATGGACAGACGATAGCAGACAGTCGGTAGAAGGGTGGCCTGACTGACAGACAGACACAGAACGTGACGGGCAGACGGACTGCTAGATAGACCGACATGGACAGACGATAGCAGACAGTCAGGTAGAAGGGTGGCCTGACTGACAGACCAGACACAGAACGTCACGGGCAGACGGACAGCTAGATAGATCGACATGGACAGACGATAGCAGACAGTCAGGTAGAAGGGTGGCCTGACTGACAGACAGACACAGAACGTCACGGGCAGACGGACAGCTAGATAGATCGACATGGACAGACGATAGCAGACATTCAGGTAGAGAGGGATGACAAGATAGAGAGACGCATATCCACACTTTCTCACCTCTCTCTCCTCTCTCTCTCTCTCTCTCTCTCTCTCTCTCTCTCTCTCTCTCTCTCTCTCTCATACACACTCACACGCACATAATGTCTGTTAGGATAATTAAGATGCGAGAAAACACCCATGCATGTCTGCATCATAACATTCTTACAAGAGAAGAGAAACAGTAAAATTGCGATGTTTTAGCGAACTAAAATACTGGAAATAAATGTATGAAATACATACAACATTGGGCACACGAGATGTGTATGAGAAGAACAGGAAAAAACAAATAATAACGAAACAGTGAGATGTCATGATGGCAAGTAAGCAGATGTAAGCACCTAGAAGTACTCTGCTGCATGAGTGAGTATGTTGAGGCCCGAGACTTGAGATGTGCCAGCATCCTCCAGAGATGAGCTTTTAAATAGACGGGACTAGTTGAGCAGATCGATTGTAGACGTGGGCAGACCAAGCTGATGAAGAAGGCACCTCTCTCTTGTACTATGTTGAAACAATGGTTGTAGGTAGGAGGGGGCTTGTCGGATAGAACAGCGTGAACCAGTTTTGCAATATTGCACAATAGTCGCTGTTTAAAGAGCGTATTTGGTAATGTACCACTACGTCTGAAACTGGAAAAGTATATCTGTCGTAGGTTAGAAACAACACTCTGAGAAGACAAAGAGACAGACAGACGTCTCGAGCATAGAGACAGACAGACCTGCAGACAAATGGATAACACGAAAGACGGATAGACTGACTAAGAAATAAATAAACGGATGGACGGACGGTTGGGCAGCCGGGCAGCTAGCTAGATAGACAGACAAACGGACGGACGGTCGGACCGACAGACAGATAGATATGTCGGTAGAGAGACAGATCGTCAGGCAGACAGACATACAGGCGATAGACAGACAGGCAGGCAGAAGATAGACAGACAGACAGACATAGTAAGAGAGAGAGAGAGAGATGGACGAATGGATGGATGGATGGATGGATAGGTGGGTGGATGGATGGACAGACAGACTTACAGACAGACAAAGAACGAACGAACGAACGAACGAACGAACAGACTTTATTTTCAAAGGGTAACAAATTGGGCACGCAGGCCCGTCTTACATTCGGCCCTTCCACTCACTCATCTTTCTTTCATCAACAGTGCATAGGAAAAAACATTGTCACATGAATTTTGTAAACATAAACAATGCATATTACTATGTTATGAGACACATCCACCACCCACCCACACATCCCCCATTCACTCCAACTCCCCCACCCAACCACACACATAACCCACACACACATACATTCCCCCACCCATCCACCACATCCCTACACCTACACATCTCCCCACCCACACACACCTCTCACCCACCACACATCCCATCCACCCACACCCCAAGCACACATACATTCAATAACCCACACATCCCCCACCTACACACATCTCCCCACCCACTCACATATCCTCTACCCGTCCCATTACCCACCAACAATCACTCACCCACATATCCTCCTCCACCCACACACCTCCACCCACCCAGCAAAACACACATTCCTCAGCCACACACACATCTCACCGTCAACTCACATATTCCGCACCTACCCACACACAAATTCCGCACCCACCCACATAATCTCCCATCTCCCCCAGCCCACTCACAGATCCCGAGCCCACACCTACAAACATCCCCCACCATCTCCTAACCTGCACACACTCACCCACCCACATATCCTCTACCCACCCATTCCCCAACCAAACATCCCTTAACCACACACCCTTACTCATATACAATCACCCACCCACACATCCTCTACCCAACCACACATCCACCCATCCCCCAGCCACACATCCCTTAACCACACACCCCTACCCATATACACACACATCCCCACCCACGCACAATCTCCCCACCCATACACACATCCCTCCCACACATCCCCACCCACCAACACATCCCCCATTCACAAACACACACCTCCCATCCACGCACACACAACCCACACACACATCCCCAACTCATACACTCATCCCCAGACACACGTACTTATCCCTCACCCACTAACACCCACACATCCCTTACCCACTCATCAACACATACATCTCCTATCTACCCACCCACACTCACACACCCCAACCACCCATCTAAGCACACATCCCCACACTCACACACATCCTTCACCCACCCGAAAACTCAACCACACCTTCACCCACCCACACACACATCATTTATCCACAACCAGCTCCCCTCCCACACAACACCACACCCACACACATCCCAAAGACACATCCCTCACCCACACACACATCTCCCCACACATCTCCTACCCATCCACACATCCCCCAACTACAATCACCCTCACTACCCACACATACATCCTCCATCCAGCCACACACCCCCACCCAGCCAGACATATCCCCCACCCACACACACATCTCCAAATCCATCACCCACACCCATCATGCACCCCACCCCAACTCACATACATCCCCCACACATATCTCACCCACACACACTCCCCACCCAGCCACCCAAACATCCCACACCCATACACATCCCTCACCCACACCCCCAAACCCACAACCACCCCCACCTGCACACATCTCCCACCCACCACATATCCCCACACCCACATCTCCCCACCCATACATATACCCCCACCCATCCCATAACCCATCATCAATCATCCACCAACATATCCTCCTCTACCCACTCACCCACAACCACCTAGCCAAACACACATCCCCAACCACACACACACATCTCCCCGCCAACCCATACATCCCGCACGTACCCACACACAAATCCCCCACCCACCCACACAATCCCACCCCTTCCACACACACACACAATCCCCCCATCCCCCAACCTACTATTATGATCAAACTCCCACACTTTACACACACATACAGTGACGATTGTCGTGAGCATTGTCGCAAAATTGTAAAGAAAACGGAGAAAAATTGTACATATACATTTTGTAACTTAAAATTAGTGATGCAATTCAACTCTCTCTCTCTCTCTCTCTCTCTCTCTCTCTCTCTCTCTCTCTCTCTCTCTCTCTCTCTCTCTCTCTCTCTCTCTCTCTCATACTCTCTAATTCTCTCACCCACTCTACAGTGATGTACATGTGTTCATGTTATAAATTATAACATCAGTTGGCATTCAAAATGGTAATATGAACATGAGAATACACAAGAAAGACAAACGAGTTAGATATAATGGCAGCGAAGATCCAACATTAAAAAGACAGCGGGCGTCAATGATTGGCAGACGTGCCTGCTGGGTTTCCTCCAATCAATACCGAGCAGTCGACAAGTCGGACACGGAGAGGTCTAACAATATCGATCCACACACCTCCTGGCTCACATTTCTTATTTTTGTGGTCAATGAGATCCAATCTCTTCCTTCTGTCATTTATCTCCCCATACCGAGACGGGTCGAACATCTTTCCTTCTGTCATTTATCTCCCCATACCGAGGTGGGTCGCATATCTTTCCTTGTCATTTATCTCCACATACCAAGGTGGGTCGCATATAATTCCTTCTGTCATTTATCTCTCCACACCGAGGTGGATCGCATGTCTTCCCCACTGTCAATTATCTCCCCATACCGAGGCGGGTTGTATATCTTTCCTTCTGTCATTTATCACCCCCCCCCCCCAAACTGAGGTGGGTCGCGAATCTTTCCTTCTGTCATTTATCTCCCCATACCGATGTGGATCTCATATCTTTCGTTCTGTCATTTATCTCCCCGTACAGAGGTGGGTCGCATATCTTTCCTTGTCATTTATCTCCCCATACTGAGGTGGGTCGCATATCTTTCCTTGTCATTTATCTCCCCATACCGAGGTGGGTCGCATATTTTTCCTTCTGTCATTTATCTCCCAATACCGAGGTGGGTCACGAATCTATCCTTCTGTCATTTATCTCTCCACACCGAGATGGGTCGCATATCTTTCCTTCTGTCATTTACCTCCCTACTATGAGGTGGGTAGCATATATTTCCTTGTCATCTATTTCCCTACTACGAGAGGGGAGAAGGGGGGGGGGGGGTAGCATTCTGTCATTCAACTCCCCACACCGAGGTGGGTCGCATATCTGCACGCATTTCCCGTCCAGAGAACCGAAGAGAATACCCGAAGAGAACAAACAGGTAAAGATAGAATACCCCTACACATCATCATCATCATGATGCTTGCTAACCCTGAACAGCTCTACCACAGACAAGCTGGATGATTATAATCCCACATCACACACACAATCCAATGTGGCATCATTAAGGGGATCAACACACAATCTAATGTGGCATCATTAAGGGGATCAAACAAACAATCCAATGTGGCATCATTAAGGGGATCAAACAAACAATCCAATGTGGCATCATTAAGGGGATCAACACACAATCCAATGTGGCATCATTAAGGGGATCAACACACAATCCAATGTGGCATCATTAAGGGGATCAACACACAATCCAATGTGGAATCATTAAGGGGATCAACACACAATCCAATGTGGCATCATTAAGGGGATCAACACACAATCCAATGTGGCATCATTAAGGGTTCAAACACACAATCCAATGTGGCATCATTAAGGGGATCAAACAAACAATCCAATGTGGCATCATTAAGGGGATCAACACACAATCCAATGTAGCACCATTAAGGGGATCAACACACAATCCAATGTGGCATCATTAAGGGGATCAACACACAATCCAATGTGGCATCATTAAGGGGATCAACACACAATCCAATGTGGCATCATTAAGGGGATCAACACACAATCCAATGTGGCATCATTAAGGGGATCAACACACAATCCAATGTGGCATCATTGAGGGGATCAACACACAATCCAATGTGGCATCATTAAGGGGATCAACACACAATCCAATGTGGCATCATTAAGGGGATCAACACACAATCCAATGTGGCATCATTAAGGGGATCAACACACAATCCAATGTGGCATCATTAAGGGGATCAAACAAACAATCCAATGTAGCATCATTAAGGGGATCAACACACAATCCAATGTGGCATCATTAAGGGGATCAACACACAATCCAATGTGCCATCATTAAGGGTTCAAAAATCCAATGTAGCATCATTAAGGGGATCAACACACAATCCAATGTGGCATCATTAAGGGTTCAAAAATCCAATGTGGCATCATTAAGGGGATCAACACACAATCCAATGTAGCATCATTTAGGGGATCAACACACAATCCAATGTGGCATAATTAAGGTGATCAATACACAATCCAATGTGGCATTAAGGGGGTCGACTATGGTCGTGCCTCTCCTACCAGGACTTAATTGGGATGCCCTGACCGGGTCATGTCGCAGTGCCAGGCGCTGAGCGAGCAGACCTCAAAAAGAGACCAAAAAGAGGAACGCATGGGACGGTGTTTGAACCACTTGCTGCGTTATAGAGTGGAGGGTGATGCATTTCTTTTCCGCATAGTGGCAGGCGAGCAGCAAAAGAGAGAGCATACAATGAAAGCATGCTGGATCACCAAAGCCAAAAAATTCAAGTTACAGGTTTCCGCTGGTAAGGTTATGCTGAGCGCATGTTTTGACCATGAAGGGCTATTGTTGGCCGACTTTAAAGAACCTGGTGTCAAAACAACTTTACCCACTACTTGCAAACACTAGACAAGCTGCAAAAAGCCATCGAGAATGAACGACCCGGCATGCTTTCTCGCAGTGTGATTTTGTTGCACGATAATGCCCGTCCCGCATGTCGCAAAGATTGTGCAGGAAGCATTAGCAAGGAAGAAGTGGGAAATTCTGCAACATCCAGAGTATGGTCCTGATTAGTCAGCATGTGATTTTAATTTGTTCGGACCTCTAAAAAGAGCTCTCAATGGGTAACGATTTCACACAGATGCAGACGTAATGAACGCGGTAAACACTTGATTCAGTGAGCAACCACAATCCTTATTTTGATGCTTGCCTGAATGCCTACGGCGACTTCTTCTGACCAACCCATGGTGCATAATTTATTTAAAATGAATGCTTTGTTTAATTCTACCACATCTGTTAATGTTTCTTTCATGATTTTGTAATAAAGCCATTGGAATGGATTTCAAATGAACGTTCCTAACAGTAGATAGAGATGTGTGATATAACTGTATATAGTAGATAGAGGTATAGAGGTGTGTTATATAACTGTATATAGTAGATATAGGTGTACTGTATAATTGTATATAGTAGATAGAGATGTGTTATATAACTGTATATAGCAGACAGAGGTGTGTTATATAGTAGATAGGGGTATAGAGGTGTGTTATATAACTGTATATAGTAGATACAGGTGTGCTATATAGCTGTATATAGTAGATATAGGTGATATAAAACTATATAGCAGACACATGTGAGCTATATAATGTTATAAAACAGAAACAAGCGTAATGAGAACATTGTGTTGCAAATACACAAGTGTCACAGAAGTTCAGATACCCGATGCACGCATGCTAATACACACAGCCAGCCTTTAATTTCATGACATGATACACGCAACCACACGTCAAAGGTACACACCAGTGCGTGACTGTTGCCTCCATGATAACACAACCACACGTCAATGATACACACCAACATAAGCATATGGTGCGCGACTATTGCCTTCATGATACACACACACACATTGTTGCATACCCGTTACATGAAGTTGCAGTCAATCCCATCATGTATTGACTGTCTGTTATTTACTAGGCAACTATTAGTTCAGCAGTTTGCCAATGGTTTCTGAACGACCACCACCTCATACTACGTAAATCAACGCAAAGCGGTCTGGTTCCAAATCACCCACGCTGACTTCTAAACCCCTACTCGGTATGTGGAGAATGATGGAACTTAGGGTCTCACGACCCTCCCACTATCACCCAAACCCCAGCGCCGGTTGGGGCAGCCACCGAGGGAGACACGAGACCCGCTCTGGACACCAATGCCCTTCAAAGTCAGATCCGAACTGTGGCTGGCTCGGTTGGTGGGTTAGTCATGTGAGCTATGGCTGGCTCGGTTGATGGGTTAGTCATGTGAGCTGTGGCTGATTGGGTCAGTGGGTTAGTCATGTGAGCTATGTCTAGCTCAGTCAGTGGGTTAGTAATGTGAGCTAGGCGATGGACCCTAATATAGTTTCTCTTCTGAGGTTGAACGGAGTAGGGGTTGATATAGGCTAACATATGCACATGATTTATGCTAATATACATACATGATCATGTGACACACACACACACACACACACTGTATATATATATATATATATATATATATATAATATATATATATATATATATATATATATATATATATATATATAATCATCTTCCACTTCTGCCGTCAAGCGTCCGTGGGGAGGAATAATTTGCGTTCCAGCGCCCGGTGGACGGCACTGGATAGTGTCATTCCGTGTGCTTGTACAATGTCTCTGATGTCGTCAATCCATTTTCTTCTTGGACGTCCTCGTGGTCTCGTCACAGATGATCTTTGATGTAAGGCCAGTGATGGTAGTTGCTGATGTTGCATTCTAACGACATGGCCAAACCACTTGATCTTCTGTCGTTCAATAAATGTGGCACAAGGTGTTGATCCCACAGTCTGTCTGATAACAGCATTTCTTACTCGGTCTCGGATTGTTAAGTTGGCAGCTCTCCTCAGGCATTTCATTTCGCAGGTGTTGATTTTGCGAAGGTATGATCTGGATAAAATCCAGGTCTGAGATTGGTAGCAAAGTGTTGGTGTGAATATGCTGTTTATTATCTGTCGTTTTGCAGGCATGGGTATATTTGGATGTTTCAGTAAGGGTGATAGTTGATATGTAAGTGCACTAGCTTTTTGGCATCTGATTTCAATTTCCCTGTCCAATCTGCCATCGTCTGTGATCATACTTCCAAGATATTTGAATTCTTTAACTTGTTTCAGAGTTGTGCTATTTATCTGTATACTTAGTGGACCCGGCGATGTGTGTGTGTGTGTGTGTGTGTGTGTGTGTGTGTGTGTGCACTTGATACACGCTAATATAAGTACACGATAAAAGGGAATACGCGTCCATGATATACATTACTATACGCCCGTGATATACATTACTATACGCCCATGATATACATTACTATACGCCCGTCATATACATTACTATACGCCCATGATATACATTACTATACGTCCACAATATACATTACTATACGCCCATGATATACATTAATTTACGCCCAAGATGTACATTAATTTACGCTCATGATATACTCTAACATACACCCATGATATACGGTAAAATACTCGCAAGATATACATTGAAAATCGGTCTCTGTGGCTAAGGGCTTGCGAACGCGGTTTGTGAGCCCATATACCCGCGTTCCAAACACAGCAATGCTGGTTTTTTCGAAAAAGGTATAGGAGCCGGCCGTTCAGAAAGCAATGGCAAATACTGAACGTAAAATTTGCCAAGGAATCACGAACAGCGAAAATGATGGGGTTGACTGCTACGTCCTGTGAAGGACATGCAAGTTAATTTAATTTAATTTAATACATTAAAATACGCCCATGATACACGGTAAAATACGCCCATGATATATGGTAAAATACGCCCATGATATACTCTAACATACGTCCTTGATATACGGTAAAATACGCCCATGATATACGGTAAAATACACCCATGATATACTCTAACATACGCCCATGATATACGGTAACATACGTCCATGATATACGGTAAAATACGTCTATGATATACAGTAAAATATGTCCATGATATACTCTAACATACGTCAATGATATACGGTAAAATACGCCCATGATATACTCTAACATACGTCCATGATATACGGTAACATACGCCCATGATATACTATAACATACGTCCATGATATACAGTAAAATATGACCATGATATACTCTAACATACGTCAATGATATACGGTAAAATACGCCCATGATATACGGTAAAATATGCCCATGATATACTCTAACATACGTCCATGATATACAGTAAAATATGCCCATGATATACTCTAACATACGTCCATGATATACGGTAAAATACGCCCATGATATACTCTAACATACGTCCATGATATACAGTAAAATAAGCCCCTGATATACTCTAACATACGTCCATGATATACAGTAAAATATGCCCATGATATACTTTAACATACGTCCACGATATACAGTAAAATATGCCCATGATATACTCTAACATACGTCCATGATATACGGTAAAATACGCCCATGATATAAGGTAAAATACACCCATGATTTACTCTAACATACGTCCATGATATACAGTAAAATATGCCCATGATATACTCTAACATACGTCAATGATATACGGTAAAATACGCCCATGATATACGGTAAAATATGCCCATGATATACTCTAACATACGTCCATGATGTACGGTAAAATACGCCCATGATATACTCTAACATACGTCAATGATATACGGTAAAATACGCCCATGATATACTCTAACATACGTCCATGATATACAGTAAAATATGCCCATAATATACTCTAACATACGTCCATGATATACAGTAAAATATGCCCATATATACTCTAACATACGTCCATGATATACATAAAATAGCCCATGATATACTTAACATACGTCCAGATATACAGTAAAATAGCCCTGATATACTCTAACATACGTCAATGATATACGTAAAATAGCCCATGATATACTTTAACATACGTCCAGATATACAGTAAAATATGCCCATGATATACTCTAACATACGTCATGATATACGGTAAAATACGCCCATGATATAGGTAAAATACCCATGATATACTCTAACATACGTCCATGATATACAGTAAAATATGCCCATGATATACTCTAACATACTCAATGATATACGGTAAAATATGCCCATGATATACGGTAAAATATGCCCATGATATACTCTAACATACGTCCTTGATGTACGGTAAAATACGCCCATGATATACTCTAACATACGTCCATGATATACAGTAAAATATGCTCATGATATACTTTAACATACGTCCACGATATACAGTAAAATATGCCCATGATATACTCTAACATACGTCCATGATATACGGTAAAATACGCCCATGATATACGATAAAATACGCCCATGATATACTCTAACATACGTCCATGATATACAGTAAAATATGCCCATGATATACTCTAACATACGTCAATGATATACGGTAAAATACGCCCATGATATACGGTAAAATATGCCCATGATATACTCTAACATACGTCCATGATATACGGTAAAGTACGCCCATGATATACTCTAACATACGTTCATGATATACTCTAACATACGTCCATGATATACAGTAAAATATGCCCATGATATATTCTTACATACGTCCATGATATACAGTAAAATACGCACATGATATACTCTAACATACGTCCATGATATACAGTAAAATATGCCCATGATATACGGTAAGATATATCGATGATATACGATAAAATACGTCTCTGATATACGGTGACGATAATACGCATATGACATAAATCAATATGGGTAAATGACACATGATAGAATGGGTAACATATGTTCAGGATACATGTTAACACACGTCAATGGAAACAGCAATGTACGTAAAATATACACGCTAAACTACATTTATAATATAGGCGCTAAAATACGTTTATAATGTACACTAACCAGCGTCCAAGGTATCGTCAATATATGGCAGTGATACCAGCTGACATGGGTCCATGATACACGCTGACATGGGTCCATGATACACGTTGACATATGTCTATGATGCACATTGACATATGTCTGTGATACACGCTGAGATATGCCCATGATACACGATAACATACGTTCAAGAAACACGAAAACATACGTTCAAGAAACACGATATCGCGCGTCCGATATACTCGCTAACTTACGTCCGCGATACACGATACTACACGTCAATGATATACACTAACATACGTCAATGATACACGCTACACACGTCCACTATTCACGCTAACACACGTCAAAGAAAACACGCTCACATACAGCTATCAAAACAGGCTCACATACGTCCATGATACACACTGACACACGCCCATGACACACGCACATATACTCACAAGTTGACATAGAAAGGGGGTCTCCGAGTACTCACAGCCAATTATCGCACACGCCAACACATACAGATCTCTCTGCCAACACGTCTGCGCAGCGCAGACAGGAAGCCCTCAAGCCCGAATGAACTGCCGAAATACAGACATATCGGAGAGCGGCTGCACACGGCCATCCGTTTAGTTAATATCATGTCTGGGCCCGCTCCATCTGCAGGCGTTCTCACGCACGGCCAGACAGCCGCCCCCTGCGCTTAAACGTGAGCACTCACGCCAACCAGCTATCGGTTGCTAGTCAATGGCGGAAACTGCCGACAGTGGTTGGGTACACGGAGATGGCCGAAAGAGGTTGGGCACACGGAGATTGATGAAAGTGGTTGGGCACACGGAGATTGTCGAAAGTGGTTGAGTACACGGAGATTGCCGAAAGCGTGCTTGCTAAGTTAGTACGGAGACGACCGAACTTGTGAGCATGTAATGAATGGCGAGATTATTGTGCGATTATAGATGTTATGTGTTCACCCATGTTGACTTCTGTAATTAATATCTAATGTTTAATAAATAGCCTTCATCTGTCTGGGTAAAACGAAATTATCGTTATGAGGTTCTAAATGGATTTAGCGAAAACTGTCAACTATGTGAATGATTTGTTATTACGGGGACTGTGAAACGTGAGCTAGATTTGATATTACGGGGACTGCGAAATATGAGCTAGATTTGATATTAAATCGACCGTGGACTTTTTTTTAAATGTTGATTAATAACTGCTTTCATTGCAAACGGAAACGATCAACTATTCTGCCTTAAAAGTTCGTTGAATGTTCTTTAAAGAGCATTGCACTTAACCCCAGCATTTGTTGTCTATTTGTGATTTACTAGACGATGTTACATCCAGCAGTTTGCCATTGCTATCTGAGCGACCGACACTCATAAGATCAAAATCAACGCATGGCGACCTGCTTCCAAATCGTCAGTAGCTGATTTCGAACCCTCCACTCGGTATGTCAGGGAATTGTGAAATGCGCTCACTACCCTAAATCCCAGACGCCGAAGTCCAAACTTTAGCATGTCGACTATACAGCATGTAAGAACACTCATGGACAAAATGGGTGCACATAAATATCTGTGCTTTATTTCCTCATGTTATTTCAGTGGTCTTAAAAGTCTACTGGTAATTGATATTTTTGTCATGCACACCCAAACACACACATTACAGACACATATTCGCATGCAACATGCAATTAACAACGATTTTTGATAATTTTAATTGGTTCCTATTGTTGTGTATAATACGATGAGAAAAGACCTTTGACTTGTTAAAAAAAAATGTATTGGAAACAACAAGCTGCCATCAGACTTGATAATGAAGTAGGTCAATACCAGTCTATTAAAAGAGGTGTGAGATAGGGATGTGTAATGTCTCCAGATCTGTTTTTCCTGTACAGTGAAAGCATTTTAAGAAATATAGAAGATATGGAAGGAATCAACACTAAGGGACGATACATCAATAACATTAGATGTGCAGATGATACAGTCTTGATTGCAGACAATGAACAGGACCTGCAAAATTTAGTTAGATGCGGTTGTTGCACACAGTGAACAACTAGGGTTAGAACTGAATATTAAGAAGACACAGATTATGGTCGTCACTGGGACGCAGAGGTGTTTCCAAGGCACCAGGGCCGGGATCTATACTGGCCAAGACCTGCTGACACGACCACGCCGTGCGTCCTGAGCAACTGGTCCCTTCGCGGTCCTGGCTAACATCAGTAGGATCGATGATTCCTCCGAAGCCGGAGAGTGTCTGCCTGCATGGCGAGGAACCACCAGTCTGCACACCAATAATCCAGACATGGGACAACGGATACTCACGCAAACCTCAGGTCCTGTATGACATCACACTGATGTTGGACAACAGGATGTCTTCATCCGACATACAGGACTTCACAGCCAGCGAACACAAGCAAAAAAAAAATCGCTTAAAAGTCGACAGGGTCGACTTCATTGCACCGGGTTTTATCCCATATGGCTCGGTCTCTTTCTGCAGCACGGAAAGCGTCGCACAAAGCACGAACTCCGTAGCTCTAGCGACGACCCACAGGAGTCTCCGAAAAATTTAACTCGTGAACCGAAGGACGCGGCCCGGAATCGAACCTACAACCTTCGGAGCCCGAGTTAAATGGCTTGACCACTTTGCCACGAAGACTCCCAAACACAAGAAAGAAAGCAAGCAAGCAAGCAGCATGGTCGTCACTGGGAAGAAGGAAATACCACAATGTGATATACGAGTAAATGGGCATATTATTATTAAGCAAGTGAATCGATACAGTTATCTCGGCACAGTCATAACATCTGATGGGAGATGCCTCGAAGAGATTAGAACACGAATTGCCATTTCGAAGGTAGCCTTTTGCAAGATGAAAAACATACTGACCAATAGCAAGATATCAATTGAAACGAGAAAAAGAGTGTTGATGTGCTACATAGAACCTGTACTTTTGTATGGATGTAAAGCGTGGACAATGAGCAGTCAAGCTGAAAAACAGCCGATGGCTTTGGAAATGTGATTTCTGAGGAAAATGCAAAGAATACCATGGACAGACAGAAAAACCAATAACAAGTACCTTCAAGAAACAAATGAAGATCGTAAACTGGTTAGAGACATTAGACGCAGACAGTCAAAAATTTTTGGGCATGGTATGAGAAGAAATGAATTGGAGAACTTGGTGACAACTGGCAAGATCGAAGGGAATAGACCAAGGTGAAGACCGAGAAGTAAATACCTGGATGGCTTGGCCACGTGGCATGGTCGAGACAGGAACACGGAGCTGATCCACGACTCTGGTGATCGAGTGAGATGGCAGAACATGACCGCCCACGCTTATCGGCATGGCACATGATGGATGGATGGAATACGACGAGAAGCGCGGTTACAAAGTATTGAATGAATCACTGAAAAACGAGAAGTAGGTTGAGAGCTTTACCAAAGCACAACTACAAAAAAAAAAAAAAAGTATTGACAAAGTATTTTTTTTATATTTAAGTATATATTAAGTATATATATTTAAGTATATTCAAGTATATTTCCAAAGTATTGACGATCTGTTACGACAGTTCTGACTGGTTCGTATCATTCGTGGAGTAATATGTCACAAAAGTATTGGCAACCATGTACGACAGTTCTGATTGGTTCGTATCATTCGTGGAGTAATACGTGGAGCATTGACGGAATATAATGGTGATAAATTACGACAGTTCTGATTGGTTGGTACTGTTTGTTGTGTAGAATACTGCTAGAGTATTGGCTACGAAGTACGACGGTTTTGATTGGTTCGCATCGTTTGTTGTGTAAAATGTAATGCAGCATGGGCCGAAAGTAAAGATGAAAACAAATCCACGCCAAGGCAGTAACCAGATGACTGATGGGTTCAACGCCAACCCACCAACTCTAGAACTGCTGGCGTTTCCACATATCAGTCTCGCCCAGCCCAGAACCTGCGGTTGCTCGGGCCCACAGACGTAGAGGGCCCTGCTAGGCGAATCCGGCGACCCAAGTAATCAGTCAAACCGTTGTCAGGGGTCTAAGGTTCTCGGGTTGGTAAGAAGACATGGCAGAGACAAGACGGGCTGGTCTGTGTGTGAGTTGGTAGGGATACATGGTAGACACAAGACGGGATGGTTGAGTTTACGCAGTACTGTTTGTTTCTGTATCAATGTATTCAATAGGGTGGATCTCTTTCTGTTTGTTTGTTTGCGTGTTAGGTAGTTATTTAGACAGGGTGGTAGGAAATTTGGTAAGCAGGAAGGTTGGTCCGTCTGTGTGGGTATTATATGTGTGTGCATTCATGCATGTAGGTGTGTATATGACTGTGGACACATGAGGGTGTGTGGGTTATCAGAATATGGTAGTGTGTGCGTGTGTGTGTGAGAAAGAGAGTTGGGAGAGAGAGTAGAGAGAGAGTAGAGAGAGAGAGAGAGAGAGAGAGAGAGAGAGAGAGAGAGAGAGAGAGAGAGAGAGAGAGAGAGAGAGAGAGAGAGAGAGAGATGTATAGTGGAGATTTAAGATTACAATTGTTGACAACCACCCACCCGCACACAAATGCACATGCTAACAACCACCTACCCACAGACACACGAACACAAATATACATGCTAACACCCACCCACCCACACCCACCTGTGCCTGCACTCACCTTCATGTTGGGAGACATGAGCAACTTCCGCAGCTCCGTGACCTCGCTGCAGTGAGCACCCGAGGAGTTAGCCTGAAGCAGACGAAGGACCTGGTAGGATAGAGGCAAGCAACAGGATTAGCACAGACTTGAATACAACATCTCAGGAGATGTTGAACCTGCTGCGACATCGACACCTACCCCTAAAAATACACCTACATCTACACATCTACAGGCCGAGGATTGCTGATGTCTTATAGAAACCATGCATGAATAGTTTTTACTGACTTTGAACACTCATAGCATCGGATGGGAGATGCCTTGTGCAGATTAGAATATAACATCGCATGGGAGATGTCTTGTACAGAGTGGAACATTATATCTATTATTACGTTCAGTAGTCTGCCACTGCTTTCTGAACGACAGGTCAACGTTAAATAGGGAACATAGTTCCGATAGACTACTTCGTTGTCTCAACCAGCAAAGGGAAGGAACCCGTGAATATATAAAATCACAAGAAATGTCTTGATTTCTTGCCCCTGGTTAGTCCGTGCAGAGGTTACACATCTTTAGGAGACTACAGCACAACATAAGCGCATACACACACGCATCCAGCGAACGAAAGAAGAAAAAAATACAAGCACTTTTCTCGCAGCAACATGCACGTTCGCGCCAGCCATGAGCATTTCGTAATAGCTAGAAGAGAAAATTACCACTGTAGAACGGACATGATAGAGAAGAACTCTGAGACTACCGGAGACTATGACGAAGAAAGTTACCGACACTATACAAGATCTGAACGTGGAAGAAAGCTGGCTGGTAAACAGCACCAAGGCTGGGACACTGGAGTACGTCGGTGATGGTGGTTTGACCCCGAAAGAAGCAAACAGCTTCAAGTATGTAGGCAGTAGACTATCACATGGCAAATCAGAAGACGAGATAGAGAATAGATGTAATAAGGCAAACCAACTCCTTGGACACATGGCATCAATAATAAAGAACAAACATGTAGCTGTAGATACTAAAAGGCACGTTATAACACAATCGTCTTACCAACTCTATGCTATCAATGCCAAACCTGGAAAATGAGACAAAAGGAGAATATAAAATTTACAACAACGGAAATGAGATTCCTGAGAATTATACTCAACGTATCAAGAAGAGAGAAAATCAGAAATGATAAAATCAGGACTAAAGTGGGCGTTATAGAAGCGCTAGATTTCTTTAGAAAACATCAATTTAAATGGTTTGGCCATATAAATAGGCTACCAACTAACAGTATATTACAACATGGATGGGAAGTTATTCAATCTCAGAAAGCTGAAAGCCAAAACCAAAACTAACAGCGACACCGTCAGAGAACTGTTGTTTGCTGATGATTGCGCTCTATATACCAACTCAGAGGCAGACATGCAACATAATGTTTCAGCTTTCTCACATGCCTTTGCCAACTTTGGGCTCAATATCAACTTGGAGAAGACTGTAATTATGTACCAGCCAGCTCCAGGGAATAATCACACTGTGCCGAATATCAAAGTGAATGATCATAGACTAAGTGTTGTGGACAAATTCACCTATCTTGGCAGCACCGTGTCACAAGCTGCCACAATTGATGACGAAGTGAATGCAAGAATCTCCAAGGCCAGCGCGGCCTTTGGCAGACTGTACAAGAATGTGTGGGACAGAACGAACGAACGAACGCACAAACTTTATTTTCAAATATAACCCGCCTCTCTCAGATATCCAGGTCGGATATAAGAAACACGACTCGCAAAAACAAAGCTAAAAGTCTATAATGCAGTTGTATTCTCCAAATGCGATATGCTGTGTGAAACACCTTGGACTGTCTATCAGCGGACATGAAGTAATTAAACCACTTCCACACAGGATGCCTTAGGAAGCTAATTTGAAGATTAAATGATAAGACAAGACCCAGACAAGGAAGTTCTAGAAAGAGCGTCCATGCCCCGTATCCACACTCTACTAATGAAAACATCAGATTCGCTGGGCTGGTCACTTAACTCGTATGCCAGATCACAGGCTCCCTAAACAATTTTTTTTTACGGCGAGCTGCGTTGTGGTAAACGCTCCCAAGGCGGCCAGAGGAAACGCTGTAAAGGCATTCTGAAAATCTCACTGAAAGCTTTTGGAATTTATCTTTACACCTGGGAGACTGCTGCTAAAGAGCGTGATTCGTGGCGTACATCATTACATATGGGTGCATCATATGTGAGGCAACCAGGACTGCAAGAGCCGTGAAGAAAAGGCAGGACAGAAAAACCACTGCAGGAGATCCTCCTCCTGGAACGTCAAGCATTCTTTGTCCAGATTGTCAAAGAATATTTCGAGCCAAAATAGGCCTTATCTGCCATCTTAGATCTCACGACTCCATTCTTTCAACCCCACTGGATGAAATGAATGGTCATCATCATTCTTGATGGACAAACAACATACTAGAACAAGCAATGATGTACAGATCAAATGGAACCAGAAAACGAGGCCGACCACGTAAACGATGCACATAGGGAATAGCAGAGTCAATGGACATCCCGATACATGAAGCCCATAAACGGGCACACTCCCGCTGTTTATACATCACCTCGACACAGCAAGGTACAAAAGGAACACGATGAGATGATGGACGGGCACTTTTCCGCTGTTAATGTATGCTTCACCTCGACACCGCAAGGTACGAGAGGAACATGATGAGAAGACTGACAGGTACTCTCCCGCTGTTTATGCCTCACCTCGACACCACAAGGTACAAGAGGATCATGATGAGATGAGACACTCTCCCGTTGTTTATGCCTCACCTCAACACCGCAAGGTACGAGAGGAACATGATGAGATGACTGACAGGTACTCTCCCGCTGTTTATGCCTCACCTCGACACCGCAAGGTACGAGAGGAACATGATGAGATGACTGACAGGTACTCTCCCGCTGTTTATGCCTCACCTCGACACCGCAAGGTACGAGAGGATCATGATGAGATGACTGACAGGTACTCTCCCGCTGTTTATGCCTCACCTCGACACCGCAAGGTACGAGAGGATCATGATGAGATGAGACACTCTCCCGTTGTTTATGCCTCACCTCGACACCGCAAGGTACGAGAGGAACATGATGAGATGACTGACAGGTACTCTCCCGCTGTTTATGCCTCACCTCGACACCACAAGGTACGAGAGGAACATGATGAGATGACTGACAGGTACTCTCCCGCTGTTTATTGCCTCACCTCGACACCGCAAGGTACGAGAGAACATGATGAGATGAGACACTCTCACCGTTGTTTATACCTCACCTCGACACAGCAAGGTACGAGAGGAACATGATGAGATGACTGACGGGTACTCTCCCGCTGTTTATGCCTCACCTCGACACCGCAAGATACGAGAAGAACATGATGAGATGACTGACAGGTACTCTCCCGCTGTTTATGCCTCACCTCGACACCGCAAGGTACGAGAGGAACATGATGAGATGAGACACTCTCCCGTTGTTTATGCCTCACCTCGACACCGCAAGGTACGAGAGGAACATGATGAGATGACTGACGGGTACTCTCCCGCTGTTTATGCCTCACCTCGACACCGCAAGATACGAGAAGAACATGATGAGATGACTGACAGGTACTCTCCCGCTGTTTATGCCTCACCTCGACACCACAAGGTACAAGAGGATCATGATGAGATGACTGACAGGTACTCTCCCGCTGTTTATGCCTCACCTCGACACCGCAAGATACGAGAGGAACATGATGAGATGATCGACAGGTACTCTCCTGTTTATGCTTCAGTTCTACACTGCAAGATACAAGAGGAACAAGATAAAACGATGATGGTTGAATAGAACAGTGATGAAAGGCGTGGGTCCAGCAAGAATAGGTAGTGAGCACGGAGATGGACACGGGCACTAAGACACATCAGGCATGCACATTGGACATGGGGACTAGCGAGGGATGCAGAGTCTCGTCAGCAGGACGTGAGGACGGCGTCGTGGTGCGAACAGCCTGCTACACGATGAAGGGTAGGTACCAGCCGTCTTGCCGATGCTGTCTTTGGTTGACTCGTTCAGGCACGAATATGACATCAATACATGACAGTGCTGGAGAGAAATAACATCCATAGCAGCAGTAGCAACAAGAGCGAAAATAACAACACATAACAACACGTATTTTGATGTTCAGAAACAAAGAAACACAAACATACACATAAGCTTAGACCAAAACAAAACGGACGTATTTACTAGTTTAAGGTAAAAATTGAGTTATCCGTTATGTCACTGAAATTATGGATGCCAAAAACTGAGTTATGCTTTATTTCATTTGCCAAACACTGAGTTATCAGTGATTTCACCGACACTTCTTATGTCTCCTCCTCCTGCTTCTCATTCTCCGTTCCTCTTCCGAGGGAAGTGCGTCACACCCAGTTATGTACCTCAGAGGTCAGCGTGTCCGAGCTGGCATATGTGTCTCAGATTCTCTTCCTCTAGACAGATCCCATCCAAGGTCACGGATTCTGTCCACCCGTGGATAGATGACCTTTCCCATCAATTTTCCCTCAGCAGCGATGTTACGGCCTACTCTTTGCGACTTCCAAATGGCGTGTTATTGTTAACGTGCACAGCCTGCATACGGGACCTCCTGTTTTACGCCCTTATCCGAGGAGGCCGAGTGTCCGATCTGACTAGCCAGGAGATCTGAAGGGGGGGGGGGGGGGGAGGGGTGATATCGTTGGATACCAATGGTTCTTAGGAGAAATCCCAGCTCTAGGCTGGCATCGAACAGAGAGAACCTTCTGAGCCTGAGGCAGACACCTAACCTCTCAGCCACGGCAACCACTCACTGTTCACTAAGGAGTCTCACAAGCCATTTCTGGTTTTCTTTTAGTAGTCGGCAATCACTATTTGGGAATATTTACACTCAAACTACACGCCACAGCGAGACAACACAGAAATGATGACCTAACTGAGACAACACAGAAATGATGACCTAAGCGAGATAACAGCCAACACAGACAAGGAGAAGCTACTTACATCACTTGCTCTCTGGACAGCGTCCGAGCTGGGCCGGCGGGCTGGGCTGAATGATCGTGATTTGATTTTGTCGTATAACTGTGGATAGAGAAGAGGAAGCTGTGTGAGCACGCGTGGGCGTGGTGGTGAGGGGAGAAGGGAGTCGGACAATGGAGGAGATGGCGTCTGGGAGTTTCATAAATTAATGTACAGGGGTTATGGTATAAAATGGTGGGGGTAGGTGCTAAAAGATCAAAGGGGAACAGTGAGAGCATAAGAGAGAGAGAGAGAGAGAGAGAGAGAGAGAGAGAGAGAGAGAGAGAGAGAGAGAGAGAGAGAGAGAGAGAGAGAGACAGACAGACAGACAGACAGAGAGAGAGACAGACAGACAGACAGAGAGACAGAGACAGAGAGAGACCGAGAGAGAGAAGCGAGGACGAGAGACAACTGGGAGAGACACACAAATAGGGGTTGACAGAGAGAGACAGAGAGAGAGAGAGAGAGAGAGAGAGACAGACAGACAGACAGACAGAGAGATAGAGAGGGAGAGAAGCGAGGACGAAAGAGGCCTGGGAGATATAAAGAAATAGGGGTTGAGAGAGAAAGAGAGAGAGAGAGCGAGAGAGAGAGAAGCGAGGACGAGAGAGAACTGGGAGAGATAAAGAAATAGGGGTTGACAGAGAGAGAGAGAGAGGGAGAGAGAGAGAGGGGGGAGACCGAGAGAGAGAGACTGAGAGAGGGAGAGAGAGAGAAACAGAATACACATCGGACAGGCGAGAGAAAGAGAAAAAATCTAAGGTGGGAGACAGACAGACAGACAGACAGACAGACAGACAGACAGATGAAAAGATAGATAGATAATAGAAAAGATAGATAGATAGATAGATGATAGAAGATAGATAGATAGATAGATCGACAGATAGATAGACATTCAGACACACATAGACAGATAGAGACGCACAGAGACAAAGAGAGAAATCACTCGATAAGAACAACTCCAACGGCCATCACACGAGAGAACATCGAGTGACAAATCCTTGGCGATAGCTGCGGTGATGGATGATACCCAGCTGAATGATAAAGCCAAATAACGTAAAATACGAGTTGCCTTAACGTAGGGCATACATTCATTGGTGCTGACTGGCACTGACTGCAGCTTTATTTGCCAGGGCACTGCCTTCACCTGTATTCATCGTGTTATTGTGATTACATAGCGGCTGCTCTCCTCTTCGAGTGCGCACACCTAGGCATGCACCTCACTGGTCAGTGTGTCCAAATGCAGCGTGCATCTGTGTCAGGTTTGCTGTCTGTAGACAAGATTCCAGCCTAGGACAGCGGCTGCTATTTTCGTCCTGTGTACGGATGTAATTATGTCGGCTGTCTGAGACAGCTGGCAGGAATCTCGATATGTTGCTTCCTGTTTGTTGGAGGATCACGTCCATGTTGGATACGTTCCAATTTGTGCATCTCTCGCGTGTTCAGTTGGCTACTTACACGTGAAAGCGAGTGGCTATAGACTGACACTGACATATGTAAAAATGAATGGTAATAGAATGACAATGGCTATAGAATGTCAATGGCAATAGAAAGACAATGGCTATAGAATGACAATAGATTGACACTGGCATATGTGAAGTTTCATGGCAATAGGACTGACACTGGCATATGTGAAATTGAATGGCAATAGAGATTGACAATGATATCTGTGAAATTGAATGGCAATAGAGATTGACAATGATATATGTGAAATTGAATGGCAATAGAGATTGACAATGATATATGTGAAATTGAATGGCAATAAAGATTGACAATGATATATGTGAAATTGAATGGCAATAGAGATTGACAATGATATATGTGAAATTGAATGGCAATAGAGATTGACAATGATATATGTGAAATTGAATGGCAATAGAGATTGACAATGATATATGTGAAATTGAATGGCAATAAGATTGACAATGATATTGGTAAAAATTGAAGGGCAATAGAGATTGACAATGATATATGTGAAATTGAATGGCCATAGAGATTGATAATGGTTTATGTGAAGTTGAATGGCTATAGATTGACACTGGCATGTGTGACGTTGAATGGCAATAGACTGACACTGACATATGTGAAGTTGGAAGCAATAGAACGGCATTGGCTATAGAATAACAAGGCTATAGAAAGACAATGACTACAGATTGACACTGATATGGATATATGTTGTGGTCAGTATAGTTGAGTTGAGTTGAGTAAGAACCGACATCACTGCACTCAGGACATTCCCATTTCGTGCTCCGTCCCCTCGTTCAAAAGGGCCCGCGAAGCGTCACACTACTAATCGTTCCCACCGCTATCTGTGATCAATGGTAGTGACCTATCAATACAGAAGACTGCGATCATACCAGCCAATGTGTTGCGCTGAACCATAAACTAGTGACATCATGTTATACCCGACGGTAGTTGGGTAGTTCCAGCACTGGTCTTGTAAACCCCACTAGCTTCTGAGCTCGGGGAGGGAACTATTCAATACAGCCCTTGTTGAGATGACACTTGGGAACCTGGTGGGGAGGACGGTCTCACTACCAACCTCACGTCGACATAGGCAAGCCCTTCTCAGTGATCAGATATCTGAACTGCAATCTACCAGGCCTAACAGTTGAAACTCGGAGGGTTAAACCAGCCAGCCAACCAAGCAGCGAACCAACCCAGCCAACCAACCAGCTAGCCAGCCAACAACCCAAATAACCAGCCAACAAACCAACCAACCAGCCAACAAATCAACCAACGAGGCAGCCAACAAACGAACCAACCAACTAGCCAATCAACCAACCAGCCAGCCTATCAACAAGCATACAGCCAAACAACCAGCCAACAGCCAAACCCAAACACAGCAGACAACCAAACAGCCAGCAAGTCAACCAACCATCCAACAAACCAGCCAGCCAGCCAGCGAACCAGCCGGCTAACCAACCAACCAGACAGCGAACCAGCCAGCCAGCCAAGCAATCACCCAACCAATCAGCCAGCTAGCCAAGCAATCATCCAACCAACCAGCCAGCCAAGCAACCAATCAGCTAACCAACCAGCCATTCAGCCAAACAGCCATCCAAGCAACCAACCAACCATCCAACCAGCCAAACAACCAACCAACACCTCTAGGCCAGTATCTACTATGAGACTATCTGTATTCTTAGCACGTATGTCCCGCTATTCTAACCACTTCCCACAAAACCCCGCCCTGAAATCTGGGAAACTGACCCAGCACAACACTTAGCTACGTATGTCCCGCTATGTCTACCCACTTCCCACAAACCCAGCCCTGAACTCTGGGAACTGACCCAGCACAACACTTAGCTACGTATGTCCCGCTATGTCTACCCACTTCCCACAAACCCAGCCCTGAACTCTGGGAACTGACCCAGCACAAAACTTAGCTACGTATGTCCCGCTTATAATCTACCCACTTCCCACAAACCCAGCCCTGACTCTGGGAACTGACCCAGCACAACACTTAGCTACGTAGTCCCGCTATGTCACCCACTTCCCACAAACCCAGCCTGAACTCTGGGAACTGACCCAGCACAACACTTAGCTACGTATGTCCCGCTATGTCTACCCACTTCCCACAAACCCAGCCCTGAACTCTGGGAACTGACCCAGCACAACACTTAGCTAAGTATGTCCCGCTATGTCTACCCACTTCCCACAAACCCAGCCCTGAACTCTGGGAACTGACCCAGCACAACACTTAGTACGTATGTCCCGCTATGTCTACCCATTTCCCCACAAACCCAGCCCTGAACTCTGGGAACTGACCCAGCACAACACTTAGCTACGTATGTCCCGCTATGTCTACCCACTTCCCACAAACCCAGCCCTGAACTCTGGGAACTGACCCAGCACAACACTTAGCTACGTATGTCCCGCTATGTCTACCCACTTCCCACAAACCCAGCCCTGAACTCTGGGAACTGACCCAGCACAACACTTAGCTACGTATGTCCCGCTATGTCTACCCACTTCCCACAAACCCAGCCCTAAACCCTTGGGAATGACCAGCCAACACTTAGCTACGTATGTCCCGCTATGTCTACCCACTTCCCACAAACCCAGCCCTGAACTCTGGGAACTGACCCAGCACAACACTTAGCTACGTATGTCCCGCTATGTCTACCCACTTCCCACAAACCCAGCCCTGAACTCTGGGAAAACTGACCCAGCACAACCCCTTAGCTAAGTATGTCCCGCTATGTCTACCCACTTCCCACAAACCCGCCTGAACTCTGGGAACTGACCCAGCACAACACTTAGCTAAGTATGTCCCGCTATGTCAAACCCCTTTCCCACAAACCCAGCCCTGAACTCTGGGAACTAAACCCAGCACAACACTTAGCTACGTATGTCCCGCTATGTCTACCCACTTCCCACACACCCAGCCCTGAACTCTGGGAACTGACCAAGCACAACACCTAATGACATGCCCTACAGTAGGCACCTGTAGACAGCGACTCCGGGCCCATCTTGGTGAGGTCAACGCAGAATTCTCCGTATCCATGGCGAAAACTTTATCCGTGTTCTCCTGCAGGTGAGCACGATACTCGTGATGTAGGCTTTCAATCTCCTCCTCCACCTCTTCCTCCTCCTCATCCCAGCTACTATCCGTCTCTGAAGGTCTGCGTGAACGGTCCTCTTCTAGCTTCAAGATCCACAGAAGAGCACACAAACGAACCATGGCGCGCTCATGGCGCGACTGGAAATACATCTCTAAAGGGTTGACTTCTAGGGGATTGCATAAACCAAGCTTCGACGAGCTTGACATGAACTCCCGTCCAGCGCAGGCAGAATGGCCAAAGTCGGTTGGCGAAAGAGAGTTAGCGTAGTCGGTGAGCGGGGAGATGCCGAGATTATCGTCAAATTCATTGCTGGCTGTAGAGTTGTCACATTCAATGGAAGATGAACCGCCGTGAAGTCCGGAACTTGAGTCTGTTCCACAGCTAAGCCTGAACTCTGCACCCCGACATTGCTTCTGGATGAGCGAGCTGCGTTTTCTTTTACGAGGGTGCCATCGGCGGAAGCGGAACTTGTCTTTCTGGTGTTTGTCTGTGTGCTTCAGTGGAACAGTTGCCGTCACATTACACGGTTGAGTTAATGCGGACTTGGCGGAGTTACCCAGCTGCCCCTGCTGCTGCTGCTGCTGCTGTAGCGGTTTTTTCTTCCGCGAGAAGAACGCCTGTGGGGAGAACTTCCATGGCGATAGCACCATGACACTACCATTTGCTGATGTGCTTCCTGCGCCCTCCGTTGTCTTGTCTTCCAGAGGTGGACCCAGGCCGGCGACAAGAAATACCACAGCGATGATGCTGAAGCTCTGCCCGGATATCAACTGCAAGCGTGCACTTTTGGCAGAAGCATGACTTCACCAGCCCACTGAACATCAATGACGTCACGACGGAGTCACTGAATCGGCAGCAACCGTAGACGGCCAGTAGACAGGCTGCAAGACAGAACTAAACCTCTAAACTTGTGTTATAATTCTCATGTACGTGGATAGCTTCACATCAGAGTCACATCAACCTGCAAGTCCACAGAAGCAATACTAGCACAGTCAAAGTTTCCATAGCGCTGAATGTCTTGTCTAAATTAAAACCACGTAACTTGTGATAAGTATAATGTTCTCTTCGTGAGATAGTCACAACACACGTCTAGCCTTTAGAGAAACAAACGCCAGTTGTACACAACCAACAACTCTATCAAAATACATCGTCAAAACACATGTCTCGAACTCAGGCAACCAACCACTAGAATCACACAGCCATCGATTTTATATCAACACGTCTAGACTTGACAGAAACAACCATCAGAAACCACAGGAAACTATCAACAACTGTGTCACAATACACGTCTAGACTTCACAGAAACAACCAAAAACTCCAACTACATAGTTACAACACATGACTGTCTATACTTGAGAGAAACAACCAGAAACTTCAACAACAGCGCCACAACACACGTCTAGACTGGAGAGAAACAACCACAAGAATCAGCTTTAACCCTTGACCGACTCCGCAGTCACATGTCCACGCCACAGGCTGCCCACTAACCAACCATCACATCGCAAGTGACATCGTGTCTACCACGGTTACATCTCATCTTAACCAGTTAACCCTTCAGGTCCCAGTACCGCTGTTACGTTAACTCGCATTTGTTACTGAGCCTCCTTCTGTGACAGGCAGTCGTTGTTCTCCTCCAGACATATATTACATTGACGTGGTCACTGCCTGACTCTCTCTCTCACACACACAGTCACTCACTCACTCACTCACTCACTCTCTCTCTCACTCACTCACTCACTCTCACTCACACGCACCCACAGAGAGCGAGAGAGAGAGAGAGCGAGGGAGAGGGAGAGAGAGGAGAGAGAGAGAGAGGGAGGGGAAGAGAGCAACACACGACACAGACCATCAGACAGGCCATAGAGGCAACACACGACGTAGACCATTAGACAGACTATAAAGACTAACACACAGCACAGACACACACCGAGAGTCAGATACATACATATTGCACACAACACACCGTACAACATACAATATTCAGACTGTACAACATACACCGTCACACATACACAGACCTGAACACACAGACCGACAGCCAGGTATATAGATTAAAGTTAGTTGCATGTCCTCAACAGAGCGTGACAATCAACCCCAACAATTGTTGGTTCCGGAAGGTTGTTATGGGAGCGAATTTCTGCAAAGGACATGTCACTGAATGAATGAATGAGTTTGCCAATGTTTTCTGAACGGCCGACGCTGACCCCATTGCCAAAATCAACGCAAACCCGATCTGCTCTCATGCCGTCTACGGCAGACTTGGAATCCGATATGTCGGAATTTCGAATCTGTGATCACTAGGTCTACATCAAAGATGCCAACCAGACATTAGAGAGAACACAAAATAGGCCGAGGGACATCACAATAATAAGTCTAACAAGGGAGTAGTATGCGACTAAAATTATTTTATATGTCATGTCTTTCTGGCTAGGAGGGTCTTATCAGTCATATCTGTCTGGCTGGGAGGGTCATATCTGTCATGTCTGTCTGCCTAGGAGGGTCATATCTGTCATGTCTGTCTGGCTGGGAGGGTCATGTCTGTCTGGCTGGGAGGGTCTTATCTGTCTGGCTGGGAGGGTCATGTCTGTCTGGCAGGGAGGGTCATGTCTGTCTGGCTGGGAGGGTCTTATCTGTCATGTCTGTCTGGCTGGGAGGGTCTTATCTGTCATATCTGTCTGGCTGGGAGGGTCATGTCTGTCTGGCTGGGAGGGTCATATCTGTCATGTCTGTCTGACTGGGAGGGTCTTGTCTGTCTGGCTGGGAGGGTCTTATCTGTCATGTCTGTCTGGGTAGAGGGACCTGCACATTTCGACTGACAAAATATGTTAGTGACTTGCGTGTCTCTTTTTTTTTTTTTTTAGCATATCCTTTACAGGACCTCGCTGTCAACACCAGCATCTTTCAGCTGTATGTTGATATCTTGGCAAGATTACGCTCAGTAGTTTGCCATTGCTTTCTGAGCGGCCGGCTCAGTGTCCCGCAAGTCACCAGCGGGGGACGAACCGCTCCCAGTTCGGCTCCCGCGACGAGACTCTGCGTGACAAACGGGATTACGGAGAAAGTGTTGTAACCCCACAGCCAGAGAGACCGGCTCTTGCGTGTCTGGCTACTGGAAATATGTCTGCAATTAGTCTTTCTGGCTCGACGAATCCTATACGTCACGTGTCTGTCTGACTAAGTGGGCACATCCAAAATCTCACCATTAATTAACGCACCTATAATTTCTCTAGCTTGTAATCAAATACTTTCTCCAGGATTCGAACATACACATAATTTATGTGACCCTCGAAGTATCTCTCTAAGATTTAAACACCGTAACTACTCCGTGGACGTGCTCGCAGATCACACCTCTCCACCACGGGGCCCCACCAACACCCACATGTCAACTTGTGCTCTTGTACACTCTGACAACCACATCCGCCTTCCTTGCGAACATATGAAAAATTCAACCGCGGATGCAAAAATTCATGTAAAAAGCTCCCATTAATGTTTCCCAGGGGACATAATTTACACACATTCTTATGAATTTCCTATCTCCATTATACTTGATTTACAGACAGCGGCTTTTTTCCCTGATAAAAGATTAATGCGTTTTTCCCCCTTGTCGCATCGTCCGGTTGGGTGAGTTCTCTGCCTAGTTTGTGTGTTGATTTGTTAATTCATCTATGTTTCTCCCCCCGACGCTCGCATACTATTTGATCGCATAGTTTATTCATCAAATTTTCCAAACTGTTTCCATTTTCCTTTAGCTATTACTGATGGCAATACTTGCACACTTTCTGACTTTCCCAGCAGTTGTCAAATTTATGATCCTTCACTCACCTCAACAGTATGACCAACATAACGCTAAGACTGACACCAGTAGACAGCAGAGTCTTTTTTGGTTCTGGTATCAAAAGACCGGACAGTGGGCTGGTTCTTGTACAAGTCAGTTAATGTCTTATTATCTTTATTGCATTCCGAACAAATGAGTTCTTCTGATTTTCGTTATTGCATTCCCGGCAAGTCAATAGGTGCTCCGATCTCCCCTGCAAGGATTTCGTACAGCATTCGATGCTGACTGAAATTCAATCTCGCAGACTTGGCGTGTAGCTCCCTCCTGGACACACCGATCCTCAAGTCATATTCAGATTAGTGCTGTTCCATTCCGCTGAAAGTCCTCGCCGTGTCCGGCACCTCTAAGGGCGTTGATGAGGCCAGCTAGAGGCATTAGCTGGCTGTGGTTTAGCGCCAGTTCTGGTCTGTGACTTCCAGCCTATCTGATAGTTCCTTGCCCAAGACACCATCATATCCGGTAGAGACAGATATTGGTGTAGTAATCCCCGAAAAGATGTACATATACTAGAGAGAGGATGCCGGTCTCTCTGGCCGAGGGGTTACACGACTTTCTCCGTAATCCCGTTTATCCACGCAGGGTAACGCAGCGCACGAGAATTGGAAGCGGTTCTACCCGCATTGGTAACTTGCGGGATAATTGAGCCGGCCGCTCAGAAATCAATGGCAAACTACTGAGCGTAATCTTGCCAAGAAATCAACAATCAGCAGAAAGATGCTGATGTTGACAGCGATGTCCTGTAAAGGATATGCGAATTTTAAAGAGAGAGAGAGAGAGAGAGAGAGAGAGAGAGAGAGAGAGAGAGAGAGAGAGAGAGAGAGAGAGAGAGAGAGAGAGAGAGAGAGAGAGAGAGGTTGGTGTAGTAATCCCTGAAAGGAGTTACATCTACTAGAGAGAGATTGGTGTAGTAATCCCTGAAAGGATTTACATCTTCTAGAGGGAGATTGGTGTAGTAATCTCTGAAAGGATTTACATCTTCTAGAGGGAGATTGGTGTAGTAATCCCTGAAAGGATTTACATTTTCTAGAGAGAGATTGGTGTAGTAATCCCTGAAAGGAGTTACATCTACTAGAGAGAGATTGGTGTAGTAATCCCTGAAAAGAGTTACATCTACTAGAGAGAGAGAGACTGGTGTAGTAATCTCTGAAAGGATTTACATCATCTAGAGGGAGATTGATGTAGTAATCCCTGAGCGGATTTACATCTACTAGGGTGAGATTGGTGTAGTAATTTCTCACGACATGTCACCAAAAGTAGCGTCTATATGAGGACTGTGCTACAGATAACTAACGGGCGGGCACGGACGGTAGTGTAACTTCAGGAGGACAGATCCACAAGCTCTGAAGAGGGTACAAAGAAGCAACACAGCAGCATCGACATAAACTGACTGGGTCACAGCTAGCCACCGAGGCGGAGGTGATGACTGCGGACAACTGCGGGGGTTAGGAGATGGCTTTAGCGCGGTCAGTTACCGTGCAGTGTCAATGTTGGTAGATGCACCGGGTGCCAAATGTTCACCCTCCAAGGATGGGATAGCCTCTGGGCAGACACACTTAGCGATGTGGATATGGGTTAAGTACGATAAACGAACGTCTCGACGGGGGATATGCAAGTAGGAGAAAGACGCCTGGGAGTCATGACTCGGACGGGCCCCGCTCTGGAGAGAAGAAGGTAAATGGCGGAAACATTCGGCAAGGGTGGAGGGGAGATCTCGTCTGATGATCAAAGCCTCCTATGGAGTTTTTAACCACATCTGGAAAAGGCACACAAGGCCATGAGTCCGGCCCATCGTACACGGCCTGACCTGACTGGGGCCAGCCCTGAGGTGATCAATTATTCCTCCATGGGTTTTAGGTGCCTCACTGTTAGCTCGGTTATGAGGGGTACAGGTCACAATCCAATCCCTACACTGATTTCACAAACACACCTACTTCACCTCAGTACCACGAGACAATCACTGCTGTGTGCTGAGACAATCAGTACCACGAGACAATCACTGCCGTGCGCTGAGACAATCAGTACCACGAGACAATCACTGCCGTGCGCTAAGACAATCAGTACCACGAGACAATCACTACTGTGCGCTGAGACAATCAGTACCATGAAACAATCACTGCCGTGCGCTGCGACAATCAGTACCATGAAACAATCACTGCCGTGCGCTGAGACAATCAGTACCATGAAACAATCACTACCGTGCGCTGAGACAAACTTTCCCTCCCCGAAATCCGTGTCCCGAAACTCACAACACTGTTCGTGTAATTTAGCTATGGTTATATGTCTGTAGCAACATAATTGGGTTTGCAGAGAAATCGATTTACAAACTTCCGACGAAAGAACCGATCCACGAACAGCTTTCTGATCAATAGAACGAGTGATGGACGGATCGTTAAAGCGATTAGCTTTCTCGCAAAACAGGTTCTCCGATACATCTTTACAACAGTTTAATGTACATGCGGCAGGATCCCCCGAATAGCGCTCACAGGGCCCCAACGGGAAACGCATTAGACAGAAGAAATAAAGGTATATGAGACACGAACAAACGCACACCAGATTCAACACCTGCTGTTTCTTTTCCCCAGTGAAACAGTGAAGCCCAACAGATGGGGCTGGTTATCAACCAAGATAAGACAGAATATATGGTTAATTTCAAGAGAAGGAACGGCTAAAAACTCTGGCCACATACAAATAGATAATATGACCATTAAAATAACGGAAACATACAAATACCTGGGTACTAATCTTCAACTAGCTCCAACTCATAAGGGAAGAAATACAAGCTTAGAATCAACTCTGGAAGTAAGATTTACTATGCACTACAACATCTGCTAAAATCAAATGCGCTATCTCGTAACACCAAAATCACAAGTATACAAAACACTGATCAGACCAGTTGTGCTGTATGGCTCTGAAACCTGGAGTACAAGTAAAGGAGACGAAGCCTTGTTACAAACCTTTGAGCACAAAGTCTTAAGACACATCTTTGGGCCCATTAGGGATACACAAAGTGGAGAGTGAAAAAGAAGAAGCAACAAAGACATTTATGATCTGTTTAAGTCCCCGCTAATCACTTGTATCATGAAGGCTAATAGACTGCAATGGCCGGGGCATATAGAAAGAATGGAAGATAATAGGGAAACAAAACTCGCTTACACCCAGGAAATAAATGACCGTAGACCCCGAGGTAGACCAAGAAGACGGTGGAGAGATAATATACACACAGACCTACAAGCACTTGGAATCAACGACTGGCAAGAGAAGGTCAACCAGAGAGACGAATGGAAACGGAATATATCTGCAGCAAAGAACCTCAATGGCTCGGAATGCTGAAGAAGAAGAAGAAGAAGAAGAAGAAGAAGAAGAAGAAGAAGAAGAAGAAGAAGAAGAAGAAGAAGAAGAAGAAGAAGAAGAAGAAGAAGAGGAAGAAGAAGAAGTGAAACAATGGCACCATTGCTAGAAGCGGCGTGTGGGGAACAAAGAGTTAATTTCTAAATAACCAACACCTTCAAGCAGGTGCCATGATGTGAACTACGCCACAACTGGTTTGGTTTCCTGAGTTAAACTTCTGGTGTGCTCGGGGGTTGCCACTTGAAAGGAAATGTAGTCTGCGCACGCATAACATGCTGAACTAACAGACGAATGGTTAAGGTAACAGACTGGCTGTAAATGGTTAAAGTAACAAACTAGATATAAATGGTTGAAGTAACATATTGGATGTAAATAGTTAAAGTAACAGACAGGCTATAAATAGGTAAAGTAACAGATTGACTATAAATAGTTAAAGTAACGGACCGGATATAAATGGCTAAAGTAACAGACTGGACAGAAATGGTTAAAGTAACAACCAGGATATAAATGGTTAAAATAACAGACCGGATATAAATGGTTAAGGTAACAGACCGGATATAAATGGCTAAAGTAATAGACTGGACATAAATGGCTAAAGTAACAGACCGGATATAAATGGTTAAAGTAATAGACTGGACATAGATGGTTAAAGTAACAACCCGGACATAAATGGTTAAAGTAACAGACTGGGCAGAAATGGCTGCAGTAACAGATTGGACAGAAATGGTTAAAGTAACAGACTCGACGGAAATGGTTAAAGTAACAGATTGGACAGAAATGGTTATTGGCTGTGGTGAACTAGACAATATTACTTCAGTCGTCCGCCATTACTTTCTGAACGATCGACGCCTCAGACTATCAAAATCAACGCAAAGCGTCTAATTCCAAATCGCCGGCAGCTGATGTCGAACCCTGGACAATCCTGACGGGAATGATGAAACGTTGCGCCCCACTGTTGCCTACGTCATAGAACTGGCTGGGACAGAGCGGGTTAATGCAAGAGCTAGCTGGGACAAGGTGGGTTAATGCAAGAGCTGGCTGGGACAGAGTGGGTTAATGCAAGAGCTGGCTGGTACAATGTGGGTTAATGGAAGAGCTGGCTGGGACAGAGTGGGTTAATGCAAGAGCTGGCTGGGACAGAGTGGGTTAATACAAGATCTGGCTGGGACAGGATGGGTTAATGCAAGAATTCACAGGGATAAAGTGGGTCAATGCAAGAACTGGCTGGGACAGAGTGGGTTAATGCAAGAACTGGCCTGGGTAGAAGCAGTCTGGTGACCAGACGTAGCCGGAACATCGGCTGGACGCGCGTCATTTCCGGTCACGTGATGAGGTCATCCAGGGCGGTGTTGCCGGCACAGACCATTGCAGGCTCACATTCCGTGTCTCCGACAGGTCGGTGTTTGCACATACTAGATATGGTTGGCGCTTCAATGTCGAGTCATCTTCTTTATGTACTCTCTCTCTCCCTACATCTCTCTTTCATTAACTGTCGCTCCACCTCATCGTTTTTTCGCTCTCATCCCCTCTCACTCTCCCTCCATCTTTCTTTCTCCCTCTCTCACTGACTGTCACTTTTCCTCCATTTCTTTCTCTCATTAACTCTCACCCTCTGCCAGCCTCTTTTCTATATATCTCTTTCTCATTCACTCTCTATCCGTCACACACACACACACACACACACACACACACACACACACACACACACACACACACACACACACACACACACAAACTCTATCACACACACACAAGCACACACACAATCTCTCTCTCTCTCTCTCTCTCTCTCTCTCTCTCTCTCTCTCTCTCTCTCTCTCTCTCTCTCTCTCAAACTTACACATCAATCATGCAACTTCCCTATCTGATCCAGTCCATCAGAGACGTACCTACCTACCTACCAACCTGCCTACCTACCTACCAATACATTCGTCCACCCACCCATCCATTCATCGGTCGAATGGTTTACTATATTTCTGTATGCATTTCTGTGTACCTATCTGCCTGCCTACCTACAAACAAAACAACCACACTAGCGAATTAATCTACCTAATTAATCCAGCCCTCTGTCAGGCTGTCTGGGTGTCCGTGCGTCCGTCTGTCCATCACACTGTCGATTATATGAACTCTCCCTTTTGCCCCCAAAAAGAAACCCAAGGTGTGCACACATCGATTTATCTGCTCACTTCCTCGTCCTTTCACGCGAATTTGATAAGACAACAAGAATCAAGACCGACTGCTCTATCAGCTTATATAACTCTGTGTAGAATCGATCCGACCACTCTGGAGAATGTAGCAGCCTGGCGGACATAGCAACAGCAGTCTCAAAGACAGGAAGACAAACAGCATCCCCTCAACGACCGGATAATATCGCTAACACATTCTCCTAAAACAACAAACAACAGAAAACATAACAGTAACACCACATGGCAAGCCACACAAACATCGTGCCATGGCGTATTCGCTTGATCATTACAAACATTAACTTGGAATAAAAACACTATGGCGTTACATTAATGCGGGGTATTGATTGAGGACAAGATCGAATTCCTCCCCTGACAGTGTGAGTTGGCCACTAATGTTCTGTTGTATTTTGGGGGGTAATCTTCCTATGAGACGGATTATCTACCGACTGCCGACACTCGTGTTGGTTGTAGTCGGCATAGGATACACCTCGCATGGGCATAACTGAACTAAGATTATATGTCACGTGAAGATTATAGACGTAGGATATTATATCCCACAGGAAGATCACAGAAGTAAGATTACAATTAGCAGGAGGATCACTGTAGTGGGATTACACTTCACGTGAGGGATACTGAAGTAGGAGTATATCTCACAGGAAGATCACAGAAATAAGATTACACCTCACAGGAGGATCGACGATGTAAAGCTACACTTCTCGTGAGGGTTATAGAAGTAGGATTACACCCTACACCAGGATTATAGTTAGAACTAGGATTACATCCCGCATCAGGATTATAGTTAGAACTAGGATTAAACCACACACCAGGATTAGAGTTAGAACTATTATTGCACCATATACCAGTATTATAGTTAGAAATAGGATTACATCACGCACCAGGATTATAGTTAGAACAAGGATTACATCACATACCAGAATCAGCTAGATCTAGAATGTCTACTCTATCGATGCACACGTGAGGATGTATTCAGGTGCAAAACAGATCTCTATTTATGATTTATAGATTTGTCAACAGCGTCTGACGCAGTGAAAGATTACGAACTTTTCACAAAAGTACGTGAACTCAAGTTTGATTTGAACGATCTCAGGTTAATAAGTAATATATATTGTGTGCAAGAACCAGACATCAGACATGCAGTAGTAAAAGAAAGCTAGAGTCGGCTGTCAGACAGGAGGAAGTACAAGAGAGAAAGAACCGGCTGTCAGACAGGAGGAAGTACAAGAGAGAAAGAACCGGCTGTCAGACAGGAGGAAGTACAAGAGAGAAAGAACCAGTTGTCAGACTGGAAGGAGTACAAGAGAGAAAGAACCGGCTATCAGACAGGAGGAAGTACAAGAGAGAAAGAACCGGCTGTCAGACAGGAAGGAGTACAAGAGAGAAAGAACCAGTTGTCAGACTGGAAGGAGTACAAGAGAGAAAGAACCGGCTATCAGACAGGAGGAAGGAGTACAAAAGAGAAAGAACCAACTATCAGGCAAGAAGGAGTACAAGAGAGAAAGAACCAGCTATCAGACAGGAAGGGGGAGTACAGAAGAGAAAGAACCGACTGTCAGACAGAGGGGACTTAAAGACCAGAGCGCCTAGACAAATGGCTTTTCTATGGATGTCAGCAGAATGCTGGGTCATATTAATTAGTCTTATATGGGCCTTACTGAATGAAACTTCGTAGGAATCACGAGCAACCAAAAATATGCGGGGGTTGATTGCTAAAACTAACTTTTATTTTAATATGGGCATACACTAGACTCGACTAGACAATAGAGACAGATGTCTTCTGAGCCGATAACGATATGTCCAGGATTGCCACAGGGTTCACCACTGTCACCAGTACTATTCAACGTGTATACGGTGCCGATCACTGAACAACAGTTGGATGGGAGGGGTAGGACTCTATCATTCGTTGACGACATCCTCGTATATCGACAGGGTCGAGATAGACAGGCGGTTGCCAACTATATGCAGGGCGAACTAGATCGAATTTCCTCATGGTGTGCTGATGCCGATGCCCTTGTCAACCCTGCAAAGGCAACGGTTACATGGTTCTCACTAAACAACCATATTGTGAAAACAGACCTGCCGGCAGTAAGAATGGATGGGAGCATTCTGAGTAGAACCCAGTCAATGACATATCTTGGCGTGAGGCTTGATCGTAGCCTGTCCTTCAAAGATCATGTCGACTATGTCATAACGAAGGCTCGAAAAGGTTTGGCAGCAATGAGAGTCATGGCGACTGCCAATATCGAGCAAAGACTGCTATTACTTCTGTTCCAAGGACTTGTGCTTTCACGCATCGAGTATGCCCTGGCCATCCTCACTGTCAGCCCTACACAGATTGGAAGACTTGAAAAGGTACAAAACGAAGCCATGCGCATAATTTTGGGCTGCACGAGAGACACCAGCTGTGTAGCAATGAGATACCTCCTTGACTTCCCGACAATGGAACACAGGATCAAGATCTGGAGAGCTCGTGCATACTTAAAAATAAGTGCAGATGAGCAGCACCCTCTGCATGACGCTGTATTCAGAGAAAAGGGTGACAGGCTAAAGAGGGGCAAATCATGGATGGGTCGGGCGGAAGATGTCGTCGGACAGGTCTGCAGTCTTACCAGTATCAACCCCGGCAAGGAATGGGTGCCGGTGCCTCCAGCTTTTAAGTGTACCTTCTCCTGCATTATCACACTCGACAGACGGTGCAGAGAGCAGAACCCTGCCGCTGTCAATGCAGAGGTTAACGCGCTCATCTATGATCACTCAGATAGCCCCGAAGTGCTCATCTATACAGATGGATCTGTTGTAAAGCAGCAGAGAAGTGCGTGGGCATTTACAGCCCGTTCAGCGGGCCGAACCGTTCAAGAATCCAGTGGTGCCCACTCTATGACCACGAGCAGCATGACGATGGAGGTGATGGCAGTTACACAGGCTTTCATATGGCTGGAATCACAGCATTATACCAACGTGTGTGTACTAAGTGATTCAATGAGCATGATTCAGAAGGTCGAAGCTGGATTTGTACGTAGACAGTGGACTGAGTCGCTGCGGAAGTCTGTTGTCCGCAAAGTCACCTTCATCTTCGTCCCGGGACATGCGGGAGTCGAGGGAAATGAACGAGCTGATAAATTGGCTGGCTCTGCACCCCCTGTAGATGGCCAGCCCATGGATCGTGCCGATGTCATTAACGCCCTTAAAGATATGGCGAGAACAGAGGATTTTGACGCCAGTGATTCCACATCGCTTTCCAGGATGAAAGACCTGGGAGTAAGAATCGGCACAGCCAGACGCGAGAGGTACATCGGGAAAACAAAGCGCCTCGTCAACCAACACAGAACTGGCACTATTAGCCACCGGACGCTGATGCATATGCTGGGGGGAGGATCTGAGCACCTATGGACATGTCCGGAGTGCAACGAAGATACCCCAACTGATAACTGATAACTGAATAGAGACAGATGAAGACAAAGACAGATGTATGTGGATAGCTTGAATATCTGGTCAACACATCAGCACCACCAACTTAGTCAACACATCACATGACAGAGAGAAGTGGAGAGTCAGGAACCATGAGACCTGCAGTGGACCAGACAAGCTGAAGAGGACACATATGGGATTATACTTTATGTCACGATTAGAGCTAGAACGGGGGTTCTCTGTAACAACGTTTGCCGTCTTTGGCGATTGTAGTACACATGAGTACACATGTGCTTCCAAATGAACCCGAAGATCTTGCAGTAAGAACAGCCATGGGTCATCTTCTCATCTCACAACATAACAAATCATGGAACATTTAAATGTCTGCTAAGACCAACAATAGGTCATTGGGCAAAAATGAACTGTCTAAAGATATTTCAAAATAGAACAACCACAGGCCATCGACAGATCCAACATTGTCTATCTATCGCTTTGCTTCTGTTCTGTAACTAACACTGTATATCTATTGTTCTACTCCCATCTTCCAACTAACACGGTCTATCTATTGTTCTGCTCTGGTCCTCCAACTAACACTGCCCATCTATTGTTGAACTATTTCCCCCCCCCCCCCCCCCACAAACTATCACTGTCTATAGCTCTATTCCAGTAAGAATTGGCTGCGGATGAAGACGGAATTCTGCAAACAGAGGACCGGTTACTGAAGATGAGGACAAAGCAAGTATGGGAATGTTCCGAGTGCCGTGATGTCCGTTCTTGACTCAACTCTTTTCCTGGAATAGATAGCACCAAGAACAACAGAGCTAGCACAAGAAGCATAGCACAGCTGGACAATGAGTAGTGAGATTGTCAGGAAGTAATCAAGCATTGATGTCTGCGATGTGACAGTTGGATGTCTGTTCTGTGACAGTGAGATGTCTGCGATGTGACAGTGAGATTGTCAGAAAGTAATCGAGCATTGATGTCTGCGGTGTGACAGTGAGATTGTCAGGAAGTAATCAAGCATTGAAGTCTGCGATGTGACAGTGAGATTGTCAGGAAGTAATCAAGCATTGATGTCTGTGATGTGAAAACTATGATAAGAAATAAACCCACACAGAATAAAGCGTAGCGATTACTCCTATTTTAGCTGAAATACACAATACCCCGTCCTATGCTACTATGCTATAGTTGCCACTGTGGTTTCAGACTGACGATCCAACGACTGGTCGATCCATCTACCGACTGACATACCTACATGCCAGTCCGCTCGCCCACTCGTCGCTGGTTTCCTCTCTCTCTCTCTCTCTCTCTCTCTCTCTCTCTCTCTCTCTCTCTCTCTCTCTCTCTAGCCCACTTAACCAACCAACCCTCCCCTTGTAGCAAGAAAAACTCAGTCCTACCCTCAACACCAGGGCAGTAACCATAAGGACCACAATTCAGAGGGCAAGTTGATTACCACGCAGAATTCAAAACCCACCGAGTGTTTCCCCAACTCAATATTGCCAGCTTTTGGGTCACCCTAGAGGCAGAAGAGCTGAGAGTGACATAATCGATACAGCCCATGTCAGGAATTCCTTCCACACAAGTGCCTTTGGGCTATCATCAGTCCCTGAATGGCGATACGGACGGAGGCAGGCATCAGGGGGCCCTATCTCCACCCATCTCCTGCCAGCCGAACCAGGAACATGTTTACTTGTATCTCTCTCTGGCCTGTACTGGTGATCTCTTTCATCACAAGCTATTTAATTTCAATTCCCCTCAGACAAGACAGACACTCTTCCGTTCACACGTGCCCGCGTGGCACCTCACACTCTCACACACACACCCTCAAATACACACACTCAGACACTCACACACACTCTCTCCCTCACATGCAGACAGAGAAAGCAAAAAAAAATAAATAAATAAATAAAAAGACAAGAGTTTAAACAGTCTAAAAAAAATGTATGCATCTCCTGTCTGTACTGCCACAGTTAATTACTTTCTTCTTCTTCTTATTCTTCTTCTTCTTCTTCTTCTTCTTCTTCTTCTTCTTCTTCTTGTACCCTTGATGATGCTGCATATCCCCCTACTTCTCCTCCTCCTCCTCCTCCCACTACTACTACTACTACTACTACTACTACTACTACTACTACTACTACTACTACTACTACTACTACTACTACTATACTACTACTACTACTACTACTACTACTATAATACTACTACTACTACTACTACTATACTACTACTACTATACTACTACTACTACTACTACTACTACTACTACTACTACTACTACTACTAATACTACTACTACTACTACTACTACTACTACTACTACTACTACTACTATACTACTACTACTACTACTACTACTACTACTACTACTACTACCACTACTGCTATTACTATACACGAGGCACACTAGCTCACACTGGGGAATGAACTTTAGATGAGGGACACGAGCGTACACTGGGCAGTGAACTTTAGATGAGGGACACGAGCGTATACTGGGCAGTGTACTTTAGATGAGGAACACAAGGTTACACTGGACAGTGTACTTTAGATGAGGGACACAAGGTTACACTGGACAGTATACTTTAGATGAGGGACACAAGGTTACACTGGACAGTGTACTTTAGATGAGGGACACAAGGTTACACTGTGCAGTGTACTTTAGATGAGGGACATCAGCTTACACTGGACAGTGTACTTTAGATGAGGGACATGAGCTTACACTGGGCAGTGTACTCTAGATGAGGGACATGAGCATACACTGGGCAGTGTACTTTAGATGAGGGACACGAGCTTACATTGGACAGTGTACTTTAGATGAGGGACAAGAGCGTACACTGGGCAGTGTACTTTAGATGAGGGACATCAGCTTACACTATGCAGTGTACTTTAGATGAGGGAAACGAGCTTACATTGGACAGTGTACTTTAGATGAGGGAAACGAGCTTACATTGGACAGTGTACTTTAGATGAGGGACACGAGCGTACACTGGACAGTGTACTTTAGATGAGGGATATCAGTTTACACTGGACAGTGTACTTTAGATGAGGGACACGAGAGTACACTAGACAGTGTACTTTAGATGAGGGACATGAGCTTACACTGGACAGTGCACTTTAGATGAGGGACATGAGCTTACACTGGACAGTGTACTTTAGATGAGGGAAACGAGCCTACATTGGGCATTAGATTTTAAATATGGCACAAAGGCTTGGATGTGACATGAGATTTAGACAAGGCACACAAGTTAAGATGAGACAATTGACTTTAAACAGTGCACAGAAGGCTCTTTCTCCACCATCTTGTATTGTACTAATAGCGATCTGGCAAAGGTCTCCCAATAAAATGACGTGTAAACTGGAGGAAATTGACTTCGGCTTCACAATCTCACGCCTGTGAACTAGAAGTTACTGGCTATTGTCCCCCGAACTGTGAATTACGGGACACTGGCTTTTGTCCCACTAACTCCCGCTCAAACCAGGGAATACTAAATCACGCATAAACTAGAGGATGCTAGTATTTCCCAGTATACTAAACCGAATGAACTCACAAGAAAACTAACAGTCTGAACTATCAGATGCTATTTCCGCAGCTATTACAGAAACCTTAAGAGGAAAAAGCACAAGCTGCATATTAACAGGGAAAAAGTGCGGTCTTCTGACTCCCTCAGATGATTGCTGGAGACTTCCTAGGGCTGGAGAGCCTGGCTAGGGATGCGACAATCATTTAGTGAAGTCGACTTTGTGGAGCCGTTTTTACACAAGTGGGGTAACGTTTCTGGCATGCGATATTAGCTCACCAAGGTCGCCCGGAAATCAATTCTGGTCATGTTGCTTAGATACCCGTCATTAAGAGAGAGACTCCGGGATTACCGTGTCATCCCCAGGGTCTTTAGTATCCCCCTCTCTCTCTCTATCTGTCTGTCTGTCTATCCCTCGTTCTCTCCTTATCTTCTCGTTTGTTTCTATCCCTCGTTCTCTCCCTATCTTCTCGTTTGTCTATCTTGTCGCCTTTATATAGTCTCCTTGTGCTTTTAAAAAAAATACCTTGTTGCCTTCAGCTGTTGGGAATGCGGTTCGGATCCCGGGCAACGGTTTGTATGGTAGATTAACTTCTTCACATTCAGCTGAATCTTACAGGAGCAGAGCAAAAGAGAGACAGTGTTAGTTGAAGGACAGGAGTAGAGCAAAAGAGAGACAGTGTTAGTTGGAGGACAGGAGTAGAGCAATAGATTGACAGTGTTAGTTGGAAGATAAAAGTAGAGCAATAGATAGACAGAAGATAAACTGGAAGATAGAATTAGAGTAATTTAAACATTGTGGTAATTGGAAGACAGGGATAGAACAATAGATCGACAGTGTTAGTTGGAGGACAGTAGTAGAACAATAGATAGACAGTTTTACTTGGAGGACAGGACTAGAGGAATATATAAATAGGTAGGAGGTAGACAGTAGATTGGTGGGTAAGCAGACAAGCTAGTAAATTGGAAGGTAAGTTAGTAGGCACGCGTGTGAATACGTAGATAGGTAAGTAAATAGGTACATAAGTAGTGATGCTTAGATAAGTAGATATGTGTGTATATAGGTAGGCAGATGGTCAGGTAGGTTGGTGAATAGATAGATAGGCGTGTTAAAAGATAGGAAGGTATATAAATAGGTAGGTAGGTAGGTGGGTATTACGCAGCCGTATAGGTAAACAGACAAACGGAAAGGCCAATATGTAGATACGACGGTACACAGGCGTAGAATTGATACACGGAGCCATAGAACTGATATACGGAGCCGCTGAATTGATACACAGAGTCGTAGAACTGATACACAAAGACGTTAAATTGATACACAGAGTCGTAGAACTGATACACAAAGACGCTGAATTGATACACAGAGCTGTAAAACTGATACACGGAGCTGTAAAACTTATGCACAGGGCTGTAAAACAGATACACAGAGCTGTAGAACTGATACACAGAGCAGTAGAACTGATACACAAAGACGCTGAATTGATACACAGAGCTGTAAAACTGATACACAGAGCTGTAAAACTGATACACAGGGCTGTAAAACAGATACACAGAGCTGTAGAACTGATACACAGAGCAGTAGAACTGATACACAGAGCCGAGTCACAAAATTAAAAAAAAAAAAAAAACTAGCGGGAACATACAATGAGCATAATGTAGCTGTCACATGCGGGGAAAACAAGATAACGAAGGACACAAACAGTTGATGCCTGTGGCATCAGATAACGTGGCATCAGATAGCGTGGCATCAGATAGCGTGGCATCATGCGACAGCGTGGCTTTGATGTGGACCTTTCTATTACATTCAAGTCCCGCAGATTCCGCTAAGATTCTGTCATGTGTGATTATGTACGCGTGTGTTTGTGTGCGCGTGTTGTGCGTGAGAGCACCCGTCAAAAACATATAACAGAGCGTGCAGATTCCTAGCAACTGGATGACAAAAAGGTGGGGGTCTCAGCAGCCCGGGATCACAGAATGGGAAATGGGATAATAAAAACGAGCAGAAAGGGGTCAGGGGTCGGACACGAAAACGCCTAATGAAAATTAGAGGTATGGAAAACAAGCAATGATAGAAAACGAACGAGCGAGTATTATTTTCAAATGGTCACAAATTGTACACGCAGGCCCGTCTTACAATCGGCTTCTCCAAACACGCATCTTTCGCAAATCAATGATTTTATTGTGAATGTAACAATCACATAGAAAAATGTTGTCAAATGAATGCTGTGAGCATAAGCAACACATGTTAACCATGTTATGAGACAGACAGACACATACAAATAATGCATATATACCTACATAAACGCACTCATATACACACACATCATTTACACAAACACTCAACGGTTATACACCCACCCAATAGCACACACACACTACTCCCCCCCCCCCCCCCCCCCCCCACACACACACACAATCACAAACAAACAAACAAACATTCACTCATTATACATACATTCTCTCTCTCTCTCTCTCTCTCTCTCTCTCTCTCTCTCTCTCTTCTCTCTCTCTCTCTCTCTCTCTCTCTCTATGTCTACATGAGAACCGGTGTTATGATAAAATACATTATATAGCAGATGTTTAAAAATGGAAATGCAAGGAAAAACTATATAAATCAAGTGTTAAACTGATCAACAACTAGAGAACTCAAGCGTTAAACTGATGATCAACTACAGAACTCAGGCGTTAAACTGATGATCAACTACAGAACTCAGGCGTTAAACTGATGATCAACTACAGAACTCAGGCGTTAAACTGATGATCAACTACAGAACTCAAGCGTTAAACTGATGATCAACTACAGAACTCAGGCGTTAAACTGGATGATCAACTACAGAACTCAAGCGTTAAACTGATGATCAACTACAGAACTCAGGCGTTAAACTGATGATCAACTACAGAACCTCAAGCGTTAAACGATGATCAACTACAGAACTCAGGCGTTAAACTGATGATCAACTACAGAACTCAAGCGTTAAACTGATGATCAACTACAAGACTCAAGCGTTAAACTGATGATCAACTACAGAACTCAAGCGTTAAACTGATGATCAACGACAGAACTCAGGCGTTAAACTGATGATCAACTACAGAACTCAAGCGTTAACTGATGATCAACTACAGAACTCAAGCGTTAAACTGATGATCAACTACAGAACTCAAGCGTACTACAACCCTGATGATCAACTTACAGAACTCATAGCGTTAAACTGATGATACAACTACAGAACTCAGGCGTTAAACTGATGACAACTACAGAACTCAGGCGTTAAACTGATGATCAACTACAGAACTCAGGCGTTAAACGATGATCAACTACAGAACTCAGGCGTTAAACTGATGATCAACTACAGAAGCTCAGGCGTTTAAACTGATGATCAACTAAGAACTCAGGCGTTAAACTGATGATCAACTACAGAACTCAGGCGTTAAACTGATGATCAACTACAGAACTCAAGCGTTAAACTGATGATCAACTACAGAACTCAGGCGTTAAACTGATGATCAACTACAGAACTCAAGCGTTAAACTGATGATCAACTACAGAACTCAGGCGTTAACTGATGATCAACTACAGAACCTCAAGCGTTAAAACTGATGATCAACTACAGAACTCAGGCGTTAAACTGATGATCAACTACATAACTCAAGCGTTAAACTGATGATCAACTACAGAACTCAAGCGTTAAACTGATGATCAACTACAGAACTCAAGCGTTAAACTGATGATCAACTACAGAACTCAGGCGTTAAACTGATGATCAACTACAGAACTCAAGCGTTAAACTGATGATCAACTACAGAACTCAAGCGTTAAACTGATGATCAACTACAGAACTCAAGCGTTAAACTGATGATCAACTACAGAACTCAAGCGTTAAACTGATGATCAACTACAGAACTCAGGCGTTAAACTGATGATCAACTACAGAACTCAGGCGTTAAACTGATGATCAACTACAGAACTCAGGCGTTAAACTGATGATCAACTACAGAACTCAGGCGTTAAACTGATGATCAACTACAGAACTCAGGCGTTAAACTGATGATCAACTACAGAACTCAGGCGTTAAACTGATGATCAACTACAGAACTCAGGCGTTAAACTGATGATCAACTACAGAACTCAGGCGTTAAACTGATGATCAACTACAGAACTCAGGCGTTAAACTGATGATCAACTACAGAACTCAGGCGTTAAACTGATGATCAACTACAGAACTCAAGTGTTAAACTGATGATCAACTACAGAACTCAGGCGTTAAACTGATGATCAACTACAGAACTCAGGCGTTAAACTGATGATCAACTACAGAACTAAGGCGTTAAACTGATGATCAACTACAGAACTCAGGCGTTAAACTGATGATCAACTACAGAACTCAGGCGTTAAACTGATGATCAACTACAGAACTCAGGCGTTAAACTGATGATCAACTACAGAACTCAGGCGTTAAACTGATGATCAACTACAGAACTCAGGCGTTAAACTGATGATCAACTACAGAACTCAGGCGTTAAACTGATGATCAACTACAGAACTCAAGCGTTAAACTGATGATTAACTACAGAACTCAAGCGTTAAACTGATGATCAACTACAGAACTCAAGCGTTAAACTGATGATCAACTACAGAACTCAAGTGTTAAACTGATGATCAACTACAGAACTCAAGCGTTAAACTGATGATCAACTACAGAACTCAAGTGTTAAACTGATGATCAACTACAGAACTCAAGTGTTAAACTGATGATCAACTACAGAACTCAGGCGTTAAACTGATGATCAACTACAGAACTCAGGCGTTAAACTGATGATCAACTACAGAACTCAAGTGTTAAACTGATGATCAACTACAGAACTCAAGTGTTAAACTGGTGAGCAGCTACAATTATATATATATATATCCATCACTGTTGCTAACTTTGTGTGACATGCTATTCGCTGTAGATCATGGATCCGTCATCTGGCGTGACAAGCAGACGCCCCACCATTACCATCACCACGAATACGACCGCCATTATTACCATCACAACCACCATCATAATCATCACCACTTTGTGCGAAACCGGTCAAAGTGAGAGAACATGGTTTGTCACGTCATATAACCATTCCTACATCTACACTACGGAAGAAAGAAGAGATAAGATATACGATCCACACCGCATTGTAGAAGAGGATAGGACACGCACAAACTACACCTCATGTAGAAGAGGAAAGGACACACACACAAACCACACCTAGGGGTAGAAGAGGAAAGGACACACACAAACCACACCTCGGGGTAGAAGAGAAATAGACACACACAAACCACACCTCGGGGTAGAAGAGGAATAGACACACACACAAACCACACCTCGGGGTAGAAGAGGAATAGACACACACACACAAACCGAATATCAAGCCAACTAGAGAGGCAAGGTGTTTTCCCACCTACCCTGGGTGGGTACCGTCCAAAAAGAGAAACCTGGACCAATGCAGCAGTCTTTGCCCATGATGTCTATGAAGGTTTCCACTCAGGCACTGAAACCGTTGCTGCAGCGATTGATCTTGAGGACGCATACAACAGAGTACCACTGGACTTTTTAATGTTTCAGCTTCTTGAATTAAACGTAAGTCCATGTCACGAGCTCGCCATGAGTTAACCAGATAATAATACCGACGTTTGCGTGGCGTATATTTTCTGGGCCACAACAGTCGTACTAACAGAGTAAACACAGCTGTACAGGTTACATCGTGTCAGCCCATATACACATTTGGTGGTGAGTGAGTAGGAATGGATACACAGAGTTGGCAGTTCATTAACAAGTAGAATCACATATATTGTCAGCTTAGGATATGGAATGGTTCCGTTTGTCATTTATACGGCCGGACATCAGACGAAAATGGCTGCTGGGATTGTCACCACGGAACAGAAGATTGACAAGTTTGTCAACATTTGAATGCAGATGGAAGCCGTGAGATCACAGGGGCAGATGTAAAACGGAAGTACCTAGTACGGAAAACAGTGCATCTGTCAATTCTTGGTTTCCGGAACATCAAGATGATTGGCAGCTTGGTATCGAAACTCTTTGTTGGGAGTATACAGAAACTAGCTGGCTTGTTTGAGAATCTAGGCAATTACTGACAACTTTGACAGGATTTAAGCCAGGAAAATAGTTCTTGACAGGGGATGATTTGCCACTGTGCCACCTGTGTGGGGGAGTAAAGGATAACGTCACGTGGACAACTTTGGTAGTTTGCCATATAAACTCGAGTTGAGATCAACTAGGGGGGACTTGAATAATGCTCTAGACAGAGTGCAGGGCACTGCAGTGCCAGTGGAAATAATATCTACCGTGTGTTAATTAGTGACTTAATTTTACACGTGCCTATATGGCAGATGTAGATATGATTTATAGGACTGCAGTAGTGCCATTTAAGGTTCCCTACCAGATCCAAGGAAACTCAACAAGTTTTAAAAAAACCCATTCGGAAGAACACCCGTTCAACCATCAATAAAGTGCAGACAGAACGTAACTGAAAGCTAAAAGCAGGTTGATTCACCAAAGTGAGTGATGCGTACTGATGCACCACACATCATCAGACAGTGGTGGCGGGCTGAAGACATTGGGTCTAATAGTTACCTAGAGTTATATAATCTCGTGTAATAGAACACATGACATTATATGTGAGGCTGGATAGACACGAGTGAGGATCAATCCAGTACAGTAACAATTAACATTAGTAAGTAGCCCTTATGAACTGAGTGGTTCGATGTGCAACGAGGATGATCTGTCGGCTAACTAACTAACTAACTAACTAACTGCGTACACACTACAAAAGACTTGTGCAGTTTGTTAAGGAACGTTAGGAACGGACATTGTGTAGAGTGCAACCGGTCCATGATTAACTGTTAATACCACCGGTGTCTATTTCGGATGTTCATGAAATTGGATTACCAGAGGTCTACAGAGGCAAAGCGGTATCCGGCAAGATGGTTTCGGCAAGGGGTGAGAAGTACATGTTCTGACGTACCGTGCTGTGGTCTATCTTTGCTGGGATCAGCTGACTGGGTTGCTGTCTGAGAGTCAGAGTCTACACACTTTATAGAACACGTCACACATTTTCTTCACATACACGTCTCATATACGTTACACTTTTATTTTAATAAATTACTCTTTATTAATTTCTAGAAGCAAGAGTTGTTGAGTATGTTGCGTTGGGGAAGTATGAGAAGGGGGCATAGTACGACAGTGTGAGAGTGATAGGAAAAGGTGTCCATAGGCTGATGGAGTGTGTTGGACGGAAGCTGGTGGATTCTCCAGAATATTGAGAGAAAAAAAAAATATTATAATGTGGGTGTCGGATCTCCTCACTCCAGGGACGACACTTTAAAGGAGGACACGACAGTCCATTCCTCCTTAGTTGGATCGCTGCAGCCCTCTTCCAACGGAAAGTAGTTTTTAGATGTGGCAGTTGGACTTCGGAACCAACAACAATATATCCTGGCCTACCACAGGGATCACCATTATCTCCGGTACTGTTCAACGCCTACACAGTGAGAATCACCAGTGAGCAGATCACTGGACCTGGCAGGACATTGTCATAAGCCGATGATGTTTTAGTGTATCGTCAGGGTAAGGATAGAGAGGAGGTTGCTGTGGAACTACAAACCGAACTCAATCGCATAAGTACTTGGTGTGATGAAGCTGGGGCAATGGTCAACCCAACAAAGGCAACAGTGACTTGGTTCTCGTTGAATAATCATATTGTCAACAATCCCACACCAACTGTAATGCTGTGTTCAGAGACGATGGAAAGAACGCAGGCAATGAATTACCTGGGGATACGGTTTGATCGAAGCCTTACTTATAATGTGCACATAGACCAGGTGATAACAAAGGCCAAGCGGGGTTTGGCAGCGATACAGGTGATGGCAGCAGCAAACTGTGAGCAGCGCCATCTATGTCTTCTGTACGAGGGGCTGGTCATGTCTGTTTTGGAGTATGCAATGGCAATCCTGACTCTCAGCCGTAAGCAGATAGAAAGGATGGAAAGGATACAGAATGAAGCTATGCGCATTATTCTTGGATGTACAAGAGATACAGCATGCAGGGCGATGCGCTACCTTCTTGATTTTCCAACCATTGAAGAGAGAATACAAGTTTGCAGGGCACGCGCCTACCTCAGAATTAACGCAAACACACAGCATCCACTGCATAGTAAAATTAGGAAGGTGAAGGGCAGCAGGTTAAAAAGAGGACGGTCGTGGATGGGTCAAGCCGAAGACATTCTTCAACAGGTGTGTTCACTTGAGGACTTAGAACCTGGCGAGGAGTGGGTGCAAGTGCCAACAGACTTCTGCACATCCTTTTCAGTTTGCATCCAACTAGATAGAAAATGCAGACAAGAAAATCCGGCTGCTGTTGAGGCTGAAGTACAAGCGTTGATTTTCGAGAATTCGCTAGACAGTGACGCGGTCATCTACACAGATGGGTCGGTCGTCCGACATGTGAGAAGCTCATGGGCCTTTATAGCTCGGGCCGGAGGGAGAATTGTGAAGGAGGACTCTGGTGCTTTCACTGAAACCACAAGTAGCCTGACCATGGAAGTCATGGCAGTAAGTAAAGCAATAACATGGCTCGAGACACAGACATTCACTAGGGCTTGTTTCCTTAGCGACTCAATGAACATGATAAAGAGGATAGAGGAGGGGTCGATCCGAAGAGAATGGTTGCTGCCTCTGAAGCGGTCTCGGCTGGCAAAGATTAGTTTCATCTTCGTGCCAGGGCATGCGGGACTACAAGGAAATGAGCGGGCTGACAAGCTCGCAGGTGAGGCTACTGTGGAGGGCGGACGCGCCATGGACCAGGCTGACATTCTGAATGCTCTACGAGAAGTGAGACTTTTGCAAGAACCAAGTGATGACTGTGAATCTACAACAATGGCCAGACTGCGAGAGCAGCAAATTAAAAGAGTGGTGGCCAAACAAGAACACTACGCATGTCAACAACTCAACTGACAGGCATCATCGGGTACTTCTGGCACACCATACACGAAAACTTGCAAGTCGTGTGCGAGGATATTAAATGGTACATTTATTGCCGTTGGCTCGCTACAAGCAGTGAACAGTCGCTATTGAAACACACAACATACAGCCACAGTATTATCTATCACGAGCTGCTAACCACTAAGCTAACTTTCTACACAAATAAACACAAGAAAAAAACCCTATCGCTACTCTAACGAGGTGTACACTAGAGGTCCAGTCTCCCGTCTGACAATCTTGCCTTCCGCGGTCACACACCACGCGGATTGACTTTCACCTTGGTGCGTGTCGCCTCACGTCGCACGCCGATGGTAGACGTGGCCTAGTTGAGTGTATACTCAACTTCTCTATGGCTACCACGAGGCGTGATGTTATTGTGATTAGAGTGTTAACTCTCTGAACACCGCCTGCGTGTCTCATGAGGGAATGGTTAACCATCTCCTATCACCTCCTCTTCCCTGCTCTTCCCTCGGGCACCCTATCCCCTCCTGGCCTCTTCAAGAATGACTGCCCTTCCTAGTGGAGGGGATGTGGTCGAGTCTTTGACACACACCCACCCCTCTTGTGTTGCGTCATCAATTTTCACTCATTGGTTGTGACGCAAGAGGTTTCAAAAAAAATTAGTGTCTCTAATTTTTGTCAAAGACTCTAGATAACCTGGCTTGGGGCATTCTAATAGAGTTCTACTGACTATTGTCACAATGTAGCAAAACTTTACTTGGCTACTGGCAATCGCCACAAGCTTGACTGGTTGGCGTGAGCCCTTTCTCACATGCTATATTATACTTATTAGAGGTATGTCTGAACCGGACCGTTGTCTTATAAGACCTGCCCTCACATAGTAAATTAACTTACTACCCATACAAAGTTGACTTTCTTAGGGTCAACACATGAATTGCTTCATGTCCCCCATATAATATCTAACAACCATTATACAAGAGTGTGCGCGACAGGCTTTACCTACATCGCTTCCGCGTGTAAAGTTCTATTGCACTGTTAAGATAGTTCTTAGTTGTCTATTATGTCCCCTGACCCGAAGTTATCTTCCTTTGATCTACAAAAAGTGTATGTAATTTATATGTTTGTTTTTCTGGTTGTTTGCGTGTTTGGATGTAATTAACTTACTAATCTAACTTCTAAACTATGTTTCTAAGTCCTATGTGTATGTATGTTAGTTTTTTAAGTGTCATAATTTGGTTAAATGCGTCCACAAACAGGTGCATAACACTAATTCGTGACTACATTCTCTTGTTATGAAACTCAAAATACTGTAATGTAAGTTCTAAACTATATTGCAGACACACATTTATACTAGCACATTTTCACTAACGAAAACCAACATCAACACAGACAAACATTAAAATTCGAACCAGGCAGCAGAAGACTTCGCTGAATAATTTCACTCTCTCCCGTCTATTTTCCATTCGCTCTCCTTTTCACACTTCTGTCATACTCCTTTCATTCCTAATTCACCTTGGTGCGTGTCGCCTCACGTCGCACGCCGATGGTAGACGTGGCCTGTTGAGTGTATACTCAACTTCTCTATGGCTACCACGAGGCGTGATGTTATTGTGATTAGAGTGTTAACTCTCTGAACACCGCCTGCGTGTCTCATGAGGGAATGGTTAACCATCTCCTATCACCTCCTCTTCCCCGCTCTTCCCTCGGGCACCCTATCCCCTCCTGGCCTCTTCAAGAATGACTGCCCTTCCTAGTGGAGGGGATGTGGTCGAGTCTTTGACAACGCAGGAAGCCAAAGAAGATTGATAAACCAACACAGAACTGGCGTCGTTAGCCGCTACACGCTGCAGGATTTGCTGAGGAGGGTATCCGAGCACTTATGGACTGAATGGTCCGATGTGCAACGAGGATGATCTGTCGACTAACTAACTAACTAACACACAAACCACATCTCGGGGTAGAAGAGGAATAGACACACACACAAACCACACATCGGGTAGAAGAGGAAAGGACACACACACAAACCACACATCGGGGTAGAAGAGGAAAGGACACACACAATCCACACCTCGGGGTAGAAGAGGAGTAGACACACACACACAAACCACACCTCGGGGTAGAAGAGGAATAGACACACACAAACCACACCTCGGGTAGAAGAGGAAAGGACACACACAAACCATACCTCGGGGTAGAAGAGGAATAGACACACACAAACCACACCTCGGGGTAGAAGAGGAATAGACACACACAAACCACACCTCGGGGTAGAAGAGGAAAGGACACACACAAACCATACCTCGGGGTAGAAGAGGAATAGACACACACACAAACCACACCTCGGGGTAGAAGAGGAATAGACACACACAAACCACACCTCGGGGTAGAAGAGGAAAGGACACACACAAACCATACCTCGGGGTAGAAGAGGAATAGACACACACACAAACCACACCTCGGGTAGAAGAGGAATAGACACACACAAACCACACCTCGGGGTAGAAGAGGAAAGGACACACATAAACCACACCTCGGGGTAGAAGAGGAAAGACTAGATGAGTGCATGACTCGTTCACTGAGACAACAAACTCCTTTACTCGGGTACCCGCCTCTAGAAGGGGCAGACCAGCGCGCGCTCATGTCTGAAGCCACGATCAGCTGCACCTGGCATTGAGCGCTAACTCCCAGGTCTAAATGGAGCTCCGGCAGCTATCCAGTGCAGGTTGGTCAGACCCTGACTCCATTTGCCATCGTCGACTCCCACCTCACTTCATTTTGTTAGAGCACGCGGGAGACACAAACGTCGAACATTTCGGATCTGTACAGACACACACACACCCACCTATGGGGGAGGGGGGGGGGCGCTTAGCGTTGTGGTTAGTACTGGAAGGAGCCGCGTTCAAATCTGTTTGAAGATAAGACGTTCTCGAGACAGCCTGGATCAGGGTTCGACCCTGCCTCATAAATTGTAAGTACAAGTAAATATTGAGCGGCCAAGTTGTCAAGCAGCCCGCCTCGCGCCCTGAAAGTCGTGGTACGTTTCCGGGCTCGGTCATTCGGTTCACAACTGCAGGTCTCTCGGTGACACCTGGGGGTCGTCGCTGGAGCTACGGAGTTTATGATGTGTGCGAAACTTTCGGTGGCTGCTCTACGGAAAGAGACCAAGCCAGATGGGATAAAACCCGGCGCAATGAGTCGATTCATCTCGACTTGAAGCCCACCTTTACCCAAAGAACCATTGTACCCGCTGCAAGTCTTACAGGGAATACGGTGCTATACTCACTCTTCACAGATTAATCTAATCTCTTAAACAGCACTAGACGTAATAAGTAAATACATATAGAAGCCAGGCTGCGAGAAACACCTGGTGAATGACAATAAACAAAGGCAACCGGCTGCTGGCGCAAACGCAAGCCAGGGAGGATCAGCACAACCGTTAAGCTATTTATACCATCTCAGATCACATGCCAATCACAAGAAAATGAGACAATTTCGACTGTCAATCAAACCATGGCAAATAGGAATATTGGATGTCATGGTCTGTGCTCGGATAACTGGCCGATGATGCCGAAGAAACCCTGGGAGAGTTAGCTGTTTATGTCATTTGAAAAGTAATGGCTCCAGATCCAGCGATCTAGGGCAATACAATCTGGTTCCGCTGACAGGTTTTGAAATGATTTGCCTTTCAATGTGGAAAGTGGAAGACCAAGAGAAAGATGTGGAAAGTGGAAGACCAAGAGAAAGATGTGGAAAGTGGAAGACCAAGAGAAAGATGTGGAAAGTGGAAGACCAAGAGAAGGGTGGATTGGTGGGGTATACAGATATGTCCATGATACAGACAAGTGCGCTGATCATGTTCGCACCCACACTGGTGGGTTCATGGAGTGGGACGTCTCACTGATTATGTTAGTACCCGCACTGATGGGTCCGTGGAATGGGACGTCTCACTGATCATGATAGTACCAGCACTGGTGAGTCCGTGGAGTGGGACGCTTCATTGTTCATGTTAGTATCCGCACTGGTGGGTCCATGGAGTGGGACATCCCATTCATACAGCCTAATGATTGGGTGGAAGGGCATTGGATGACAGAGCTACCTGAGGGACACAGACAAGCAGAGACACGGAAGGGTATACCAATAGAAGGCTATAGAGATGCAGCGGAAGACTTACAGACACAGACAGACAGACAGACAGACAGACAGACAGACCGACGAGCGGGCGGACGGACGGACGGATAGACAGACAGACGGACAGACAGAGATAGATAGATAGATAGATAGATAGATAGATAGATAGATGGATAGATAGATAGATAGATAGATAGATAGATAGATAGATAGATAGATAGATAGATAGATAGATAGATAGATAGATAGATAGATAGATTGACAGATAGATTGATAGATAGATAGACATTAGCAAAGATAACGAGTCACAAACGCCATCTCCTACAAACACACTCAGACAGGGAGAAGGAAGGTGACATCAATGCCCAAATGTCAACTTTCAACAGTATATCCCAGGATTACAGCGGCAGAAGACATACCCCCCCCCCCCCCCCCCCCCAACCCCGGCGATGTGACCAAAGATAAACCGGAAGTCGAGAATACAGCATGGAGCAATAATGAAAGACAGCCCAGATGTCCAGAACTATCAGCGTAATCGAAATGTGGTGTCCCCAGGCCCAGTACGATCTAAAGCCTGGGTGTTTCCGTGTCTGGGGCAATAATACGACGGCTCCCAGGACAGTCTGGCTAGCAATGTCAGTGACAGGAATACGGCTGGAGTCACAGGAAGCACAACACAGACGTCTCACACGGACGGACGTAATTCTGCCCCGGGCTTACGCCACAGACAGGAGAATTTGCTCTCTGGTGAATCCAGCCACGTCCCATGCGGACTTGTTCATCCTTGGGCGGATTTTCCAGCTAAATGTTTCTACAAGAGGAGTTAGCCAGTCTTGCCATTCCTCCCTAATTGCCTTCTACGCCACGCATGATATATTCCACTGTTATTATTCTTAGGGGGTCCGGTGTGAAACGGGCGACATAATACACACGCTACTCGCTACAACTGTGATGGCGTGCAACTGTGGGCATGTACACAAGGACACAGGCTACTCGCTACAACTGGGATTACGTGCAGCTGTGGACATGTATAAACGCTACATGCTACAACTGGGATGGCGTGCAACTGTGGACACGTACACATGGACACACGCTACATGCTACAACTGAGATAACGTGCAGCTGTGGGCATGTACCCATGGGACACGCTACATGTACCAACCAATGCCATGACATATAGTATGGGAAACGTTAAGTCGTCTCGTGTATAACATAACCTTATATCGGGATGCCTGTTTCAAGTTCAACAACTCGCCGAGGCCAGTTACAGAGTTGTTTCCGTGTGGTCTGCACCAGCTTGCATTCTGTGGTTTTGGGGTGTGAGTGGGTGGTTGGGGGATGTGTGTGTGTGGTTGTGGGGTGTGAGTGTGTGGTTGTGGGATGTGAGTGAGTGAGTGGTTAGGGGATGTGAGTGTGTGGTTGTGGGGTGTGAGTGTGTGGTTGTGGGGTGTGAGTGTGTGGTTGTGGGATGTGTGTGCGGTTGTGGGGTGTGAGTGTGTGGTTGTGGGGTGTGTGTGTGATCGTGGGGTGTGAGTGTGTGGTTGTGGGGTGTGGGTGTGTGGTTGTGGGGTGTGAGTGTGTGGTTGTGGGGTGTGAGTGTGTGGTTGTGGGGTGTGAGTGTGTGATTGTGGGGTGTGAGTGTGTGATCGTGGGGTGTGAGTGTGTGATCGTGGGGTGTGAGTGTGTGGTTGTGGGGTGTGATTGTGGGATGTGAGTGTGTGGTTGTGGGTGTGAGTGAGTGAGTGGTTAGGGGATGTGAGTGTGTGGTTGTGGGTGTGAGTGTGTGATCGTGGGGTGTGAGTGTGTGGTTGTGGGTGTGAGTGTGTGGTTATGGGGTGTGAGTGAGTGGTCGGGAAATGTGAATGAGTGGTTGTGGGCTTTGAGTGTGTGGTTGTGGGGTGTGAGTGTGGGGTTGTGGGGAGGTGTGAGTGTGTGGTTGTGGGGGTGCGAGTGTGTGTATGTGGGAGAATAATGCGACAGGAAGTTGTTTTCCCTGTGGGAATAGCACAGCTCGTGTGCTGTTGCGTTTCTCGTGTAGCAAAAACACGAGGACAACACGAGTGGTGTTGTGTGTCTGTGAACGAGCAATACGATGACAGCGCGAGTGCTGCTGAATTTCTGAGAAGGAGTTGCACGAGAATAACTCTTGTGCTGTTGTGTACCTATGTAGGAGTTACCCAACGATACCGCGAATGTGTATGCGTGTATGTGCAGGAGTAACACTAGAACAACGCCAGTGATGTTATGCTTCTGTGTAGGAATAACCCGACAGTAACCGAGTGTTGTAAGTCTGTACTGGAGTAACACCACAATAATGTTACTGTTGTTGTGGGTCTATGTAGGAGTATTATGGCAATAACACCTTGTTTTGCTGGTATGTGTTAAACTAATAATAACGCGAGTGTTGTATGCCTGTGATGGAGTAAAGCGACGAAAGCGCGGGTGTTGTATGTCTGTGTTGGAGTAAGGCAACTATTACTCAATTGTTGTATGTCAATGTTGGATTAAAGCGATGAAGGCGCGAGTGTTGTATATCGATCGTCACAGAAACACAAGAGGCGGCTGACGCGTGCGGCAAATGTCCTCCAATTACCGGCAGCCTTGTGACAGAGGCTGGTGACAAATCTGACACTTAATTACATTAAAGTGCCGGGGTTGTGGCGTGGCGCGGGACAGGAGAGTCTGGGGCAGATATACACGTTGACACCCAAGTCAAAAACAGTGGATACATACGTTGACAAGAGGACAAACACAGAAGGCATACACGCTGACACCAAGACACACACATAGACAGACGGTGCACACCAAGACAAAAACAGTAGACACAGACGTTGACACCATGACACAAACAGTAGACACTGACGGTGCACACCAAGACAAAAACAGTAGACACAGACGGTGCACACCAAGACACAAACATAGACGTTGACACCAAGACAAAAACATAGACACAGACGTTGACACCAAGACACAAACATAGACACAGACGTTAACACCAAGACAACATCAGTAGGCACTGACGGTGCACACCAAGACAAAAACAGTAGGCACTGACGGTGCACACCAAGACAACAACAGTAGACACTGACGGTGCACACCAAGACAAAAACAGCAGACACAGACGGTGCACACCAAGACAAAAACAGTAGACACAGACGGTGACACTAAGACACAAACAGTAAACACAGACTGTGACACCAAGACAAACACAGTAGGCACTGACAGTGACACCAAGACACAAACAGTAGGCACTGACAGTGACACCAAGACAACAACAGTAGATACAGACGGTGCACACCAAGACAACAACAGTAGACACATACGGTGACACCAAGACAACAACAGTAGACACAGACGGTGCACACCAAGACAAACACAGTAGACACTGACGTTGACACCAAGACACAAACATAGACACAGACGTTAACACCAAGACAACATCAGTAGGCACTGACGGTGCACACCAAGACAAAAACAGTAGGCACTGACGGTGCACACCAAGACAACAACAGTAGACACTGACGGTGCACACCAAGACAAAAACAGCAGACACAGACGGTGCACACCAAGACAAAAACAGTAGACACAGACGGTGACACTAAGACACAAACAGTAAACACAGACTGTGACACCAAGACAAACACAGTAGGCACTGACAGTGACACCAAGACACAAACAGTAGGCACTGACAGTGACACCAAGACAACAACAGTAGACACAGACGGTGCACACCAAGACAACAACAGTAGACACTGACGGTAACACCAAGACAACAACAGTAGACACAGACGGTGCACACCAAGACAACAACAGTAGACACAGACGGTGACACCAAGACAACAACAGTAGACACAGACGGTGCACACCAAGACAAACACAGTAGACACTGACGGTGCACACCAAGACAACAACAGTAGACACAGACGGTGACACCAAGACACAAACAGTAGGCACTGACGGTAACACCAAGACAACAACAGTAGACACTGACGGTGCACACCAAGACAACAACAGTAGACACAGACGGTGACACCAAGACAACAACAGTAGGCACTGACGGTGACACCAAGACAACAACAGTAGGCACTGACGGTGACACCAAGACAACAACAGCAGACACTGACGGTGCACACCAAGACAACAACAGTAGGCACTGACGGTGCACACCAAGACAACAACAGTAGGCACTGACGGTGACACCAAAACAACAACAGTAGACACAGACGGTGACACCAAGACAACAACAGTAGGCATGACATTGTGACCAAGACAGAAACAACAGACACACTCTTTGGCACCAAGACACTCACGTTGGCACCAAGACACACACACTGACAAGTACGTAGCGACAAACTGACTTACAAACGGACAAACATACTTACAGATATACTGTAGGTAGTTAGGTATCTAGGTAGGAGGTAGACAGGACAACAGGTCAGAGACAGACAGACAGACAGACAGACAGACAGACAGACAGACAGACAGACAGACAGACAGACAGACAGACAGACAGACAGACAGATACATGGACGGACGGACAGATAGACGACCAAAAGACAAATAGATAGACACTTTCAGACTCGCACTCTCACTTTAAATACCCACACTCTGACAGAAAGGTAGACAGACAGATAAACCAACAGCCAGATTAACAATATTGCAATTTCAAAAAGTCAAAAAGGTTAAGAAATAAATGTGCCATCAACTTGAGGATGTAATCTGTCCGAATGAGGCCTCTCAGCCTCACAATAACGCTTTCTTAATGCGACTCAAGCCTCATTCTTAAGTAGACCTCAACAAAGCAGTCAAGGGATTGTGACCTTTCTCAAGGCATCCAATACTCGGCTGTGGGCCCTGGAAGGCAGGCCGAGGAAAACCTGACAAGACGCCTATTTATGGAAGGGTAGCTGGCGGTAGCGCGTTGTGTAATGGTTGGGACGTTACCCTGACAACGACATGACCATGGTTGGACAAGGTTAGATGCCAGCTATCTGAGTGTGTTACAGGAGGGAAACAACTGACTGACCACATATTCCACTCTTGCTCTTCTTTCCCCTGTATTGTCCATTGTGACATATTGTCTCAACCAACTCATCATCATCACCATCATCATCATCATCATCATCACCATCATGATCATCAAGTGCCCTGCCAGCTGGCGTAGGCGTTCATGGCTCTCCACAGATCTCGTGGTCTTTGTTTTTCCGGATCAACTCTGCTGCTGATATATATTCCTCCATGCCACCGTCTCAATCCATCCAGCATCAGCTCTCTTGGTCTACCTCTGTCTCTCTTTCCCCTCGATCTTTCCAGTTGTCACGATGTTCTACAAATGCCTCTCTTCTCATCACATGACCGAAGAAAGATGTTTGTCTCTGTCTTATTGTTGTATATAATGTTCTAGTTTCATTAGCCTCTTTCAGGCAGTCAGTTGTTAGCTTCTTTGGCAGTCCAAGGTATTCGCATCTTTCGTCTCAGGAACCGCATTTTTGTTGCTTCTAATTTCTTCTTAATTTGTTCATTTACATTCGAAGATTCACAGCCATACAGCAAAACCGGGACACAGTTTTTCATAGCATTTCAGCACTCTCTTTCTTACATTCAGTGATAGTGACTGATTGCATAATATACTCTTCATTTTCTGAAATGCGGCTTTTGCTTGCCCTATTCTGCTCTTAATCTCTGTTGTACATCTTCCATCTGATGTTATAAATGCCCGTAGGTATCTAAAAGTATCCACTTGGTTAAGAATTTTCCCTTCTATTTCTATGTCACATTTTGGTGTCACCATTTTCTTTGATATCACCATTGTTACTGTTTTCTTGATATTCAAGGAGACTCCTTTCTTTGCACTCTCTGTTACTACAATCTCCAACAATTGTTGTAGGTCTGTTGATTTATCCGCCACCAATACTGTGTCATCTGCTTAGCGTACATTGTTTATATTATAACCCCCGACTAGTATTCCTGGCTTCTCTTTGATCTCTCTCATTATTACTTCGCTATATAGGGAGAAGAGATCTGGTCAACCAACTCACTGCAAGCAATTCTACCCTTAGGCTATTCTGTCCATACCTCTCCCGTATTATTCATTTCTGTTTGTACTTCTCTTCTCCGTGTGTTTTTAGTCTTCCTCTGTTTCGTTTGCTCTGTGGACTCCAGACAAAGACATTTCCAGATTTACTATTCTCGGGTTTTCTCAATGCACGTCCCATCCTGCGGCACCGTCGTTTCCTCATCTTTTGGTTCACTGGTATTTGTCTAGTTCTCTCCATGAGCTTCACATTGGTTCACTGGTATTTGTCTAGTTCTCTCCATGAGCTTCACATTGGTTCACTGGTATTTGTCTAGTTCTCCCCATGAGCTCCACATTGGTTCACTGGTGTGTGTATAGTTCTCTCCATGAGCTCCACATTGGTTCACTGGTGTGTGTATAGTTCTCTCCATGAGCTTCACATTGGTTCACTGGTATTTGTCTAGTTCTCCCCATGAGCTTCACATTGGTTCACTGGTATTTGTCTAGTTCTCCCCATGAGCTCCACATTGGTTCACTGGTGTGTGTATAGTTCTCTCCATGAGCTCCACATTGGTTCACTGGTGTGTGTATAGTTCTCTCCATGAGCTCCACATTGGTTCACTGGTATTTGTCACCATGAGTTCCACATTGATTCACTAATATTTTGTCTAGCTCTCTCCATGAGCTCCACATTGGTTCACTGATGTGTGTATAGTTCTCTCCATGAGCTCCACATTGATTTACTGGTATTTGTCTAGCTCTCTCCATGAGCTCCACATTAGTTCACTGGTATTTGTCTAGCTCTCTCAATGAGCTCCACATTGGTTCACTAATATTTTGTCTAGTTCTCTCCATGAGATCCACATTGGTTCACTGGTGTGTATATGGTTCTCTCTATGAGCTCCACATTGGTTCACTAGTATTTGCCTAGTTCTCTCCATGAGCTCTATATTTGGTTCAGTGGTATTTTGTCTAGTTCTCTCCATGAGCTCCACATTGACTCACTGATATTTGTCTAGTTCTCTAAATGAGCTCCACATTGGTTCAGTGGTATTTGTCTAGTTCTCCCCATGAGCTCTATATTTGGTTCAGTGGTATTTTGTCTAGTTCTCTCCATGAGCTCTACATTGGTGATTTTGTCATACCAATTTATACCTTCTCTTTTGCGCAGTCACCAATTAGTGATTGTTTGTTGTTGATGTGTAATCGTGTTCGTTGCTCGTCATGCTTCTGATCCATGCAATCATCATCTCATCTTGTTCCTCTTGTACCTTGCCGTGTCCAGGTGAAGCATAAACAGCGGGAAAGTGCCTGTTTATGGGCTTCATATATCGAGATTCCCATGGACTCTGTTATTCCCTCTGTCCATCGTTACATGGTCGGCCTCTGCTTCTGGTTCCGTTTGGTCTGTACACCATTGCTTGTTGTGGTACTGTTAGTTGGTAGCTTAGTTAGAACGGACTATTCTTAGTGTGGTGCTAAATGTAATGCCTTTTAACTAGTTTTGTGTCCGAACCAGTTCACTTGCTATTTTCTGATGACATCTAGGGCTGTAGTGATTCAACGTTAGAACTGAATATTCACAGTTTGGTGCCACGTAACATGTCTTTCGTCTTCCACAAATGTCCCAGTGCTATAAAAGCTCATCTAACCATCTGCATTCTGAAATCGTGACCTGTTGCCCCGTCTTTATTCACTGTGCTCCCCTCACAGGTGTATGATTCCGGCCCTCGACGAAAGCCTCGTGCACTTCCGCCTACAAACGTGTGATGGTCCTATACGTCACATCTTTACATGTGATGATACCACACCTCACATACCCACATGTGATGGTCCTACACTTCGCATACCCACAGTACGTTACTGTTATAGAACATTTTAAAATAGCGCTCTAGCTCTTAAACTTAAGGTGCGCTGAGGCCAGAAGCAGAATCAACCTCTACATCGATCAGTTGGACTTCAGCGATAACTTTTCGTTCACAGAGCAATGGTAAACTTGTGCATGTAAAGATATCTAGAAAATCAACGTAGGCTTGAAGTTGATGGTAACGTCCTGCGAAGGACAAGCAGCGTGTTGTATCTGACAGCGGAGGCGGCACGCTGCATGAGTGACGTCATAGGATCAGATGTAGAAGTGCAGAAGGTCTCCACGTGAACATTGGCACACACAGACATATGAAATGTTGCCTGGTGCCGGCTCCCTGATTTATTTGTATTCGCATTCAGAATTCTCCCGGCGTCAGTGATGTATGTTGTACGGTTAATTAATCTGGTCTGGCGGCAGCCGCTCACATTTGCACAGAACTGGTTAGAGCCATGTTGAGCGGCTACTAGTCGGCCAGGAGGGCGTCATGTTGGATGGCTACAAGTTCGCCAAGAGGGTGTCATGTTGGGCATCTACAAGTTCGCCAGGAGGGCGTCATGTTGGGCGGCTACAGGTTCACAAGGAGGGCGTCATGTTGGGCGGCTACAGGTTCGCAAGGAGGGAGTCATGTTGGGCGGCTACAGGTTCGCCAGGAGGGCGTCACGTTGGGCGGCTACAAGTTCGCCAGGAGGGCGTCATGTTGGGCGGCTACAAATTGGCCAGGAGGGCGTCATGTTGGATGGCTACAAGTTCGCTAAGAGGGCGTCATGTTGGGCGGCTACAGGTTCGCAAGGAGGGCGGCATGTTGGGCGGCTACAGGTTCGAAAGGAGGGCGTCATGTTGGGCGGCTACAGTTTCGCCAGGAGGGCGTCATGTTGGGCATCTACAAGTTCGCCAGGAGGGCGTCATGTTGGGCGGCTACAGGTTCGCCAGGAGGGCGTCATGTTGGGCATCTACAAGTTCGCCAGGAAGGCGTCATGTTGGGCGGCTACAGGTTCGCCAGGAGGGCGTCATGTTGGGCATCTACAAGTTCGCCAGGAAGGCGTCATGTTGGGCGGCTACAGGTTCGCCAGGAGGGCGTCATGTTGGGCGGCTACAAGTTCGCCAGGAGGGCGTCATGTTGGGCGGCTACAAGTTCGCCAGGAGGGCATCATGTTGGGCGGCTACAGGTTCGCCAGGAGGACGTCATGTTGGGCGGCTACAGGTTCGCCAGGAGGACGTCATGTTGGGCGGCTACAGGTTCGCAAGGAGGGCGCCATGTGCTGGCTTCTGGATACGTATTAGTCTATGTGACACTTTGGAACCGTCGTTTGTATGTGCGCGCGTGTGTGTGCAGACAGACAGACAGACAGACAGACAGACAGACCGACAGACAGACAGACATTGTTCTCGTCTCAGACATGATCTCACAGACACTGTTCTCATCTCAGACATGATCTCCCAGACATGACAGGCAACGAGAGACAATACACAAGCACATACTTCAATATGGCAGAGGGACAACAGTCTGACAGGTAATCCCCTTAACGCCGCCTTGCAATGTTGTATCAGTATGCAATGTTGCAAATGTTGTATTAGTTACACTATGCAATGTTGCAAATGTTGTATTAGTTACACTCAACATTGTAACTCTGACTACATGGAACCTATCATGACCTAGTTCTTCACGAAAAAAATCCGATTACCACAACCGGAAACAGGGCTCAAGAACTAAACTGACAGTTTGCTGACGTAGTTCAACGAATTCAGAGAAGTCATTAGGTCCGGTAAGAGGCGTCTGAACTCCGACCTTTCAACACAAATGTCAAGGCTATTTCTACAAATGAAGCAGACACACGGAGAAGTCACGAATGTCTGGTCGACCCACGCGACCACTGTCTGACAGCCCTGAATGGCAATTTCTAGAATTCTCCATCTTGATTTTGTTATGAAGCACACTAGAACACAACACGATTCCTGAATTACCAGCAGACGTGTCTAAACGTTGAACCGTCACAGATTCTGCCGGAGATGTCACTAGTATTAGGTCATCACATCTACTATCATCATCTAGGAATCCATAAGAGCTGTAACACAATGAACAATTTCACAATGCAACATATGTGGGAATGAAGAGCCCGACAGGTTAGTCAAGGAAGGTGAGATATTACTTCAGCCTGACATAGACATAACCTGTGATGAGGCTAAGAGATTTATAAGAAGCAATTATAGAACCAAGTGGGAATACAGGCCACCAGATAGATAATGTATTTTACCAACTCAACTGAAAACAAGTTACAATCTTCAGACTCCGCTACAGGGCCTAACAAACTGAAATTCCACACGTGTTAATCTAAAGATAGGAGATACTGATGAATTAAACTGTGGAACTAGTAAAATAACAGTAAAAAGAGTGTCCAATATATGACATATATATATGACTATTCTAATGGAATGATAACTTTTAGTAAAGACTGACTATTCTAATAAAATGATCACTTCTAGTATAGACTGACTATTCTAATGGAATTACCAATTCTAGTAAAGACTGCCTATTCTAATGGAATTACCAATTCTAGTAAAGACTGGCTCTTCTAATAAAATGATCACTTCTAGTAAAGACTGCCTATTCTAATGGAATTACCAATTCTAGTAAAGACTGGCTATTCTAATGAAATTACCAATTCTAGTAAAGACTGCCTATTCTAATGGAATTACCAATTCTAGTAAAGACTGGCTCTTCTAATAAAATGATCACTTCTAGTAAAGACTGCCTATTCTAATGGAATTACCAATTCTAGTAAAGACTGCCTATTCTAATGGAATTACCAATTCTAGTAAAGACTGCCTATTCTAATGGAATTATCCAATTCTAGTAAAGACTGCCTATTCTAATGGAATTATCAATTCTAGTAAAGACTGCCTATTCTAATGGAATTACCAATTCTAGTAAAGACGGCCTATTCTAATGAATTACCAATTCTAGTAAAGACTGGCTATTCTAATAAAATGATCACTTCTAGTAAAGACTGACTATTCTAATGGAATTACCAATTCTAGTAAAGACTGGCTATTCTAATGGAATTACCACTTCTAGTAAAGACTGGCTATTCTAATGGAATTACCAATTCTAGTAAAGACTGCCTATTCTAATGGAATTACCACTTCTAGTAAAGACTGACTATTCTAATGGAAAGGTCACTTCTAGTAAAGACTAGCTATTCTAATGAAATTACCAATTCTAGTAAAGACTGACTATTCTAATGGAATTACCAATTCTAGTAAAGACTGCCTATTCTAATGGAATTACCACTTCTAGTAAAGACTGACTATTCTAATGGAATTACCACTTCTAGTAAAGACTGGCTATTCTAATGGAAATACCAATTCTAGTAAAGACTGGCTATTCTAATGGAATTACCACTTCTAGTAAAGACTGGCTATTCTAATAAAATGATCACTTCTAGTAAAGACTGACTATTCTAATGAAATTACAAATTCTAGTAAAGACTGACTATTCTAATGGAATTACCAATTCTAGTAAAGACTGGCTATTCTAATGGAATTACCACTTCTAGTAAAGACTGGCTATTCTAAAGGAATTACCAATTCTAGTAAAAACTGGCTATTCTAATAAAATGATCACTTCTAGTAAAGACTGACTATTCTAATAAAATGATCACTTTAAGTAAAGACTGCTTTTTCTAATGGAATTACCACTTCTAATAAAGACTGAATACACTAATGGAATGATCATTTCTAATAAAGGCTGACTATTCTAATGAAACAATCAATTCTAGTAAAGACCGAACGGAAATAATTACAACCGCAACAAAAGATGTCATTCTCAGCAGACAACCACAACCACACTCCAGTAATTCCTCAAGATTATTACAATGCAGAAATCCTAGTGCATTTACACAATCAACGGATTTCAATAGATTTAGACAACCCAACGATCCCAGTAGATTGACACAAACCAGCGATCCCAGTAGATTGGCACAACCCAGCGATCCCAGTTGATTGGCACAATCCAGCGATCCCAGTAGATTGACAGCCCAACGATCCCAGTAGATTGGCACAACCCAATGATCCCAGTAGATTGGCACAACCCAGCGATCCCAGTAGATTGGCACAATCCAGCGATCCCAGTAGATCGACACAACCCAATGATCGCAGTAATCGACACAATCCAGCGATCGCAGTAGATTTATAAAACCGAGCGATCCCAATAGATCGGCACAACCCAACGATACCTGTAGATTGGCACAAGCCCAACGATCCCGGTAGATAGAAACAACCCAACGATCCACCAGTACACTGATACACCCCAGCGATCCCAGTAGATTGACACAACCCAACGACCCAGTACACTGACACACCCCAGCGATGCCAATACTTTACTGCAATCCAGAATCTTAACAACAATCTGCCAGCCTACTTTAATCCCTTAAATCCACGCCTCCAACAAAAACAGTACTTACCACCAATGGCACACAACTAAACTCAATCCACAAATCCCACCACTGATAACACATTCACTGCCTCAATAACACGAATTCCCCCCAACAACATCAACTTCCCACGCTAAGCGTCACAAACATCGATCGCACAGAAGCCGGCACAACAATTAATCCGAAACACGGATGGAAAGGATACTTGCACCACTAGAAACAACACAATTATCAATCGCAATCAAAATAACATAATCGCCAACAGAACTCAGACTGACAGAGATCAACAACCGAAAGCGAGCTGCAATTTCAGCCACTAATGCTATCTATTCATACAAACACGACTCGGCTGTCTCCAGAAATCTACATGAAAAGCTAGGAAACTACAAAAACAAAGCCGGTATCCTCTGGAATCGGCAAATGAATCGTCTGCATCTGGTGTTTGTGTCGGAGCAACAGACTCGGCAATGTCAGTCAATAGGGGCTGTCCCACATACAAGGACAGAATCTAGTCAGTCAGTCGGCAGCCGTGAAATCCGATGTTGGCACTCGGGTTGGCTCAATGAGCCGGTTCTTGTTGGGAGTCGGTGGGTGAAGCCCGCTGGCTTGTGCTGGCGGTGTGAGGGAGAGGGTGCCGGCGCTGCGGCTGGGGAAGAGTGCCGGAGTCGGGTTGTGGAGGCAAAGGAGTGAAGAGCGGGGTGTTAGAGCGAACTGGGCGACTAATGGAAGACTTCGGGGGGATACAGAAAATACTAGAGAATACAATGGCGATGGGACGAGTAGAAGAATAAGGTAGTTACATGGTCTTTACAGAACGTCGCAATTAGCTCCATCATTTTTGGGTGGTTTTATGTTCAGTATTTTGCCGTGGCAAAGGCGTTACGGACACAGTTCGTAATCCCGCATACCGCGTTCGAAACACAGCTGCGGGCAATTTGGCAGCAGACCACCTTGCGATGGCTTTTATGAAATGGTATGAATGCTGGTCGTTCAGAAAGCAATGGCATACTACTGAACGTAAGCTTGGCCAGGGATCACGAACAGCCAAACATGCTGGGGTTGACTGCTACGTCCTGTAAAGGATATGCAACTAACTAAAAAAGTTTGCCATTGCTTTCTGAACGTCCGATGCCTCATACCACGTAAATCAACGCACATCGGCCTGCTTCCAAACCGCCCTCGACTGATGTTGAACCCTGGAGGCGACATGTAAACAAGCAGGGTTTTAAAAGGCCAGAGGATCGACTTCGTTGCACCGGGTTTTATCCCATACAGCGCAGTCTCGTTCCGTAGGGTGGCCTGCCGAAATCGTCGCACAGAGCACAAACTCCGTATTTCCAGCGACGATCCCCAGGAGTCTCCGAGAAGACTGCTCCAATAAACCAAATGACGTAGCCAGGAATCGAACCCACACTCTCCGGAACGCGAGGAGGGCGACATAACCACTTAGTAACGGAGACTCGCGTATGTCAGGGAACTGCCCCTAAGCCACAGCCCCGACTGGAACAGTACATGAGTATTTTGTTTGTCCGTCAAGAATGATGATGACCATTAACTTCACCCAGTAGGATTGAAAATATGGAGCCGTGAGTTCTAAGATGGCTGACAAGGCATATTTTGTGTTCTTTGACAATGTGGACAACGAATGCTTGACGTTCCAGGAGTGTCTCCTACAGTGGTTTTTCTGTCCAGCCTTTGTTTTCGCAGCTCTTGCAGTCCGGTTTGCTTCACAAGTGACTGCACCCTTGAGTAATGATGCACGCCACGAATTTCGGTCTTTAGCAGCAGTCTCTCAGGTGTCATGATGAATTCCATAAGCTTTTAGTGAGATCTTCAGAGTGTCTTTACAGCGCTTCCTCTGGCCGCCTTGGGAGCGTTTACCACAAAGTAGCTCGCCGTAAAAAAGTGCGTTTAGGGAGCCTGTGATCTGGCATAATAATAATAATAATAATAATAATAATAATAATAATAATAATAATAATAATAAGTCTTTATTTTCAAAGGGTTAAGAATTGGGGCACGCAGGCCCGTCTGACATTCTGCCCTTCTTCTCTATTTCCTCTCATACATTTCTTTCATTCAACATCACTTATGAAGCAACTTTTGACAACAAACGAACATTAAAACGCATGAAAAATAATCAATAACAAATGACTCACTGAGGCAGTGTTTAACATGGGCATTATAAATACCTAAGGAGGGTGTAACGTGCCATACATAAGGGAATGTTTTTTGGCTAGTTGTCGTTTGAGATAAGTTACCATTATTGTCTTTTTTGTGTTATTTGTTATGGGGGCATGTAGTCTGTACTAAGGTAGTGTTCAAACAGGTTCGAATGTATGTATCATGATTGGTGGTGTCTTTGATTTCTTGTGGAAGATTGTTCCACAACTGAGCGGCAGAGTATGCTAAGCTTGTTTTATATAAGTCTATCCTAGGTTTAGGGACATGAAGTATATTTAGTCGTTCGCTATGTCTAGCGTTATATTTAAACAATGGCCAAAGGTAGCTTGGAGCATTTTGAAATAGGATTTTGTGAATTAGTTTGGTCTTATTAAAAAGCAGGCGCTTGTGGAGTGGCAGTAACCGGAGACGTTTATATAGGTTAGAATTGTCGGTAAGCTTTTCACCATTAATTAAACGCACTGCCCTTTTCTGGAGCATACGAGTTAAGTGACCAGCCCAGCGAATCTGATTTTTCATCAGTATAGTGAGGATACTGGGCATGGACGCTCTTTCTAGAACTTCAGTGTCTGGGATCTTATCTTGCCATTTAATCTTCAATAGTTTTCTAAGGCAGATTATATGGACATGGTTCAATTTCCTAGTGTGTCGCTGATAAATAGCACAGGTTTCACAAGCATATAGCAGTGTGGATAATACGACTGCTTTGTAGACTGTCTCAGGGCGCCGTTGTGGTTCGAGATAATTAAACGATGGTCTGTCCAACATTCGGCACCATACATGGATTTTGTCACCCGGACGTCTTGTCTGTCACTCCTCCTGACGATGACATAGTCAATGAGGTCCCAGTGTTTCTAGCGAGGGTGCATCCACGATGTCCTATTTCTCATGTGAAAACGGCATTGGTAATCAGGAGATCGTGTTCGGCACATGTCTGAAGGAGGAGGAGTCCATTGCAGTTACAATTTCCGACTCCGTGCTTTCCAGTAATGCCACTCCAAGAGGCGGTGTCCCCAAGGAGTATAAGTTTGTCTACTTTGGGAACAGATGTTAATACATTGTGCAGGTCCTCATAGAACTTGTTCTTGACGTCATCTTCATTGATCATGGTTGGTGCTTAGACACTCACGATGGTTGCATGCTTCCCTCCGTGCAGCAAGGCTAACTTAATGGTCATAAGCCTATTGTTTATAGCCATCGGAAATCCAGCTAGTTTGCCAACCAGGGCCGACTTAATGGCAAATTTCACACCTGGCTGGCGTCTTTCCTCGCTTTTCCCTCCACTCCAGAAGAATGTGCAGACGGCACTTACTTCTCAGATTTGGCCTTCTTCTGCAAGTCGTGTCTCGCCCAAGGCTGCAATGTCAAGGTCTCTATCAAAAAGGGTGGGTACATTCTAAGTGCCGATGGTTAATTAAGGGAATATGCTTTACCTGTTTTTACTTTGTTTGTATGTCGACCGCAGTTAGGGTACCCACCAACCGCGGCTAGCTGGTTAGGTAATGATGCAGCGGACAATGTTTAGGGCACCTTTTCTAGCCCCTTCCTCGTGCTATGGAGGTGAGCAGTGGTTTCCTATAGAGGGCTGCTCAGTCACTCAGGGGGCTGCCGAATCCCACTGCTGCTCCGGTCAGTAGAGGACGACCATATGGCCTGAACCGCCTGTGTGCAGGTCTGCCACTACGACTGCCAGCGTACCCACGCCTGCCGCTTCGCCGCTCGCCCATCGCCACAGGGCTTGAAGGTGATAGATGAAGTTGGATGAAGAATGACTTGCGCGATGAGTTGGATTAAAGTGAGGAAGTGTTGCGCAATTCGTCGACCACACTCTCTCGCCTGAGTCCATCTGAGTCCAGTGGCAAGACAAGTCGAGACGACTGGAGACGAATACAGGTGCAGTGGATGACCAGTACGCTCTACGTGCCTTGCCGTGCTCAATACGTCCCACAACGCTTTGCAGGTAAACGCCGTCTTGCCCATTGAATCATCAATGATTTCTTCCGCGCAGTCTACCGAATACATGAGTATATATGCCATGTCACAGCCCCGGCTGGAACAATACATGAGTATATATTCTATGCAGGTACTGGTCGAAGGGTGTGATATGATATGCATTCACATAGACCAGGCCACGCCAGTATGAGGTAAGTGACCAGTTCTATCCTCATGTATGTTTCTTTATACAGAAGACTGACACCTGGTCTTTACAACCCTGTGTCGATATAAGAGCCATTTGCGGAGAGGGAGTCCATCGTTGGAACTGGACACAGCCTACCGGGATATGAAGCCGGTGTACTATGTCCGAGAACCGATCTAACGAGGGAATAACGAGGGGTATATGTGGCACGAGGGAGTATACATTGAATATATATGCCGCAAGGAGAATGTACCGACATGATAGAATTGGGAGAGTTCAGAGGGAGAATGTGTGACACTAGCGAGTACAGAGGGATAATTTATGACAACAGAGCATACAGTGGAGAAAATTTGACACTAGAGTTTAGAGAGGGAAAATATGTGACACTAGAGTTTAAAGAGAGAAAATATGTGACACTAGAGTTCAGAAAGGGGAAAATATGTGACACTAGAGTTTCTTCTTCTTCTGCGTTCATCTGGAGTTTTTTTTCCTTCTTTTTCGTACGTGATTGCAGAGCTGCGTCCTTGCGCCGTTAGGCCGACACATCCGACTTCTGCGGGCATTTATTGACCGGGTTAACCTTCCCGGGGACACTAGAGTTTAGAGAGGAGAAAAATGTGACACTATAGTTTAGAGATGGAAAATATGTGACACTACATTGTACAGAGGGATAATCCGTGACACTACTGACTGTAGAGGAATAATGCGGAGCATTAAAGAAGACATGCGAATAATGAGGGTGACAATAGAGAGTACAAACAGATAATCTGTGAAACCGTAGAGTAAATATGGAGAATATGTGACACTAGAGAGTGCAGAAGGAGAATATACAATAACGGATGACAGAGAGAGACTATGTAATAACGGATTACAGAGGGAGAATGTGTGATAACAGATGACAGAGGGAGAATGTGTGATAACAGATGACAGAGGAAGAATATGTAATAACAGATGACAGAGGGACAATATGTAATAACAGATGACAGAGAGAGACTATGTAATAACGGATTACAGAGGGAGAATGTGTGATAACAGATGACAGAGGGAGAAAATGTAATAACAGATGACAGAGGGAGAATATGTAATAACAGATGACACAGAGAGAGAGAGAGAGAGAGAGAGAGAGAGAGAGAGAGAGAGAGAGAGAGAGAGAGAGAGAGAGAGAGAGAGAGAGAGAGAGAGAGAGAAGATGTGATAACAGATGACAGAGGGAGAATATGTGATAACAGAGTACAGAGGGAGAATTGATTGATTGATTGATTGATTGATTTAGGAATCGACATCACAGCATTCGGGGCATTCCCATAAGCACTCCGTCCCCATCCCCAGCAGCCAGCGAAGAGTTCCAACTCCAATAGTTCCAGTAGCAATCTGATTATATATCCGTCTCGCCTTTCCTCTGAGCGTTGAGCGTCGGCCAGATCCCCTCGTCACTCCTCGCTGTCTCATTCTATCCAGACCATGGTAATCCATTTGCTCCTCCGAGGTGTGCACGTGCTTCCACAAGGCCGCAACCACGTCTGCCTTGTCATGCACCAAGTTCTGCAGAGCCAGCCAATCTGTCCGCCTGTTCATTTCCCAGCATACCGGCATATCCCGGAGAAAAGATCAAGGCGATGCTTGTCACCCATGACCTCCGAAGCGAAGCAAGCCATTCCGCACGAAGCCTGCCCGTCCTCACCCTCGTCAGCATGCTTTCTGAGTCAGTTACAATCACGATGTGTGTGTGTGTATGTGTCGTATTCTCCATCCAGCGGAGAGCCGCAGTGACTGCCTCCACCTCCATTCTTAAGCTGGATGTTGTGGTATCATATGCCAGGCTCTCATGCACCAAACGTCGACCATTAGCTTTGGCTTTGAACCCCCAGCCACTTCTCTCACCTCTTGACACCGAACCATCTGTGTAGATAATCACATCACGCGAGTGAGCATTGTCCTGAATTAGTTGCTGGACTTCCTACTTCCGTGGCCCCTGCTGGCCACTCCCTGCACTCCCGGCTTAATGTGATTATAACTCGGCACAAGTCTGACTGCTCCGCTGGCACTCTGACCCACTCCTCTCCTCGCCTAATGTTCTCCAAGGGGAACATCTGTCTGATCGTATCCTCCGCCTGAGCCATCCATGATTTCCCTCTTATCAGTCGCTGACCCTTAACTGCGTCCAGCGCCTCATACAGTGGGTGGTCTGTGTCTGCAGCTACTCTGAGGTATGCCTTCGCCGGCATCACCTTGAGCCTACCAGCAACAGTCGGCAGACCAAGGATGTAACGCATACACACTACTGGGGTGTCTCTAGTGCATCCCAGAATGACCCTCATAGCTTCGTTCTGTATGCGCTCTAACTTCATCAGCTGACTCTCTGAGACAGTGAGCAGTCCTAATCCATAATCAATTACTGAGAGGATCAAGTACTGGTATAGTGTGAAAAGAGGGAGAATATGTGATAACAGGTTAAAGTGGGAGAATATGTAATAACAGATGACAGAGGGAGAATATGTAATAACATATTACATGGGGAGAACATGTGATAACAGATGACAGAGGGAGAATATGTGAAAACAGATTACAGGTGGAGAATATGTAATAACAGATTACAGAGGGAGAATATGTGACAACAGATGACAGAGGGAGAATATGTGAAAACAGATTACAGGTGGAGAATATGTAATAACAGATTACAGGGGGAGAATATGTGATAACAGATGACAAGGGGAGAATATGTGATAACAGATAACAGAGGGAGAATATGTGATAACAGATTACAGATGGAGAATATGTAGAGGGAGAATATGCAATAACAGATTACAGGGGAGAATATGTGATAACAGATTACAGATGGAGAAAATGTGATAACAGAGTACAGAGGGAGAATATGTGATAACAGATTAAAGTGGGAGAATATGTAATATCAGATCACAGAGGGAGAATATGTAATAACAGATGACAGAGGGGGAATATGAAATAACAGATTACAGGGGGAGAACATGAGATAACAGATGACAGAAGGAGAATATGTGAAAACAGATTACAGGTGGAGAATGTGTAATAACAGATTACAGGGGGAGAATATGTGATAACAGATGACAAGGGGAGAATATGTGATAACAGATGACAGAGGGAGAATATGTAATAACAGATTACAGATGGAGAATATGTAGAGGGAGAATATGCAATAACAGATTACAGGGGAGAATATGTGATAACAGATTACAGATGGAGAATATGTGATAACAGAGTACAGAGGGAGAATATGTGATAACAGATTAAAGTGGGAGAATATGTAATAACAGATCACAGAGGGAGAATATGTAATAACAGATGACAGAGGGAGAATATGAAATAACAGATTACAGGGGGAGAACATGAGATAACAGATGACAGAAGGAGAATATGTGAAAACAGATTACAGGTGGAGAATGTGTCATAACATATTACAGAGGGAGAATATATGATAACAGATGAGAGAGGGAGAATATGTGAAAACAGATTACAGGTGGAGAATATGTAATAACAGATTACAGAGGGAGAATATGTGATAACAGATGACAAGGGGAGAATAAGTGATAACAGATGACAGAGGGAGAATATGTGATAACAGATGACAGAGGGAGAATATGTAATAACAGATTACAGAGGGAGAATATGTGATAACAGGTGACAAGGGAGAATATGTGATAACAGTTGACAGAGAGAGAATATGTAATAACAGATGACAGAGAGAGAGAGAGAGAGAGAGAGAGAGAGAGAGAGAGAGAGAGAGAGAGAGAGAGAGAGAGAGAGAGAGAGAGAGAGAGGTAGCGAGAGAATATGTAATAACAGATGACAGAGGAAGAATATGTGATAACAGATTACAGAGGGAGAATATGTGATAAAGAGTACAGAGGGAGAATAAGTGATAAAGAGTACAGAGGGAGAATATGTGATAATAGATTACAGTGGTGAATATGTGATAACAGAGTATAGAGGGAGAATATGTGATAACAGATGACAGTGGGAGAATATGTGATTGATGATTGATTGATTGATTTAGCAATCGACATCACAGCATTCGGGGCATTCCCATAAGTGCTCCGTCCCCATTCTCAGCAGCCAGCGAAGAGTTCCAACACTAATAGTACCAGTAGCAATCTGATTATAAGTCCGTCTCGCCTTTCCTCTGAGCGTTGAGCGTCGGCCAGATCCCCTCGTCAAACATACGAGGAGAATATGTGAAAACATATTAAAGAGAGAGAATATGTGATAACAGATTACAGAGGGAGAATATGTGATAACAGATTACAGAGGGACAATAAGTGATAACAGATTACAGAGGGAGAATAAGTGATAACAGATTACAGAGGGAGAATATGTGATAACAGATTACAGAGGGAGAATAAGTGATAACAGATTACAGAGGGAGAATATGTGGTAACACATTAGAGATGGAGAATATGTACTAACAGGTTACAGTGGGAGAATATGTGATAAACTACGAGTACACGCATTAAGTTTCAGAGCAACGAACTACGAGTATACGTATTAGGAACCCCTCCTCCTCTTCCCCCCCCCCCCCACTCCCCGCCCCGCCGCAGAGTATACCAATCAGACGACTAATCATCGGGGCAGACGAGCAACAAGTCCCGAGATTTGGCCACAATACCACCAGGAAGGAATCTGCACAAGGCGGGAACGTACGTGGCGGTTGGAAACCGCCGAATAAGATGGAGGAAAATCAATGCGGGCCCGACATCGATTCCTAGTAACCGAGGAGAAACGCAGTCCTTAGCTTAAGTAAACGTCCCTCACCAAAAGTCCTCAAAAGAATGCATTAAAAGAAAATGTACCTCCATGTTTGCTGGCAATTTTGGTAAACATCTAGAAGTCGCCAACCAATGGAAATTCGGTGTGATTATTAGCACGGATTGGCGGGCCCAGAAATCGGCCGTTTTTCACACAGAATGGGACGGTTGAGGTGACGAATTTCTGATAATCGTGCCGGTAAGATGGCAATAAATCGGAGCTAGTTTCGGCAATGTGTGTGCTTAGATTTTTGTGCCGATTGATGTATGTTGTATTTATTTATGTAATGTTTATGTATTAATTTGACGCGTCCGTTTATTACCGGATTTGTGTGGGCCAGGGTTAGGGCTGGCCTGCTGAAAATATGGATGGTTAGAGAGGTGGGAGTTGATGGGTGGATATATGGGTGGATGGATGAATAGACGCATTAACAGATGGATAGTTGAATAGATATATGAGTATATGGGTGTTGGAATGGGGGTGGATTCATATATGTATTGTAGATTAATAGACATATTAGTACGTGGACTGGTGAATTAATAAATGCGTATACTTATGGTTGCATAGATGAGTGCAATGATGTATGGATGGATGGATGGTCTGTTGGGTGTATGGATGTATGAATGGATGACCTGTTGGATGTATGGCTGTATGAATGGATGGCCTGTTGGATGTATGGCTGTATGAATGGATGGCCTGTTGGATGTATGAATGGATGGTCTGTTGGATGTTTGGATGTATGGATGGATAGATGTATGTTCGAATGGATAAATGCACGGATGTATGAATGGATGGTCTGTTTGATGTATGGATGGACGTTTGAATGGATAAGTGAATATCCCTGGACAGAAGGGTATATGGCTAGTACAGAACTGAATGCATATATGACTGGGAATAAAAACAACAATGGAGATATGGAAACTAGCGTGAGTAGACAGGTGAGTGAATGCATGTCTGTAAGTATGTGAGCACAAGCCAGCCTAGCAAGTATATTCACTGACATAAAATGGTCGATCCTATCCCACTGGGTATGCTCGCGTGGCTGCGGATCTGATCTAGGATTATGTTTCTCAGACACGAGGAGGGTAAAGACTCGGTGAGCCAGCAAAGCCCGCAGTCCGTGTTGATAGAACACTGAGATGTCTGTCTGGGCTGACAGCGCACATGGAAGTGCCTCTGGTCACGAGATGCCCTCTAATGGCCAACACAGCGCCCACCTCTCTTGTCAACGGCTAGTGTATTTAAACACAAAATTGTTACCGGTCCTGGCTGGAGCTAGTCGGGTGCCCTAGTTACACAATCACCGGTAAGCTCTTCCGACGGTTCTGGAAGTCGTGTTTTGTGGCCGGCGAGAAAATTACAACACGTGCGTAGTTTTAGAACACCATCATCGTCGCCACTATCATAATCATCATGATCATCACACAGTGCCATCTCCGCACAGAAGATCAGTCCTAAAGTGTTCTCCCCTCCCCTAACACGCCAACCCTCTACTTATTGTGTCGAGTCGTTTTAAAAAAGGGCACCGCCAGTCTCTCCCTCTCTCTTTGTCTCTCTACCCCTCCCTTGCGCTATCTCCCCTCCCCCTCCGCTGCTGTATCTCACCCTCGTATACCCTGTGACTTCTGCATATATCTGTGTGTCTGTATGCTTCAGCATACATCTGTGTGTCTGTATGCCTGTCACTTCTGCATGTGTCTGTATGTCTGTCGATTCTGCAAACATCTCTATGTCTCTAACTTCTGCATGCTATTAATTATTTCAGTTATTTCGCTAGTAAATGGTCTACCTGATTGTTTTACTTGATCGCGTGTTGCTTGATCGTGTTTTGCTTGATCGTGTTTTACTTGATCTTGTTTTACTTGATCTTGTTTTACTTGATTGTGTTTTACTTGATTGTGTTTTACTTGATTGTGTTTTACTTGATTGTGTTTTACTTGATTGTGTTTTACTTGATTGTGTTTTACTTGATTGTGTTTTACTTGATCGTGTTTTACTTGATTATGTTTTACTTGATTGTGTTTTACTTGATTGTGTTTTACTTGATTGTGTTTTACTTGATTGTGTTTTACTTGATCGTGTTTTACTTGATTATGTTTTACTTGATTGTGTTTTACTTGATTGTGTTTTACTTGATTGTGTTTTACTTGATTGTGTTTTACTTGATCGTGTTTTACTTGATTATGTTTTACTTGATTGTGTTTTACTTGATTGTGTTTTACCTTGATTGTGTTTTACTTGATTATGTTTTACTTGATTGTGTTTTACTTGATTATGTTTTACTTGATTGTGTTTTACTTGATTGTGTTTTACTTGATTATGTTTTACTTGATTGTGTTTTACTTGATTGTGTTTTACTTGATTATGTTTTACTTGATTGTGTTTTACTTGATTGTGTTTTACTTGATTATGTTTTACTTGATTATGTTTTACTTGATTGTGTTTTACTTGATTATGTTTTACTTGATTGTGTTTTACTTGATTGTGTTTTACTTGATTATGTTTTACTTGATTGTGTTTTACTTGATTGTGTTTTACTTGATTGTGTTTTACTTGATTGTGTTTTACTTGATTATGTTTTACTTGATTGTGTTTTACTTGATCGTGTTTTACTTGATTATGTTTTACTTGATTGTGTTTTACTTGATTGTGTTTTACTTGATTGTGTTTTACTTGATTATGTTTTACTTGATTGTGTTTTACTTGATTATGTTTTACTTGATTGTGTTTTACTTGATTGTGTTTTACTTGATTATGTTTTACTTGATTGTGTTTTACTTGATTGTGTTTTACTTGATTATGTTTTACTTGATTGTGTTTTACTTGATTGTGTTTTACTTGATTATGTTTTACTTGATTATGTTTTACTTGATTGTGTTTTACTTGATTATGTTTTACTTGATTGTGTTTTACTTGATTGTGTTTTACTTGATTATGTTTTACTTGATTGTGTTTTACTTGATTGTGTTTTACTTGATTGTGTTTTACTTGATTGTGTTTTACTTGATTATGTTTTACTTGATTGTGTTTTACTTGATTGTGTTTTACTTGATTATGTTTTACTTGATTGTGTTTTACTGATTGTGTTTTACTTGATTATGTTTTACTTGATTATGTTTTACTTGATTGTGTTTTACTTGATTATGTTTTACTTGATTGTGTTTTACTTGATTATGTTTTACTTGATTGTGTTTTACTTGATTGTGTTTTACTTGATTGTGTTTTACTTGATTGTGTTTTACTTGATCGTGTTTTACTTGATTATGTTTTACTTGATTGTGTTTTACTTGATTGTGTTTTACTTGATTGTGTTTTACTTGATCGTGTTTTACTTGATTGTGTTTTACTTGATTGTGTTTTACTTGATTGTGTTTTACTTGATTGTGTTTTACTTGATTGTGTTTTACTTGATCGTGTTTTACTTGATTGTGTTTTACTTGATTGTGTTTTACTTGATTGTGTTTTACTTGATTGTGTTTTACTTGATTGTGTTTTACTTGATTGTGTTTTACTTGATTGTGTTTTACTTGATCGTGATTTACTTGATCGTGGTTTGTTTGATCGTGTTTTACTTGAATGTGTTTTGTTTGTTTGATCGTGTTTTGATTGATCGTGGTTTGTTTGATCTTGTTTTCCTTGATCGTGTTTTCCTTGATCGTGTTTTGCATACCTCCTATATTGAACTGCCGAATTAACAAGATGGTTGGAATAAATACTGAAACATATTGCTTAAAACAACTATTTCAAAACAGAAATACACTTGCGATCATAACTACACGAAACAGCAGCAGCAGCAGCAGCAGCAGCAGCGACAATTTACACCGCCGCCACCAACACCACTAACAACAGCAACAACACAGCGACAGGCGTATTGATCAAATTATTGCAAAATAACAATAGAACTGCACTATTATTGCAATAACATTAAGCACCACCACTGCGAAATATCATCATGTGCCATGTCGATAAGCGTGGGCGGTCATGTTTCGCCATCTCACACGATCACTAGAGTCGTGGATCAGCTCTGTGTTCTTGTCTCAACCCTCCCACGCGGCCAAACTATCCAGGTATTTACTTCTCTGCCTTCCCCTTGTTCTTGTCCTCTCAATGTTGCCAGTTGTCACCAAGTTCTCTAATTTATTATTTTTTCTTTTATAATGTGACTGTCTACGTCTAATTCCTCTAATCAATTGAAGATTTTCATTTGTTTCATGTAGGACTTGGTCATTGATTTTTCTATCTTTCCATGGTATTTTTTGCATTTTTATCAGAAACCACATTTCCAAAGCCATCACATGTTTCTCAGCGTGTCTGCTCATTGTCCATGCTTCACATCCATACAAAAGTACAGGCTCTATGTAGCACTTCTACACTCTTTTTCTCGTTGCAAATGACATCTGTTTATTGGTCAATAAGTGTTTCATCTTGCAAAAGGCTACATTCGTCATGGTGATTCTTGTTCTAACCTCGTCAACCACTGTTACTGCAGTAGTAGTAGTAGTAGTAGTAGTAGTAGTAGTAGTAGTAGAAGTAGTAGTAGTAGTAGTAGTAGTAGTAGTAGTAGTAGTAGTAGTAGTAGTAGTAGTAGTAGTAGTAGTAGTAGTAGTAGCAACAGCAGCAGCAGTAGTAGTAGTAGTAGTAGCAACAGCAGCAGCAGTAGTAGTAGTAGTAGTAGTAGTAGTAGTAGTAGTAGTAGTAGTAGTAGTAGTAGTAGTAGTAGTAGTAGTAGTAGTAGCAACAGCAGCAGCAGTAGTAGTAGTAGTAGTAGTAGTAGTAGTAGTAGTAGTAGTAGTAGTAGTAGTAGTAGTAGTAGTAGTAGTAGTAGTAGTGCAGCAGCAGCGGCAGCAGCAGCAGCAGCAGCAGCAGCAGCAGCAGCAGCAGCAACAACAACAACAACAACAACAACAACAACAACAACAACAACAACAACAACAACAACAATAATAATAATAATTACTATTTTACACGAACAACCAGGTTGCTCCGAGAACATTACAAACCAGTAAATCATGAAACTAGGACATACTTGTAAGCCTAATATTCACACTGGCGCGACCAGCCGTGCTAAGGCTGGCAGTCGGAGCGGTGGTAAGTCTCAGATCTGGACCTCGCATCTGGAACACACACACCCCAGCTAGGGGACAGAACCCAATCAAGCAGCAGAAAATTCATTGTTACGTCCCTGCCGCCCGTAACTTCGACATTCCGTGCTGTAACCACGTGTCGAAGAGCTGGGTGTACGTAACCAATCATTAAATTCCGCTGATGCATGATGCATTGCTAGCCGGGTATCGATCCGGCCAGTCCATTAACTTGCATAGGATATGAACGACAACTGTGCCCGGTCATGCATTTTTATGTGGTTGTCTCCCGTGGCATAAATTTTGGAACACAGGCCGGAATAGAAATGTGTGTATCTTTCCGACAATCTTTCTGATTAAATCTTGTTACTGTTTCTTTCTGGAGAGTGAGAATCTTTCTGATTAAATATCGTCACTATTTCTTCTTGGGCTTTTGAGATATTTTCTAATGAAATACTTCCTGGTAAACTTTCTGTTGTATCTTTCTCGTATATGAGAATTTTTATAATGAAATATTAAATATCGCCAGTGTGTTTCTCTTTCGTGTGAGAATCTTTCTGATTAAATGCTGTCATAAATCTATCCCTTCTTGAATAATTTCTCAAAGTGAATACTATTACTGTTTCTCTTTCGTTTGTGAGCATATTTCTTTTTAAACATTGTCAGTAAATCTTTGGCTTGTGTGAAAATATATCTGATTAAATAACTCAGTGGCTTTTTTTCGTATGTGAGAATCTTTCTTACTAAATGTCCTTAACTCTTTACCCTGTGTGAGAATCTTTCTGATTAAATCGTTCCTCTGTGCGAGAACGTTTCTGATTAAACACTGTCGCTAAATATTAACTTCTGTGTGAGAATCTTTCTGATTAAAAGTCGTTAAATACGTTCTCCTGTTTGAGAATATATTCTGAGTAACCATCATAACTGTTTCTAAGGTTAGTGTGGCCGAATGGAGAAGAATGCTCGTCCTCAAACTTCCAGTGTGCTGATGCCGAGGTAAGGGGTTCAACTCCTACAGCGGTGAGTTGGACTAAAATGTTGACTTCTCGTCCTTCTCTTGGGAACGTACATTACAATTAACTCTAAAGTGGGTTCGCCTGATGGCGAGGGACACTGGTAATAGGGAAAGCTAATCCACACGCAAAAATCAGTCCAGTACTACTAGAAGTATGGAGTACGCTTGATTTTATAGAGAACTTAGGACAAAAATTACTGTTTCTCTTTCATATGTGAGAATCCTTCTGGTGAAATATTGTCGCTATTTCTATTTCGTTTGCAAAAATCGTTCTGATTAAAACTGTCATTGTTTCTTTTTCGTGTATGATAATCTTTCTGATTAAATACTGTTAATGTTTCTTTTTTGTGATTAAGAATCTTTCTGATTAAATACTGTCACTGTTTCTTTCGCATGTGAGAACCTTTGTTATTAAATACTGTAATTATTTTGTGTCTCGTCTGTTCGAACACATTACGTGTTCTCACAGTCTTGTCCTTGTACACCAGAATCTTCACATGAAATGCCCGGGAACTGTTGTTTTGAGAACATGTCCCATGAAAATGATTAACCAGTATCGGCATGACGATAAAACAAAGAAAATTGAAATATTTTGGTCACTTGGAACTTCAAGAAAGTTTGGAGAGAACAATCATGGAGGGGTATATACCCGGGAAGAGAGGAAGAGGAAGGCCAAAGAGAATATGGGTGCAGGATGTGGCGGATGATCTCCAGATGAGTGTATCGGACGCGGGACATCTTGCTTATGATCGAGAGGTTTTCCGGAAGGTTGTTATGGGAGCGAGCAAATGGCATGCTACTGAATGAATGAACGAACGAACGAATGAATGAATGAAGTATGGACATTATCACTCAGGATTCTATCCCATACGACTCCGTCTCTTTCTACAAAGCGGCGTGGCACAGAGCACAAACTCCACAGTTTTACGTCTACAGGATCTCTGACAAAACTCTCGTCAACAGAATGACGGAGTCCTATAACGAACACAGCACTTTCAGAGTGTTATGCAGGCGGCTAAGCCACTTCACCACAAGTGCGTGCTCTGTGTCTCAGAGTAAGTATAATTCCTGTATTCATTTCATATGACATATAACTCCGTTGTACGCACCTGTTCACCTCCAGCCATATATGCCAGGCAATACACTGTGCAACCTAAGGTTGGTGACTTCTGTGTCTAAATGTTGTGGAGTTGTTGCTAATTTTAAAATGTTAGTAGAGGCTGGCCTACCGACCAAACTAATCAGCAACAATGTGTAACAACGGAAGATTGGACAACAACAACAACAACAACAACAACAACAACAACAACAACAACAACAACAACAACAACAACAACAACAACAACAACAACAACACACATTGCTACATCTACTAAGCGAACAACACTCCCATATACCTACCCAGCAATTATTGTCAAAGTCCTGGTAGTTGACCAGACGTCGCGGATTGCCAGGAATCGCCCAGCCCTTCCGCCTCAGAGGCGTGCGTGTCACCTCCGCACGCTTGGGCGATCCGCCCCTGCTGTTGACGCCGGTTCCGCTGCCGGAGGCGCTCCGCTCACCTGTTCTCTCACCTGAGGGCGAGCCGGCGATGTTTCGTGCCAAGGCCGCGGCGAAGATGGCGCTGCGGGCATAATAGCTGTCCAATCTATTCCCCGTCTCATTGCGCTCAACGGCATGAATCCGAGGCATTCAACGGCTAGGGTAAGAGAACTGGACCACGCAACCATTCAGATATCACAGTCATGAACACGGAGAAATCAGCATTAGTCAGGAAATCGATTGTCTGGTTATGCAACCTTCACTGGTTGGCTAGAGTACATCTGTATGTCTAGAACACCGCGTGTGTGTGAAGACTGCACAGATAGAACACATGCTGTATATAGAACGCCGTTTATGTGAAGACTGCACAAACAAAACACACATAGAACGCCGTGTGTGTGAAGACTACACAGATAAAACACATATATAGAACGCCGTTTATGTGAAGACTGCACAAATAAAACACATATATAGAACGCCGTTTATGTGAAGACTGACACAGATAAAACACATATATAGAACGCCGTGTGTATGTGAAGACTGCACAGATAAAACACATATAGAACGCCGTTTATGTGAAGACTGCACAGATAAAACACATATATAGAACGCCGTTTATGTGAAGACTGCACAGATAAAACACATATATAGAACCCCGTTTATGTGAAGACTGCACAGATAAAACACATATATAGAACGCCGTTTATGTGAAGACTGCACAGATAAAACACATATATAGAACGCCGTTTATGTGAAGACTGCACATATAAAACACATATATAGAACGCCGTTTATGTGAAGACTGCACATATAAAACACATATTGAACGCCGTTTATGTGAAGACTGCACAGATAAAACACATATATAGAACGCCGTTTATGTGAAGACTACACAGATAAAACACATATATAGAACGCCGTTCCCCTCTGCCGTGCGTCCACCTTGACGAGGTAGAGGGGCTTGAGCGTTCCAATGACCCCAAGAGCTATGCCGACGTTAGCACAGCTACTGGTAGGGTCACCCATGTCGGACAGGTCAAGGGAGAGGGACCAGACGAAGTGACGCACAAACCTGCTGCCTTGTAGGTAGACTGGGGACAGTCAAAGGCTAGGGAAAGCATCCCGAACAAATGCTTGTCGAAATCGGATGTACTGAGCCACAGGCTTGACAAAGAAGTGCAACGTAACTTTATCATTTCATGATGCCACAGATGAAAATTAATCGTTATGGTGCTAATCCCGTGAAGTCCCATCAGGCGGTGATAGTGCCGGGCCCCCTGCCTCGAGGGGGTCCACCCATGACTACTGGTGGTCACCTTCCCCTGTGCTGTGGAGTCAAGGCACAGAGGAGTAGGTTAAGAGCTATTGACCAAACACCCCGGACACTCAACATTTTACAATGGAATGCAGAAGGAGTTTATAACAAGAAAGCCTCCCTAACACAGCGTCTTCATAAAGATAGAATAGATGTGGCATGCATTCAAGAGACACACCTCAACGCCAATCGCACATTTTCAGTCAAGGGATATCAGGCCACACGTTTCGACCGCGAAGGACACAAAGGAGGAGTTGTAATACTTACACGAAATACAATATCTTGCAGCGAAGTATCTGTGATCTCTGACAACCAAACGGAAATTATAGGTGTTGATATAATGATAAAGGACGTGAAAATAAGAATTTACAATCTATATAGCCCGGCAGATAAGGATCTTACACTCTCAAACATGGAAATAACTGACACAAATTGCATTGTTGTCGGAGACTTTAATAGCCGTTCAGAAAGATGGGGATACCCAGATACTGACAAAAGAGGAGATGAAGTGGAGGACTGGGAAATAGACTCAAATCTCCATCTACTTAACAAAGCGGATGACACACCGAGCTTCTACTCCAGAAGATGGATTACCACTTCTACTCCAGACTTAGCTTTCTGCACAGGAGACATCCTCCACAAAATCGATCGCCATGTGCTGGACCAATTAGCAGGTAGTGACCACAGACCAATCAAGCTTGTAATGAATATGGAGTATGTTCCACAGGAGCAAAAGCCTTTGCCCCGTTGGAATTACAACGAGCAGATTGGGACAGATTTGCCATACTAACAGACAAATATTGTGAAAACGTAAATACACGATATGGCAACATGAAGCAAATGGTGGAAAGTCTAAACAGAGCAATAATACAGGCGGCCACTGAGTCTATTCCAAGAGGAGCAAGGAAAAATTACAAACCATACTGGACTGAAGAACTACAATTTTTGGAGGACAAAGTTGAAGATGCTAGGAAGACCGCAGAGAGAGAACAAACAACTGAAGCGAACATCTCTCTCAAAGCCATCTCAGCAAAATATAAAAGAACAGTAAATCAAACAACAAGAGATTGTTGGAGGAAAAAAACAGAAAACCTGAATTTTGACAGGGATGGAAACAAACTATGGAAACTAGTGAAAGCCATGAACAATGAAGGACCTAGAAACAAACAAATAACAATTAAACAAGGAAATGCCTTGCTTACAGGAAAAAAGGCTGCAAATGCACTAATGGAACACTATGCCAGTGCAAACCACATTGATATTACAGCCGAACAGAAGAAAGCAATCAAAGATAAACAGATACATCATACATATACAGAGACAGCAGCAGAATATATGATGGCAAATCTAACAATGGAAGAAATGGAACAGGCAATGAATACCCTAAAAAAGAAGACATCACCAGGAAAGGATGGAATCACAAATGAAATGCTAATAGGACTAGGCACTAAGGCAAAAAAGAAACTACTAGCAGTCCTAAATTACAGCTGGAAGAGGGGAATAGTCCCACAGGCATGGAAGGAAGCTATACTAATACCAGTCCCAAAGAAAGGAAAAGACCTGGAAGAACCAAATGGCTATCGACCTATCAGTCTTCTTAGCTGTGTAGGAAAATTAATGGAACGCATTATCAATGGCAGGCTAACATGGCATCTGGAAGAAAACCAACTCTTAACACCTCACCAAGCAGGATTCAGAAAGTACAGATCTACTGAAGATCAAATAACCTACATAGCTCAGGAAATAGAGGATGCCTTCCAAGAGAAAAAGCACACACTAGCAGTCTGGATAGATTTAGAAAAAGCATTTGATAAAGTATGGAAGGAAGGACTGAAAGTAAAACTGCAAAAAATGCATGTTTGCGGGAAAATGTACAAATGGATCAGCCACTACCTTGAGAACAGAACTGCCAGGACAAAAGTACAAGGACAAACCAGCAAAATGATGCTGTTGGAGCAAGGTGTCCCCCAAGGAGGAGTTCTTTCACCAACATTATTCCTAGCATATATAAACGACATCACGGAAAATTTTCCAGCCAGAGTACACACATCATCCTTTGCAGACGACCTAGCCATATGGACATCTGAAGAATATATTAGTACAGCTAACAGCAGAATACAGCAAGCCCTATTAGCGCTAGAGGACTGGTCAAAATCATGGCTAGTGAAGATAAGTGAGGAGAAAACAACATGCACAGTGTTCTCCCTCTCAACTAAAACTCAGCAACCTAAGCTGGTATTGAATGGAAAAATATTGCGCCATGAAGAAAATCCAAACTATCTAGGAGTCACCTTTGATCGTCGCCTGACATGGAAGACACAGGTTGAGAAAAATCGAACAAGAGCAAGGCAAAGAATGGCAATCATGAAAAAGCTTGCTGGTACAACGTGGGGAGCAGATGAGAAAGTTCTCAAGAAGTTATATACTGGACGGGTGAGGCCAGTACTGGAATATGGCATTGCAGCTTGGGCAACAGCAGCTAAGTCAAACTTTAACAAAATAAGTAGAGTCCAAAATCAAGGAATGCGAATCATAACTGGAAGCCTGAAGATAACGCCTATTAATGAATTAGAAAAGATCACTTGTTTACAACCAATGCAGGATAGAAGAGATAGCAGAGCCCAGCAACAAGCAGAAAAATTTAGAAGATTGACAGACCACCCTATGTACAACAGATTTAATGGTTTTGGAAAGGGAAGACTGAAGCGTAGCAACTTTGTAGAAACTGCAAAACGAAGGATTAGGTCAGATCCTACTCTTAACATATCAACAGTCAAGCCCATACACAATGCACACAAGTTCCCAGCTTGGAGACAGCAGCAACTGCCTGAGATGATAGAAAACATTCCTGGTATTGAGAAAAAGAACACTCAGCATGAAACCGAAAGAAGAGAAATAACCCTAAACTACATAAAAGAACATTACCCAAGCAGGAATTGGACCCATGCATATACAGATGGATCAGCCAAAAATTCAATAGAGAATGGAGGAGGAGGAATTCTCCTAAATTTAAAAAATGGAGCGAAAAAAACACATTCAATGGCAACTGGAAAATTTTCAAGTAACTTCAAAGCGGAGGTAGAGGCTCTGAAAACTGCAGCAGAAATGCTCCTGATGGAGGAAAATAAAGAGAAGCAAATAGCTATCTTCACAGATGCAAAGTCAGCTGTCTCAATACTGAAGAGCAATAACAGCACAGAACTAACTGACCTAAGAGCAGCACTCCATGGTCTATGCCAGAAATCCAAAAAAGTTGTAATACAGTGGATCCCATCACATTGCAGTATACCTGGAAACGACGAGGCTGACAGACTGGCAAAAGAGGGCGGACGACTACCACAGCCTGACATAGACATAACCTATAATGAGGCAAAGAGGTTGATAAAAAGCACTTATAGAACCAAATGGGAATCAGAGCATCCAGGCCATCAGAAGGATGATGCATATTACAAACTCGACCGAAGAGAACAAGTAGCAATCTTCAGACTCCGCACAGGACATAACAGGCTGAAATACCACTTGTTCAATAAACTAAAGATAGGAGATACCGATGAATGTAATTGTAGAACTGGAAAAATGACAGCAAAACATTTGCTGCAGGATTGCCCAACGTATGCAGAACAGAGAAAGATATTTTGGCCCACACCTGCTTCATTTGAGGACAAGCTCTATGGAGATATCAACAAGCTAAAGTTGACCGCAGATTACTTTAACTATATACAGGTTGACATTTAAAGGTGCATGAAGACCCAGAGGCATGAAATGGAATATTGCTTGGATAGCAAATCCATTACGTGGAAAGTCCAAATCAAAAGCCCATTGTGTGGGCTTCATAAAAGGTGGAAAAGTGTCCTAGTGGCACGAAATGGAATATTGCTTGGATAGCAAATCCATTACGTGGAAAGTCCGAATCAAAAGCCCACTGTGTGGGCTTCATAAAAGGTGGAAAAGTGTCCTAGTGGCACGAAATGGAATATTGCTTGGATAGCAAATCCATTACGTGGAAAGTCTGAATCAAAAGCCCACTGTGTGGGCTTCATAAAAGGTGGAAAAGTGTCCTAGTGGCACGAAATGGAATATTGCTTGGCTAGCAAATCCATTACATGGAAAGTCCGAATCGAAAGCTCACTGTGTGGATGTCATCTGCAGACTGCATACTTCTGGTTTCCGGAAGAACAGCCTATGGTGAACGGAAGGCCCAATATACGGAAGTGAGGCTAAGCAGCCATGTGCAGGACGTGACGATTCCTTGGGTGAGCCCAGTACCAGAGCGCTATGTATCGGCTCTGCAAGTATGAAAGCCTCCTTGGATGGCGGGGAATGCCCATGGTCTGCCCCTGCCTTCCCTTGAGGGCTGACCAGGATCTTTGGCTGTTCTATATGGACCAGCTGGGATGGGGGATAACACCACAACAGTGAGAGTCAAACGTCCTAAGAAACCCCCGGGAAGGTTAACCCGGTCAACAAATGCCCGCCGAAGTCGGATGTGTCGGCCTAACGGCGCAAGAACGCAGCTCTGCTGTAAACAGGCACAACGCAATCACATCCGAAAAATAACTCCGCATGAACGAAGAAGAAGAACGCCGTTTATGTGAAGACTACACAGATAAAACACATATATAGAACGCCGTTTGTGTGAAGACTGCACAGATAAAACACATATATAGAACGCCGTTTATGTGAAGACTGCACAGATAAAACACATATATAGAACGCCGTTTGTGTGAAGACTGCACAGATAAAACACATATATAGAACGCCGTTTATGTGAAGACTACACAGATAAAACACATATATAGAACGCCGTTTATGTGAAGACTGCACAGATAAAACACATATATAGAACGCCGTTTATGTGAAGACTGCACAGATAAAACACATATATAGAACGCCGTTTGTGTGAAGACTGCACAGATAAAACACATATAGAACGCCGTTTATGTGAAGACTGCACAATAAAACATATATAGAACGCCGTTTATGTGAAGACTACACAGATAAAACACATATATAGAACGCCGTTTATGTGAAGACTGCACAGATAAAACACATATATAGAACGCCGTTTATGTGAAGACTACACAGATAAAACACATATATAGAACGCCGTTTATGTGAAGACTGCACAGATAAAACACATATATAGAACGCCGTTTGTGTGAAGACTGCACAGATAAAACACATATAGAACGCCGTTTATGTGAAGACTGCACAAATAAAACATATATAGAACGCCGTTTATGTGAAGACTACACAGGTAAAACACATATATAGAACGCCGTTTATGTGAAGACTGCACAAATAAAACACATATATTGAATGCCGTTTATGTGAAGACTACACAGGTAAAACACATATATAGAACGCCGTTTATGTGAAGACTACACAGGTAAAACACATATATAGAACGCCGTTTATGTGAAGACTGCACAAATAAAACATATATAGAACGCCGTGTGTGTGAAGACTGCACAGATAAAACACATATATAGAACGCCGTTTACGTGAAGACTGCACAAATAAAACACATATATTGAATGCCGTTTATGTGAAGACTACACAGGTAAAACACATATATAGAACGCCGTTTATGTGAAGACTACACAGGTAAAACACATATATAGAACGCCGTTTATGTGAAGACTGCACAATTAAAACACATATATAGAACGCCGTTTATGTGAAGACTGCACAGATAAAACACATATATTGAATGCCGCGAATGTGAAGACTGCACAGATAAAACACATATATTGAACGCCGTGTATGTGAAGACTGCACAGATAAAACACATATATAGAACGCCGTTTATGTGAAGACTGCACAAATAAAACATATATAGAACGCCGTTTATGTGAAGACTGCACAGGTAAAACTCATATATAGAACGCCGTTTATGTGAAGACTGCACAAATAAAACATATATAGAACGCCGTTTATGTGAAGACTGCACAGATAAAACACATATATAGAACGCCGTTTATGTGAAGACTGCACAGATAAAACACATATATTGAATGCCGCGAATGTGAAGACTGCACAGATAAAACACATATATTGAACGCCGTGTATGTGAAGACTACACAGATAAAACACATATATAGAACGCCGTTTATGTGAAGACTACACAGATAAAACACATATATAGAACGCCGTTTATGTGAAGACTACACAGATAAAACACACATATAGAACGCCGTTTATGTGAAGACTGCACAAATAAAACACATATATAGAACGCCGTTTATGTGAAGACTGCACAAATAAAACACATATATAGAACGCCGTTTATGTGAAGACTACACAAATAAAACACATATATAGAACGCCGTTTATGTGAAGACTACACAGATAAAACACATATATAGAACGCCGTTTGTGTGAAGACTACACAGATAAAACACATATATAGAACACCGTTTGTGTGAAGACTACACAGATAAAACACATATATAGAACGCCGTTTATGTGAAGACTGCACAAATAAAACACATATATAGAACGCCGTTTATGTGAAGACTACACAGATAAAACACATATATAGAACGCCGTTTATGTGAAGACTACACAAATAAAACATATATAGAACGCCGTTTATGTGAAGACTGCACAGATAAAACACATATGTAGAACGCCGTGTGTGTGAAGACTACACAGATAAAACACATATATAGAACGCCGTTTATGTGAAGACTACACAGATAAAACACATATATAGAACGCCGTTTATGTGAAGACTGCACAGATAAAACACATATATAGAACGCCGTTTATGTGAAGACTGCACAGATAAAACACATATATAGAACGCCGTTTATGTGAAGACTGCACAGATAAAACACATATATAGAACGCCGTTTATGTGAAGACTACACAGATAAAACACATATATAGAACGCCGTTTATGTGAAGACTGCACAGATAAAACACATATATAGAACGCCGTTTATGTGAAGACTGCACAGATAAAACACATATATAGAACGCCGTTTATGTGAATACTGCACAGATAAAACACATATATAGAACGCCGTGTTATGTGAAGACTACACAGATAAAACACATATATAGAACGCCGTTTATGTGAAGACTACACATATAAAACACATATATAGAACGCCGTTTATGTGAAGACTGCACAAATAAAACACATATATAGAACGCCGTTTATGTGAAGACTACACAAATAAAACACATATATAGAACGCCGTTTATGTGAAGACTGCACAAATAAAACACATATATAGAACGCCGTTTATGTGAAGACTGCACAAATAAAACACATATATAGAACGCCGTTTATGTGAAGACTGCACATATAAAACACATATATAGAACGCCGTTTATGTGAAGACTGACACAAATAAAACACATATATAGAACGCCGTTTATGTGAAGACTGCACAATAAAACACATATATTGAACGCCGTTTATGTGAAGACTAGCACATATAAAACACATATATAGAACGCCGTTTATGTGAAGACTACACAATAAAACACATATATAGAACGCCGTTTATGTGAAGACTGCACAGATAAAACACATATATAGAACGCCGTTTATGTGAAGACTACACAGATAAAACACATATATAGAACGCCGTTTATGTGAAGACTGCACAGATAAAACACATATATAGAACGCCGTTTATGTGAAGACTAGCACATATAAAACACATATATAGAACGCCGTTTATGTGAAGACTGCACAAATAAACACATATATAGAACGCCGTTTATGTGAAGACTGCACATATAAAACACATATATAGAACGCCGTTTATGTGAAGACTGCACAGATAAAACACATATATAGAACGCCGTTTATGTGAAGACTACACAGATAAAACACATATATAGAACGCCGTTTATGTGAAGACTGCACATATAAAACACATATATAGAACGCCGTTTATGTGAAGACTGCACAGATAAAACACATATATAGAACGCCGTTTATGTGAAGACTGCACATATAAAACACATATATAGAACGCCGTTTATGTGAAGACTGACACAGATAAAACACATATATAGAACGCCGTTTATGTGAAGACTGCACAGATAAAACACATATATAGAACGCCGTTTATGTGAAGACTGCACATATAAACCACATATATAGAACGCCGTTTATGTGAAGACTGCACAGATAAAACACATATATAGAACGCCGTTTAGTGTGAAGACTGCACAGATAAAACACATATATAGAACGCCGTTTATGTGAAGACTACACAGATAAAACACATATATAGAACGCCGTTTATGTGAAGACTGCACAAATAAAACACATATATAGAACGCCGTTTATGTGAAGACTACACAGATAAAACACATATATAGAACGCCGTTTATGTGAAGACTGCACAAATAAAACACATATATAGAACGCCGTTTATGTGAAGACTACACAGATAAAACACATATATAGAACGCCGTTTATGTGAAGACTGCACATATAAAACACATATATAGAACGCCGTTTATGTGAAGACTACACATATAAAACACATATATAGAACGCCGTTTATGTGAAGACTGCACAGATAAAACACATATATAGAACGCCGTTTATGTGAAGACTGCACATATAAAACACATATATAGAACGCCGTTTATGTGAAGACTGCACATATAAAACATATATAGAACGCCGTTTATGTGAAGACTGCACATATAAAACACATATATAGAACGCCGTTTATGTGAAGACTGCACAGATAAAACACATATATAGAACGCCGTTTATGTGAAGACTGCACATATAAAACACATATATAGAACGCCGTTTATGTGAAGACTGCACAGATAAAACACATATATAGAACGCCGTTTATGTGAAGACTGCACATATAAAACACATATATAGAACGCCGTTTATGTGAAGACTGCACAGATAAAACACATATATAGAACGCCGTTTATGTGAAGACTGCACATATAAAACACATATTGAACGCCGTTTATGTGAAGACTGCATAGATAAAACACATATATAGAACGCCGTTTATGTGAAGACTGCACATATAAAACACATATATAGAACGCCGTTTATGTGAAGACTGCACAGATAAAACACATATATAGAACGCCGTTTATGTGAAGACTGCACAGATAAAACACATATATAGAACGCCGTTTATGTGAAGACTGCACATATAAAACACATATATAGAACGCCGTTTATGTGAAGACTGCACATATAAAACACATATATAGAACGCCGTTTATGTGAAGACTGCACAGATAAAACACATATATAGAACGCCGTTTATGTGAAGACTGACACATATAAAACACATATATAGAACGCCGTTTATGTGAAGACTACACAGATAAAACACATATATTGAACGCCGTGTATGTGAAGACTACACAGATAAAACACATATATTGAACGCCGTGTATGTGAAGACTACACAGATAAAACACATATATTGAACGCCGTGTATGTGAAGACTGCACAGATAAAACACATATAGAACGCCGTGTATGTGAAGACTGCACAGATAAAACACATATATAGAACGCCGTGTGTGTGAAGACTACACAGATAAAACACATATATAGAACGCCGTGTGTGTGAAGACTGCATAGATAAAACACATACCGAACGCCGTTTATGTGAAGACTACACAGATAAAACATATATAGAACGCCGTTTATGTGAAGACTGCACAGATAAAACACATATATAGAACGCCCTTTATGTGAAGACTACACAGATAAAACACATATATAGAACGCCGTTTATGTGAAGACTACACAGATAAAACACATATATAGAACGCCGTTTATGTGAAGACTACACAGATAAAACACATATGTAGAACGCCGTTTATGTGAAGACTGCACAGATAAAACACATATAGAACGCCGTGTGTGTGAAGACTACACAGATAAAACACATATATAGAACGCCGTTTATGTGAAGACTGCACAGATAAAACACATATATAGAACGCCGTTTATGTGAAGACTGCACAGATAAAACACATATATATAGAACGCCGTTTATGTGAAGACTGCACAGATAAAACACATATAGAACGCCGTGTGTGTGAAGACTACACAGATAAAACACACATATAGAACGCCGTGTGTGTGAAGACTACACAGATAAAACACATATATAGAACGCCGTGTGTGTGAAGACTACACAGATAAAACACATATATAGAACGCCGTTTATGTGAAGACTGCACAGATAAAACACATATATAGAACGCCGTTTATGTGAAGACTGCACAAATAAAACACATATATAGAACGCCGTTTATGTGAAGACTACACAAATAAAACACATATATTGAACGCCGTGTATGTGAAGACTGCACAGATAAAACACATATATAGAACGCCGTTTATGTGAAGACTGCACAGATAAAACACATATATAGAACGCCGTGTGTGTGAAGACTACACAGATAAAACACATATATTGAACGCCGTTTATGTGAAGACTGCACAGATAAAACACATATATAGAACGCCGTTTATGTGAAGACTGCACAGATAAAACACATATTGAACGCCATGAGTGTGAAGGCTGCATAGATAAAGCACGTGTGGTCAACTACAGTGACCACTGGCCACTCGGACGCCGTAAGATTGCACTGTCAGACGTTGTTAGATCATGGCGGACGTAACGTCCTACACGGGGTCTAGACTGTTTTGTTGGTTGGTAGGAAGACTGGTTGATCAGAAGGCTGGTTGATAACACAGATTGGTTTGTTGGCTGGTTGATTGGTTGGTTGGCTGGCTGGTTGGTTCGTTGGTTGGTTGGCTGGCTGATTGGTTGCTTAATTGGTTGCATGGTTAGTTGATTGGTTGGTAAGAAGGCCGGGTGTCTGTTGATAAGGCAGATTAATTGGTTGGTTGATTGGTTAGAACGTTGGTTGGGAAGCACTGGTGTCCAGGTCCTACACCAGAGAAAAGCATTTGCGTCTACCGGAGTCAGGCTGCTGTACACTTGACCCCTGAACCGCTACAAAGTACCACCTCCAGTGGGCAGTGTTACACAGCTGTCCTTCCCCTCTCAACGCTCAGTAACCAGAGGGGCATGCAAGACCGGTACTGGAGCTTAACATCAACACAGCTGTAACCAGGTGAGGATTGATCACAGCTAACGCGGACCAGCTGGGGTCCGGCCCAGGTTAGTGACTCCTAAATGGGCTTTCGGTATTTCATTGCCAACAGACGTCAACCCAATGCTGAGACGGAGGAAAGGGGAGGGCAGGAATCCGAGTTACACTAATATTCAGTGAATTAAGGTTCGGCTGCCCGAGCAGTAAGGGCACCATTCCTTAAATCAAAGGACAACGGGTTTAATCTCAGGTAAAATATCGGTTCTTGTGTATGTGGTGAGTAAACCTTATCTCCGATGTTTACTTCTGTCATGAGTCGTGAAAGAGTGCTAATCAATACCTATGGATGTAAGGTCCGTGTTGTCTCCAAAGCTGAGTGAGTTTTCTGGCGGAAGGTACGTCTATCTGGGTTACACTGCTCATATTTCTTATGCTAATCAAATCACGTGCCTGGCCGACGGGCCTTGACCATCCTTTGACTCCACATCTTGCGATTCCCAAAAGCATGTATCAATTCCTGTGCTGAAACATTTCCGTGTCATGACCAAATGCTATCAAGAATCTTCACTCCTGCCGTCCATTATCTCTCTTATCGTAAGGCTTTCCAGCTGTCACAATATGTTACGGGTTTTCTCTTCTCATAATGTGATGTTAACAGCTCATATGATAACTATTGGTAACATTTATTTGTCAACATTGCCTATCGTAGGTACAGTTAATATTTCATATCAGAGGTAGAGTTAACGTTTTCAATCACAGTTATGGTGTTAACATTTTCTTTCAATCAGATTTTGCTAACAATGATGGGCGATTAGTAGTCTTGTCCATGGGAATGGGATTCCCATGGGAAACGTCCCATGGGAATGGGATGGGACAGGACAGCAAACATTTGTATTTCCCATGGGATGCCTGGGACAGTAGCCATGTCATAGCAACTATTTTTAGAACCATTTTAAAGCCTTTTATCCCTCCGTTTTCTTTATATACTTGTATCAATTCTTTATCTCATGCTGGGACACCGGATAAATTAATAAATGTGCGGATGCGATCATATTACCAACGTTTCAATGCTCATTAAAAAAATTACTCGCATTACTTTAATGAAGATGATGAAGAATTCTTAAACAACATTCCGAATATTGCTCAGATTAAAGGAATGTTGTACATACATGAGAAATTCAAAACTTTTTTTTGACAAACTAGAAATTGATGGTGGTACATCTCATTTAATTTTGCTATTATACTTCCTCCTAGACTATCAGTTGTACAAAGTTATTGTTGATATTGACGAAGAAACTTCCAGCAGCACGGTGAAGAAATATTGTCAGAACTTTCAGAAAATTATTGGAGAAAAACTTTGGCCATATTGCGGCAGTTCTTTGGCAGTTACTGCAGCATTCCTTACTGGAGTTGACATTAAAGCCAAAATAGAAGACATGGTCAAGTCAGTTGTTACTAAGAAGAAAGGGAATGTGGACACCAATAAATGGGCCAATGATTGGATCGCTTTTTCTAAGTCTGTTGTTCCAACTGTTATTTCATTCATCAAAGATTTAAATCTTTCTTCTGAATCATCTGCTGTATGTGAAGTAGCAGGAATTGTAGAACAAAAGCCGAAAAGTGATTTTGACTTATTTTTTGATCCTCCACCAAACAAAACACTTAAGTTTGATGACCCCAGAAACAAATGCCTTGAGGATGAAGTCACCATGTTTCAAAAATTACAGCGACCAACTTCACAACCATTAAATTATTGGAAAAATGAACATAGGTTTCCACTGCTAACAGCAAGTGCGAAAATTGTCTTGGCCATACCAGTGTCCTCAGCGGCAGTAGAGCACTTATTTAGTGCAGCTGGATTGTTGTTGAGTAAGTTACGAAAACGGATGTTACCAGCTCTCGTTATAAACTCTGTGTATATCAGATTTGCATGTAAGATGAAAATTGTGGAAATGGTTCAGGGATTACCTGGATTAACTGAATTATTAGAAACAGTCGATCAGCAGGAAATTGATAATGTGCTGAATAAGCAGAGTGATTCATTGTCTGAATTGTCATATTTAGATTAAACTTTGCTTTAATAAAATACTCTTGAATATTAAAATTAATAAATTCTGTTGTTTTACATGTCTCTTTGTACATGTAGTCCTATTTAGTAGACACTAACCCTAAACTTTCATAAATTTCATAATTTTATTTGAACTGTATTCCATATTAGTATTATCATGGGAATCCCATATATGGAGTCCCATGGGATGGGACAGGCAAAATTACCGTGGGATGGGATGGGGATGGGATGGGAATGGGACTGAAAAATGTGTCCCATGGACAAGCTGGCGATTTGCAGTCCCGATCAGAAATAAATTGTTCGCACGTTTGTCAGAGTTATACAGTTAACATTCTCTATAAGAGATATTAGATTAACACTTTATCAGAGATATACAGTTAACAATCTCTGTCAGAGATATACAGTTAACATTCTCTATCAGGTGGAGAAGGTGAAGGAAAAGATTGAGAACCGGTATGAGGAAAGGATGAGATTGCGAGGGATTGGCAGGGGTTTTGGTAGAATCTCAAAACTGAGAGTGATGACCAGGAGTACTTTCAATCAGATAGCGGTGGAAACGATTAGTAGTGTGACTCTTCGCTGGTTGTTGAACGAGGGGAAGGAGCGCATATGGGAATGTTCTGAGTGCAGTGATGACGGTTCTTAACTGAACTCAACTCTCTATTTGAGATATACAGTCAATATTCTCTATCAGAGATATAGTTAACATTCTCTGTCAGAGATATGCAGTTAACATTCTCTATCACAGATATACAGTTACCATATTTAGTGGCAAACAATGTAGGTTTGGCTCAAACAAGAATGGATTGTGAAACATGGGAAGTGAAACATGGGAAGTAGGGGTCTGTAACAGTTATGACTTGAAAGTTGTTAATATGGTATCACACATGTTGTATTACATATATATAATACATGGGGTTGTAAAAGGAAAACTACTGTATTGGTATTTAAAGTATAGTTTGATTTATAAACCAATGGCAGTTACTGAAGTTTGAAAAGACAATTTATCAGCCCATGGCACTCAATCAGTTAATATTCCCTATCAAAGATATACAGTTAACGTTCTCTATCAGCGATATACAGTTAACGTTCTCTATCAGAGAGTCAAACACACGACCACCGAACGGACAGTTGTTGAGCACACTACAATACCACTACCAACGCTGTTTTTGTATATGATCTGAACATACGAAGCGGGGAGAGTTGGGGATAACAAAGACTGAACGCTGGAGGAAGAAGGTAGGAAGAAGAAGACAGGAGGAAGAAGAATAACAAAGACTGAACGCTGGAGGAAGAAGGTAGGAGGAAGAAGACAGGAGGAAGAAGACAGGAGGAAGAAGAAATATGCGCTGTGCATTTGGGAAGGGGGAAAAAATAACCAGGAGAGAGGGGGTAGCAGCGGGAAGCGGGGTGGAGGTGAGGGGAGACAATAGGAGAACAGGGGACGTCAAACACGAGGATGGACAGTTTGCTGTCTGTGGATGCATCTATTTGAAACATGAGAATGCCATTCTCTTTTGACGAGAATGCCAGGATCACCTCTTTTGACGAGAATGCCAGGATCAGCTCTTTTGTTTTGTCGTGACCTGGGCTTGGTGATGTTTCTAATGGGATTAAAACGCTGCAATGAGAGAGAGAGAGAGAGAGAGAGAGAGAGAGAGAGAGAGAGAGAGAGAGAGAGAGAGAGAGAGACAGACAGACAGACAGACAGATAGACAGAGAGGCAGAGAGAGATGAGGAATGAGAAAAACAGGAGAGAGAGACACGGATCAAAACGACAAGAGAGAACTAGATAGAGAGAGAGAGAGAGAGAGAGAGAGAGAGCCGAAGATGGGAAAGACAGGAGTGATAAAGAGTTACAGAGAGAGATAAGAAAAACAAGAATTAACGAACGAACGAACAAACTTTATTTTCAAAGGGTTAAGACAGAAGAAGAGCCACAGAGAGAGAGAGAGAGAGAGAGAGAGAGAGAGAGAGAGAGAGAGAGAGAGAGAGAGAGTGAGAGAGAGAGAGATATATAAGAAAGAGAATAGAGACAAAGAGAGACACAGAGAGATAAAGAGACAAAAGAGATAAAGAGCCGCAGACAGAGAGAGAGAGAGAGAGAGAGAGAGAGAGAGAGAGAGAGATAAAAAAGACAAGAGTGATTAAAAAGACAAGAGGGATAAAGAGCTACACAGAGAGATAAAGACACGATAGATAAAGAGCTACAGAGAGAGATAAAAAGACAAGAGAGATAAAGAGCTACAGAGAGAGATAAGGGAGAGACGGTGGTGGAAAAGGATATATATATATATATATATATAGTGAGTGAGAGAGAGAGAGAGAGAGAGAGAGAGTAGAGAGAGAGAGAGAGAGAGAGAGAGAGAGAGAGAGAGAGAGAGAGAAGAAACAGAAAGAATTGGTTTTAACTTAAAACAATGTGGTAGCAGAGACGCTAGCTAACAATCACGCAGACAAGCCCAAACACTAGAGAACATGACTATAGCAAACCCACGCCTCATATCTAAACACCAGCCTAATATGAGCAACCAGCTGAGAGATCTCACTGTTAACAACCACTCTAGCAGGGCCAGATCTCATTGTTAACATTCACTCCAGCTGGAAGGGATTCCATTGTTAAAACCCAACGCAGCAGAACGAGATCCCACTGTTAACACCAACTTACATTTGTTGTTAACGCTGCCGAGAACCGCAACAGCACGTCACTAACACAGCCACGCTAATTAGCCATCTCACACGCTCCAGCCACGCTAATTAGCCAACTCACACGCTCCAACCAGAGACATATCTCACTCGACCGATCATAAAACTCCGCCTGGAAAACATGTTTGTGGTGTGAAAACAGCATCATGTTTACGGCCAATGGACCAAACAAGATAACACGACGGATCAGCGGCAGAAAACAACGCCCACTAACTACTTTACATTCAAACTTTTACTGAAACAAAACACAACTTAACGAGCTGATGCCTGATGGCCTACTCAAAGAAGTGGCAATTAAAACTGGGTAAATACCAAAGGTGTCCACAGCAGCAGAGCAGAGCAAAGCCACCTGAAACAAACAACCCATGTTTTCTACCTGCGGAGAAAAGTGGGATAAACAACACAATTCACAAACGCAATATCGGTAACTCATTAAGGAGCGAGGCCAGGTGAGTATAAATCACATTCGTGTGTACAAGAACATTAGAAAAACACCCAAACACACAAACAAAAGGTAATACAAAACAATACAACAGGGAAGAACGTAAGAGTGCTTTCGTTAAACCACGCCTGACATGTCCAGTGCTTCAGAACGACCTACTTTCTCAGGGACAACACACACACCTTATGTAATAAACAAAAAGAAAACAAGGTATTGACTAGAATACAATTGTAGACAGCAAAGGTAAGCAATAAATCCGGAAGTGATACATAAATGGTGCTCTACTTCCCGTTCAGTGGGCATGCGCGGAAGTCCAACATGTTTGGGTGGGGACATGTCCTGTGTAGGACATGACGATCAACCCCAGGTTGTTTCTTCTAGGTCATTGTAGGTTCAGTAGTTTGCCATTGAGTTTTGAACGAGAAGTCAACGTCTGAGTTCAACTTACTGCCGGTGTGGGAGTTAAACCGCTTACCTAGTCATCAATGCACCGGTACGTTTAAAAGCCGGCACTCTTACAATTTCGTCCACGTCAACGTCAGATAAAATGTAAATAAACACGATACAGGAAAATGTATATCACCACGTTACGGGGACATGTATATCAAAACAATACGGGAAAATGTATATCACCACGCTACGGGAAAACAGAACTAACAATAAATGCTACAATAAAGGAAGAGATAAAATGGAGGAAGAGAAAGAATGGAGGAGGGTTGCAATCAACAGAAATAATCAATAGATTTTAATTCCCTTACCTGCACTTAAGAGGAAGAAGGTGCATGTTAGTGAAGGCAAAAGACGCTTCAAGAAACCCAAGAATACACTCCACATCAGGCTTTGAGATGTGAAAGATGCAAATCTTTGAGGCAAACAAGTTTACACTAAATCGGGGATAAACAATTGCAAATCTTTGATAGCAAACAGGTCTGCACAAAATCGTGTCTTGTATATCCATGACAGACAGAAGACAACTATGCAGGCTATTTCCGGTCTTGGTTTGCCCTTAATTCATGACCTTCTTCCCGCTCACAGTGTCTGGCCCAGCGCAGACAGGGGTAATTATCTATCCCCAAATACTCTCTGATATTATTTACATGAAGTTGGTGTTGACTCTAATATTATTTATTGCATAAGAGGTGAAAGAAGTGCCTGGAGGTTTGTGGAAAGGTCGATGGATCGTGTTTGGTGCAGGAGCGCCTGGCATATGATACCTCAACATCTAGTTTGAGAATGGAGGTGGAGGTAGTCACAGCGGCGTTCCGCTGGGTGAGGGACAGATAGCACACGTATGTCGTGAATGGTGACCTTTGGTGTTTGTGTAGCACTTCAATGAAGTGTTGTGGGGAGAGTCAATTGTGTCGCTTGTGGTGATGTTTGGTGTTTGTGTAGCACTTGAGTGAAGTGTTGTGGGGAGAGTCAATTGTGTCGCTTGTGGTGATGTTTGGTGTTTGTGTAGCACTTAAGTGAAGTGTTGTGGGGAGAGTCAGTTGTTTCTCTTGTGGTGATGTTTGGTGTTTGTGCAGCACTTGAGAGAAGTGTTGTGGGGAGAGTCAGTTCTGTCGCTTGTGGTGATGTTTGGTGTTTGTGTAGCACTTGAGAAAAGTGTTGTGAGGAAAGACAGTTGTATCTCTTCTGGTGATGTTTGGTGTTTGTGTAGCACTTGTGAGAAGTGTCGTGGGAAGAGTCAGGTGTGTCTTTTATGGTGATGTTTGGTGTTTGGTGTTTGTGTAGCACTTGAGTGGAGTATTGTGGGGAGAGTCAGTTGTGTCGCTTGTGGTGATGTTTGGTGTTTGTGCAGCACTTGAGAGAAGTGTTGTGGGGAGAGTCAGTTGTGTAGCTCTTGAGTGAAGTGTTGTGGGGAGAGTCAGTTGTGTCTCTTGTGGTGATGTTTAGTGTTTGTGCAGCACTTGAGTGGAGTATTGTGGGGAGAGTCAGTTGTGTGGCTTCTGGTGATGTTTGGTGTTTGTGTAGCTCTTGAGTGAAGTGTTGGGGGGAGAGTCAGTTGTGTAGCTCTTGAGTGAAGTGTTGTGGGAAGAGTCAGTTGTGTAGCTCTTGAGTGAAGTATTGTGGGGAGAGTCAGTTGTTTCTCATGTGGTGATGTTTGGTGTTTGTGTAGCACTTGAGTGAAATGTTGTGGGAAGAGTCAGTTGTTTCTTTTGTGATGATGTTTGGTGTTTGTGTAGCACTTGAGTGAAGTGTTGTGGGGAGAGTCAGTTGTATCTCTTGTGGTGAAGTTTGGTGTTTGTGTAGCACTTGAGTGAAGTGTTGTGGGGAGAGTCAGTTGTGTCTCTTGTGGTGATGTTTGGTGTTTGTGTAGCACTTGAGTGAAGTGTTGTGGGGGAGAGTCAGTTGTATATCTTGTGGTGAAGTTTGGTGTTTGTGTAGCACTTGAGTGAAGTGTTGTGGGGAGAGTCAGTTGTGTCTCTTGTAGTGATGTTTGGTGTTTTGGCTCTTTGAGGTGATTTCGATGACATGCGACGGCAGTTGTCAGAAAGCAATGGCAAACTACTAAACCAAGACGGTCTAGTAAGCCACAAACAGCCACTAGATGTTGGGGTTGATTGGAGCCTCATGTCCAGGAAATGCAACTAGCTGGATATACATCACACAGAAACATTGCCTGACCTTTGCAGGACGTTGCGGTCAACCCCAACCTCAAGTTAATGGTCTAGCCAAGTTACCTTCAGTAGCTTGCCATTGCTTTGTGAACGAGAAGTCAACATTGAAATGCAACAGACTAGGTGTAGGGGCTGATCTCCTTACCCCCACCAACAGCGCACTGGAAGTTTAAGCGTAAGTCAGCATAAGCCCCCGACATAGAGTCAAGTTTCGTGTCTAACCGGGTATACGAGGCCAGCGGGGGTCAACTAACCCCAGGCCATACAGTTCAAATCTGTTTATCCCCGCCAATTACCCGACAATGAAGCCGCCATTTGGACGAGACCCTGTAAGTACGCCAACAATACTCGGGATCATCTCCCAGGTCTGCCCGTTAGTTCCGTAACCGATCGATTCCGTAATTACATGGCGACTGTGTATGGATGCCGGCATGGAAAAATGGAGTTAAGTAATCGATGCACCCCTATTAAGGGATCGATATTATCTCCCGACTATAGTCGCGTCATGGGAGGGACGGTGGTCATGTGGTTAAGGTGCTTGCCTGTCCACTTCTAGGCGATGTGTTCCAATCATCTTCTCCGGGTAGGTTACCCGGTCAGGAAACACCCGAAGAAGTCGGATGTGTCGGCGGCAAGGTGTAAATATCGCAGGTCAGCTGTAAATAAACAGCGCTATTACGTCTAAAACAAACATTTCGGATGGACGACGATGCAGAAGAAGAAGAAGCAGCAGCAGCAGCAGCAGCAGCAGTAGCAGCAGCAGCAGCAGCAGCAGCAGCAGCAGCAGCAGTAGTAGTAGTAGTAGTAGTAGTAGTAGTAGTAGTAGTAGTAGTAGTAGTAGTAGTAGTAGTGGGGGAGAGGAGGAGAAGAAGATGAAGGAGAAGAAGGGGGAAGGAAAGAAGAAGAAGAATAAGAAGAAAGGGGGGAGGGGGAGAAGAATCATCTTGGAGGCGGGGAGTCTCCCCCCACTGACCTGGACTCCAGATCGACCCAGCTTAAAATGGATACCAGGACATGAAGTGGGGAGTACAGGCGGGCGGCGTGATACTGACCTACCCTCATCGAGCGGCCTTCTATCTACAATGGTCAGGACGTCCAGGATGTATTACAGGTCGCAGGCCCACTGGGTATATGGAGCTAGACGTCTATTGTGCTGGACCAGCCGGCACTCGGTGGCTGATGTAGTAAGAGTCACATCCATCGACTTTACTTTCCACGATTTTTCCGATACCCATTTTGACCTGAGAAGTCAGGTCAATATACAAAGAAATGCCGATGATTCGAACCCACAGCCAACTAGCCTGCAAGGGAGCAGCTAGCCACTAGACTGACGTGGCGCTCCCAATTATGGCGCTAACACCATGTACAGAGTGTGAAGGGATCCCTGAATATAGTGACGTCACGCAGCCGCAATTACCGTATTCTGTCAGTAAACTGGGCGTCGCCGACGCTGGCACAAATACTTCAGACGCGATTGTCAGCGGCGTCGTCACCCGGGGGAGGTCTGCCTGGAGCAGGAGTTGGCCTGGGGTGGCAATGTTTCACACATCATGCGTGGGGCGTGAGATCCACGCTAATTAAAACTAGAGGTAACATATACCATTGTTGTCACATAGTGTTGCGGGGAACGTCCTGGCAACTCCTTCATACTTCAAAGCGGAACAAGGCGTGAGTGATGGTACAGGTGCCGCAATCAATGAGAGATGAACTACGGAGGAACTACGGAATATCACACGGGTGATATACATGATGTAAAGTGTTCAGGTGAACTTGTTGAAGGTAGGTCAGATTGATTCACAGAGTGGGTGGGATGAAGGTGAATGATTCACAGAGTGGATGGGATGAAGGTGAATGGTTCACTGTGTGGATGGGATGAAGGTGAATGATTCACTGTGTGGATGGGATGAAGGCGAATGGTTCACTGTGTGGATGGGATGAAGGTGAATGATTCACTGTGTGGATGGGATGAAGGTGAATGGTTCACTGTGTGGATGGGATGAAGGTGAATGATTCACTGTGTGGATGGGATGAAGGTGAATGATTCACTGTGTGGATGGGATGAAGGTGAATGGTTCACTGTGTGGATGGGATGAAGGTGAATGATTCACTGTGTAAATGATATGAAGGTGAATGGTTCACTGTGTGGATGGGATGAAGGTGAATGGTTCACTGTGTGGATGGGATGAAGGTGAATGGTTCACTGTGTGGATGGGATGAAGGTGAATGATTAACTGTGTGGATGGGATGAAGGTGAATGGTTCACTGTGTGGATGGGATGAAGGTGAATGGTTCACTGTGTGGATGGGATGAAGGTGAATGATTCACTGTGTGGATGGGATGAAGGTGAATGATTCACTGTGTGGATGGGATGAAGGTGAATGGTTCAGTGTGTGGATGGGATGAAGGTGAATGATTCACTGTGTGGATGGGATGAAGGTGAATGATTCACTGTGTGGATGGGATGAAGGTGAATGGTTCACTGTGTGGATGGGATGAAGGTGAATGATTCACTGTGTAAATGATATGAAGGTGAATGGTTCACTGTGTGGATGGGATGAAGGTGGATGATTCACTGTGTGGGTGGGATGAATGTGAATGATTCACTGTGTGGATGGGATGAAGGTGAATGGTTCACTGTGTGGATGGGATGAAGGTGAATGATTCACTGTGTGGATGGGATGAAGGTGAATGGTTCACTGTGTGGATGGGATGAAAGTGAATGGTTCACTGTGTGGATGGGATGAAGGTGAATGATTCACTGTGTGGATGGGATGAAGGTGAATGGTTCACTGTGTGGATGAGATGAAAGTGAATGGTTCACTGTGTGGGTGGGATGAAGGTGGATGATTCACTGTGTGGGTGGGATGAATGTGAATGATTATCTGTGTGGATGGTATGAAGGTGAATGATTCACTGTGTGGATGGTGTGGTTGAACGTGATTAACTGTGTGGATGGCATGTCTCTGAATGATTCAATGTGTCGATAGCGTGGGTGTGAATAATTCACCGTGTGTATGTGAGGGACAATGATACTTCACCACGTGGTTGTAAAGGTGCGTAATACATCATTATAGTTCGTTTCTGTTCTCTTCGATTTGTCAACGCCCACGTGTAAATCCCTCAAACCATCCAGAATATATGATTATCAACATAGACAACTATTAGGAGAGAAAGAAGGATAGAGAGAACGAGAGACAGAGACACACAGAGAGAGAGAAGAGAGGGAGCAAACGAAAGATAGAACACACTGTTTTCAAGGGATCAGGGAGAGTGAGAGACAGACAGACAGACAGACAGACAGACAAACAGACAGACACAGACAGACAGACAGACAGACAGAGAAGGACAGACAGAAAATAGAGAAGGACAGACAAACAACTAGAGAAGGACCGACAGACAAATAGAGAAGGACCGACAGACAAATAGAGAGAGACAGACAGATAGAGAGGGACGGACATATAAATAAAGAGAGAGAGACATACAGGCAGAGAGAGAGAGAGAGAGAGAGAGAGAAAGCGAGAGAGAGAGAGAGAGAGAGAGAGAGAGAGAGAGAGAGAGAGAGAGAGAGAGAGAGAGAGAGAGAGAGAGAGAGATAATACATAGACAGCAAGGCAGACAGAAAGAGACCGAGAGAAAGACACACAGGAAAACCCAGAACTGGATACCTGCTATTTAAGTTCACGCTTAAGAGTGCAGCCAAACAGAAGGCCAGAGACAAAGAAGACAATAACATCAACACACAGATCACTGGGGACGCAGATGGACATGCCCGGAGATGGGAGGACGGGTGCCTGCGGCGAGGGCAATTCACTGCCCAGAGAATCTGCAGGCATGTGCATTTCTTCTACTTTCAGTGCCCGGACAATTTTAGTATCGGATGACACGACACAGACGCATTCATCTCAGAATCACAGCTTTCAGACAACCAGACATGTTGATTGATGGACAGACTCGCTGAGACAGTCACTCAAGGATCTATGAGTGATAGGGCTTAGACGGAGAGACGAACACAAATTCTACAGACATACAGACCAACATATACACATTATGATATAAAGAATAAGCAAACAAAGACATACAACAGTGAGGCAAACAGACAGAAAAAAAAGACATACCGAATTATGGGCACTAAGAAATCAGACATAAAAGCACACAGATTAAAAACAAAAGACAGTAGAAGAAAGTTTGCTAGATAGGTTTTTAAAAAAAAGGAAGATAGACAGACATGTAGGTAGACGTGCAGACATATTGAAACAGACAGACACAAAAGTAAATAGAACATGTGGTATGTGAACAGTAATAATAATAATAATAATAATAAATTGTCAACAAACATACACAACAAGCCAGACCATGCACTAAAGCAAACACTGGCGGTCGCAGTCTCTCCCACAGGTTCAGCTGAAAGTCGGTGGGGCTGCCACCCTCCCTCTACCTGTGGGAACAAGTCAGCAAGGTTGTACTGGAGTCACCAACTACGGCACATACACACTCGGCTACGGCACTCACACACCCGGCTACGGTACTCACACACCCGGCTACGGTACTCACACACCCGGCTACGGCACTCACACACCCGTCTACGGCACTCACACACCCTGATACCGTACTCACACACCCGGCTACGGTACTCACACACCCGTCTACAGCACTCACACACCCTGCTACCGTACTCACACACCCGGCTACGGTACTCACACACTCGGCTACGGCACTCACACACCCTGCTACCGTACTCACACACCCTGCTACGGCACTCACACACCCGTCTACGGCACTCACACACCCGGCTACGGTACTCACACACCCGGCAACGGCACTCACACACCCTGCTACCGTACTCACACACCCTGCTACCGTACTCACACACCCGGCTACGGCACTCACACACCCTGCTACGGTACTCACACACCCTGCTACAATACTCACACACCCTGCTACTGTAGCAGAATGTATTAGTTAGGTGTGCAAAGCTACAGCACGCTTGAGCATCAGGATGGAATGAGAGGAAGGATGCTCAAGTCGTGACGTGGCTTGTTGTTGGGTTGGTCAGTAAACACCTAGGACTAGAGAAGAGAAGTCGCCATCAGGATTGCATTGTATTCAGATTTTGTAGTGGCCATCAAATTCAAATAAAGCTTGATTTATATTCACCCAGCAGAACTTGTTAGTCCTCTCTGTGTGCGCATTGTTACACTACAATACTCACACACCCTGCTACAATACTCACACAGCCTGCTACAATACTCACACACCCTGCTACGGTACTCACACACCCTGCTACGGTACTCACACACCCGGTTACGGCAATCAAACATCCTGTTACGGTACTCACACACCCTGTAACGGTGCACACACACCCTGCTACTCACACACCCTGCTACGGCACTCACACACCCTGCTACTCACACACCTGGCTACGGCACTCACACATCGGTTACGGCACTCACACACCCTGCTACTCACACACCCGGCTACGGCACTCACACACCCGGCTACGGTACTCACACACCCGGCTACGGCACTCACACACCCGGCTACGGCACTCACACACCCTGCTACTCACACACCCGGCTACGGTACTCACACACCCGGCTACGGCACTCACACACCCTGCTACTCACACACCCTGCTACGGCACTCACACACCCTGTTACTCACACACCCGGCTACGGCACTCACACATCCGGTTACGGCACTCACACACCCTGCTACTCACACACCCGGCTACGGCACTCACACACCCGGTTACGGCACTCACACACCCGGTTACGGCACTCACACACCCGGCTACTCACACACCCGGCTACGGTACTCACACATCCGGCTACGGCACTCACACACCCGGCTACGGCACTCACACACCCGGCTACGGCACTCACACACCCGGCTACGGCACTCACACACCCGGCTGGAGTACTCACACACCCTGCTACTCACACATCCGGTTACGGCACTCACACACCCTGCTACTCACACACCCGGCTACGGCACTCACACACCCGGCTACGGCACTCACACACCCTGCTACGGTACTCACACACCCGGCTACGGCACTCACACACCCGGCTACAGTACTCACACATCCGGTTACTGCACTCACACATCCGGTTACGGCACTCACACATCCGGTTACGGTACTCACACACCCAGCTACGGTACTCACACACCCTGCTACGGCACTCACACACCCGGCTACGGCACTCACACACCCTGCTACGGTACTCACACATCCGGTTACGGCACTCACACATCCGGTTACGGCACTCACACACCCTGCTACGGCACTCACACATCCGGTTACGGCAATCAAACGTCCTGCTACGGTACTCACACACCCTGCTACTCACACACCCTGTAACGGTGCACACACACCCTGCTACTCACACACCCTGCTACGGCACTCACACACCCTGTAACAGTGCACACACACCCTGCTACTCACACACCCTGCTACTCACACACCCTGCTACTCACACACCCGGCTACGGCACTCACACACCCGGCTACTGCACTCACACACTCTGCTACTCACACACCCGGCTACGGCACTCACACACCGGGCTACGGCACTCACACACCGACTACGGACACACACACACGACTACGACACTCAAACACCCTGCTACGATAGTCACACACCCGACTACGGTACTCACACACCCTGCTGCGGTACTCACACACCCTGCTATGGTACTCACACACCCTGCTACGGTACTCACACACCCTGCTACGGTACTCACACACCCTGCTATGGTACTCACACACCCGACTACAGCACTCAAACACCCGACTACGGTACTCACACACCCTGCTACGGTACTCACACACCCTGCTACTCTCACACCCTGCTACAGTACTCACACACCCAAATACGGTACTCACACGCCCGACTACGGCACTCACACGTCCAAATACGACACTCACACACCCGACTACGGCACTCACACACCCTGCTACTCACACACCTGGCTACGGCACTCACACATCCGGTTACGGCACTCACACACCCTGCTACTCACACACCCGGCTACGGCACTCACACACCCGGCTACGGTACTCACACACCCGGCTACGGCACTCACACACCCGGCTACGGCACTCACACACCCTGCTACTCACACACCCGGCTACGGTACTCACACACCCGGCTACGGCACTCACACACCCTGCTACGGCACTCACACACCCTGCTACTCACACACCCTGCTACGGCACTCACACACCTTGCTACTCACACACCCGGCTACGGCACTCACACATCCGGTTACGGCACTCACACACCCTGCTACTCACACACCCGGCTACGGCACACACACACCCGGTTACGGCACTCACACACCCGGCTACTCACACACCCGGCTACGGTACTCACACATCCGGCTACGGCACTCACACACCCGGCTACGGCACTCACACACCCGGCTACGGCACTCACACACCCGGGTACAGTACTCACACACCCTGCTACTCACACATCCGGTTACGGCACTCACACACCCTGCTACTCACACACCCGGCTACGGCACTCACACACCCGGCTACGGCACTTACACACCCTGCTACGGTACTCACACATCCGGCTACGGCACTCACACACCCGGCTACGGTACTCACACATCCGGTTACTGCACTCACACATCCGGTTACGGTACTCACACACCCAGCTACGGTACTCACACACCCTGCTACGGCACTCACACACCCGGCTACGGCACTCACACACCCTGCTACGGTACTCACACATCCGGTTACGGCACTCACACATCCGGTTACGGCACTCACACACCCTGCTACGGCACTCACACATCCGGTTACGGCAATCAAACGTCCTGCTACGGTACTCACACACCCTGCTACTCACACACCCTGTAACGGTGCACACACACCCTGCTACTCACACACCCTGCTACTCACACACCCTGCTACTCACACACCCGGCTACGGCACTCACACACCCTGTAACGGTGCACACACACCCTGCTACTCACACACCCTGCTACTCACACACCCTGCTACTCACACACCCGGCTACGGCACTCACACACCCGGCTACTGCACTCACACACTCTGCTACTCACACACCCGGCTACGGCACTCACACACCCGGCTACGGCACTCACACACCGACTACGGACACACACACACGACTACGACACTCAAACACCCTGCTACGGTACTCACACACCCTGCTGCGGTACTCACACACACTGCTATGGTACTCACACACCCTGCTACGGTACTCACACACCCTGCTACGGTACTCACACACCCTGCTATGGTACTCACACACCCGACTACAGCATTCAAACACCCGACTACGGTACTCACACACCCTGCTACGGTACTCACACACCCTGCTACTCTCACACCCTGCTACAGTACTCACACACCCAAATACGGTACTCACACGCCCGACTACGGCACTCACACGTCCAAATACGACACTCACACACCCGACTACGGTATTAACACACCCTGCTGTGGTACTCACACACCCTGCTACTCACACATCCTGCTACAGTACTCACACACCAGACTACGGTACTCACACACCCGACTACTATGTACTCACACACCCGACTACGGTACTCACAGATCCGACTATGATACTCACATACCAGACTACGGTACTCACACCCCCGACTATGGTACTCACACACACGGCTACGGTACTCACACACTCTGCTACTGTACTCACACACCCTGCTATGCCCGCTTCAACAGATACACAGTTTATCTTAAATTTGGGCGTGAGCAAAACAGCAGGTTTTAGGTGACATCCCGCCAGAGGCGAGCAGCAGGCAGACACGTCGTACACTTAATGCCGGGTATCGACGGAAACAGGTGGCATCAGGGAGGTGTTAATTGACGGGTAGCATCAGGGGCAGGTAATTGACGAGTGTCACAACTGAAACTTGAGTAATTATCACCCTTGACGTCACATGTGCCTTGTCAGTGACATTATCGTCATAATCTGACACCAAGCGTTCAGTGCTTGATATGGAGCTTGCGGATCATGTCAACAGTGGTAGTGTAGGGCACAAACACACAAACAGACAGACAGACAGGCAGGCAGACAGACAGGCAGGCAGGCAGACAGACAGGCAGGCAGACAGACAGACAGACAGGCAGGCAGGCAGGCAGGCAGGCAGACAGGCAGGCAGGCAGGCAGACAGGCAGGCAGACAGGCAGACAGACAGGCAGGCAGGCAGACAGACAGACAGACAGACAGACAGACTCCACAAGCTGTGGGAGAGACAGACAGACGGACGGACGGGCGCACAGAAGGACGGACGGACGGACGGACGGACAGACAGACAGACAGACAGACAGACAGACAGACAGACAGACAGACAGATAGATAGATAGATAGATAGATAGATAGATAGATAGATAGATATGACGAGAAAGAGATTAAAGAGAGAGGGAATTTAGACAGAAAAAAGAGAGAGAAGGAGAGAGTGAGAGAGAAGGAGAGAGAGAAAGAGAAAGAGAGAGGGAAAGAGAGAGGGAGACTGAGACAGAGAGAGGGAGAGAGAGAAAGAGAGAGAGACTGTATTTTACAGACACAAAAACACCATTTTACTCCTTCATTCTCTTTGTCCCCTAGATCCCCACGTAATGTCTCTAACACAAACGAGAGTTCTCGGAGAAGATGGAAATGTAAATGGAGTCCGCGGAATTCATAAACACGAGACAGGTTAAATATTGTGCAGACATGATAAAACATAAAACTTGTGACAATCAGACATGGGGATGGGGGAGAATGAAGGCAGACGAGCAAGAGGTGTACAGTGGTACAAGTGGGAAGGTAAAATAGAGAGAAGAAAAACAGTCTGTCAGTGTGTACAATCAGTAGGAGAAAGACAGAGTGTTGGGCATTCATCAATGAGAACCGTGTTTGTGGAGATTGCACTTGACTGATGGAATAGGGGAGTATCTACTATCATTACAGCTACAACCACTACAAACTCACTCACTCACTCACTCACTCACTCACTCACTCACTCTCTCACTCACTCACTCACTCCCTCACTCACTCACTCACTCACTCACTCACTCACCCACCCACTCACTCACTCACAACCTGTGTCACTCATCAATACCATCATGGGATGACTTTTATCTGAAAATATTGCAGGTCAGCACGGCCGAATGGATAATAGTTAGTTAGCTAGTTAGTTAGTTAGTTAGTTAGTTAGTTACTTAGTTAGTTAGTTAGTCGACAGATCATCCTCATTGCACATCGATCCATTCTGTCCATGAGTGCTTGGATCCCCTCCTCAGCAAATCCCGCAGCGTGTAGCGGCTAACGACACCAGTTCTGTGTTGGTTTATCAATCTTCTTTGGCTTCCTGCGTAGTGTTCTTGTTTGGCCACCCTTCTTTTTATTTGCTGTTCTCGCAGTCTGGCCATGGTTGTAGATTCACAGTCATCACTTGGTTCCGCAAAAGTCTTATTTCTCGTAGAGCATTCAGAATGTCGGCCTGGTCCATGGCGCGTCCGCCCTCCACCGTAGCCTCACCTGCAAGCTTATCAGCCCGCTCATTTCCTTGTACTCTCGCATGCCCTGGCACGAAGATGAAACTAATCTTTGCCAGCCGAGACCGCTCCAGAGACAGCAGCCACTCTCTTCGGATCCACCCCGTCTCTATCCTCTTGAGCATGCTCATTGAGTCGCTAAGGAAACATGCCCTATTGAATGTCTGTCTCAAGCCATGCTATTGCTTTACTTACTGCCACGACTTCCATAGTCAGGCTACTTGTGGTCTCAACAAAAGCACCAGAGTCCTCCTTCACAATTCCCCCTCCTTCACAGTCCGCGCCGTAAAGGCCCATGAGCTTCTCACATGTCGGACGACCGACCCATCTGTGTAAATGACAGCATCACCGTCTAACGAATTCTCGAAAATCAACGCCTGTAATCCCGCCTCCACAGCAGCCGGATTTTCTTGTCTGCATTTTCTGTCCTGATGGATGAAAATAATGGATAATAAAGCTTGCTCATAAACTTCCGGTGTGCTGATGTCGAAGTAGCGGGGTAAACCCCTGTACTGGTCAGTTCTAAAAGTTTGACTTCTCGTCCTTGACTTGGGGACGTAAATTACAAATATCTCAGAAGTTGGAGTGGGTTCGCCTGATGGCGAGGGACACTGGTATTAAAGAAATTTAATCCACACGTAAAACTCAGCCCAGTGCACTAGAAGTAATGAGCACATGTATGGACTATGCTTGAGTTCACAGCGAGCAAACATGCACAAATAAACAAACATCTGAGAAAACTAATATGGGTTTACCATCTACAGCCATCCAAATATGGGTTGACCATCTACAGCCATCCAAATACTATCACATTAGCTCTACAATAGCCCAGCTCCACAAGGTATTGAAATGTAGCCCGGTCCATGACATAATGAAACCATTCATCTCTGCCATTAGCGGGTCGGACCTCCTTTGTGTGCGGGTACTGACGTCAGATTCCCGCTGCTGGTCGGATGACGGTGCGCCCAGAGATCGATGGGCGACTCTTGTAACTCTCCTTTACAACTAAAGGCACCACCTGTATCAAACAGCGGGCCTTCTGTCGGCATGCCTGGTAATCGTTCCATGTGTAACACTGGGTTTCAGGTACCACATTAGGCTTGCTTTTCTGCATGGCACTCCGCGACATTGTGGCACATTAGACACTGTTGTGTGGGATTGTGACACATGTAATGCAGAGTGGGAGTGTAGCAAATGTAATACCGAGTTGGACTAAGGCAAAGGAGCATTTGTTCAGTGTTCGCACGCTTTAAACTCAAGCGTAGTTGATACACGTGCTACCATTTTTAGTGCAGTGGACTCATGGTTGCGTATGGATTAGCGTTCCTTATTACCAGTGTACTTCGCCATCAGACGAACCCACTCCAACTTCTGTGGGACTTGTAATTTACGTCCCTAGGTCAAGGACGAGAAGTCAACATTTTAGTCCAACTGACCGATGTAGAAGTTTGGTACCGAGGATGGTTGTAACAACTGAGGTGCCGAGGATGGTTGTGACAACTGGGGTACCCGGGATGGTTATGACAACTGGTATACCGGGGATTGTTGTGACAACTGGGGTACCGGGGATGGTTGTGACAACTGGGGTACCGGGGATGGTTGTGACAACTGGGGTACCGGGGATGGTTGTGACAACTGGTTTACCGAGGATGGTTATGACAACTGGGGTACCGGGGATAGTTATGACAACTGGGGTACCGGGGATGGTTATGACAACTGTGGTACCGGGGATGGTTGTGACAACTGGGGTACCTAAGATGGTTGTGACAACTGGGGTACCGCGTGGAGTTGTGAAAAGGGCGCCGTGAGTCATTATCATAAGTATTGAACAAGAGAGAATAGCAAATCCATTACGTGGAAAGTCCGAATCGAAAGCTCACCGTGAGGATGTCATCTGCAGACTGTTTTCTTCTGGTTTCCGGAAGAACAGTCTATGGTGAACGAAAGGCCCAATATATGGAAGTGAGGCTAAGCAGCCACGTGCAGGGAGTGAGCCCAGTACCAGAGCGCTGTGTGTCGGCTCTGCAATTATGGAAGCCTACTTGGATGGCGGGGAATGCCCATGGTCTGCCCCTGCCTTCCCTTGAGAGTTGACGGGATGTCTTCGGGTGTTCTAAATGGGCCAGCTGGGATGGGGGATAACACTATAACAGTGGGAGTCAAACCTCCTACGAAACACTAAGAAAGGTTAACCCTGTCAACTAATGCCCGCAGAAGTCAGATGTGTCAGTCAAACGGCGCAATAACGCAGCTCTGATGTAAACAAGCACAGCGCAATCATGTCCAAAAAACTCTCCGGATGATCGAAGAAGAAGAAGAAGAGAGAGAGAGAGAGAGAGAGAGAGAGAGAGAGAGAGAGAGAGAGAGAGAGAGAGAGAGAGAGAAAGAGAGAGAGAGATGAATTGTACACTAGCACGTAAATATTTTGTTTGGTCGTCCTCTTCACAAGATGTTGAGTAAACCTACTCTTTATAACCTTATTTCAACCCCATTTGTTGAGTAGACATAATCTTTATGACCTTTCTTGTATCCCATGCATTGAGTAAACCTAATCCTTGCGACCTTGTTTCTATGTAGGATAAGTAAACATAATCCTCGGGAGTTTGTTTCTATCCCAGGATACTGTTTAGCGGAACAATGTGTTTCCATCACGTTGGTCTCCATTCACACAAGTCAGTTAACAAAAACACGCGCGCGCTCCCCCCTTCACACACCATTTGGTTTGGCTAATATTCACTGTTACTACACAAAGATATATCCACACATGTGTCAGTCTCCTCACTTAGCCCGCACAAGGATATCTCTACAAACACAACGCTCTTCTATCACAAACCACACAAAGGGCATCTCGCATAGTGCACCAACTCCGCATACCAACCACACATTCCAGAAATATTCACTGTTATATGAATGGGTTTTCTCATTTGGAATTTTTGCCACGGCAACCACCTATTCGGCCTGCAGCCTGTTTCTTCCATTTCCAGCCTCAGAGGGCTTTTCAGCGCTAGACACTGGACCCACTACCCCAGCGCCATGGGACAATTTACCACACGTGTTCTAATATCCCGAGAACCCCAACGGCACCATGCACGGAACACTGAGTGGCACAGTTACAGGCGGACTTTATAACCCCTCGACCAGTTGACCCAGGCTATCCGTGCTCAAACAAGGAGAACGGATCAATCACGGCGTCCTTCAGAACCGCGCTGCTCTCCAGACCTGACAGCTTTGTTATACAGCCAGCGACATGACCGGCAACAAATCGGACACCAGAATGCACTCGAGAGAAACACGGGAGAGAAACAAGTAGACGGCAGCCAAATCCAACATATAAACCACACAAGGCCGCCGACTGGGACAGGCCAGATTTATGGGATTATATCTACGGCTAGTGACTGAGTTATATATAAGGATTTATAAGCCAAATGGCATTGATGAGCACTCTCACAGTAGCAAACAGAGTGACAAATTATGTACGTATATCTGGGTTTATCTCGGAACTGTCATAACATCTGATGGGACATGCCTTGAAGAGATTAGAACAAGAATTGCCATGGCGAAGGTAGCCTTTTGCAAGACGGAAAACATACTGACCAATAAAAAGATATGAATTGAAACGGGAAAAAGAGTGTTGAAGTGCCACATAGAGCCTGTTCTTTTGTATGGATGTGAAGCTTGGACAATGAGCAGTCAAGCTGAAAAACATCTGATGGCTGTGGAAATGTGGTATCTGAGGAAAATGCAAAGAATACCACAAACAGACAGAAATGAACAAGTCCTTCAAGAAACAAATGAAGATCGTAAACTGATTAGAGTCATTAGACGTAGACAGTCAAAATGTTTTGGGCATGTTATGAGAAGAAATGAATTGGAGAACTTGGTGACAACTGGCAAGATCGAAGGGAAGAGAACAAGGGGAAGACCGAGAAGTAAATACCTGGATGGTTTGGTCACGTGGCATGGCCGAGACAGGAACACGGAGCTGATCCACGACTCTGGTGATCGAGTGAGATGGCAGAACGTGACCACCCACGCTTATCGACATGGCACATGAGGGATGGATGGACCTGGCGTCTATTACTCTATAAAGCTTTCTCCTTCGGTCTTCCGAAATGATTTGTTTATTTTTGGGACGTAAATGCGTTGTCCTTGTCTACAGCAAAGGTGAGATATTTGCGCCTTTCGGCCGACACATCCGACTTCTTCAGCCGTTTGCTGACCAGGTTAACCTTCCATCTTCTATGATAATGCACCCTAGATAGTTGAACACTCGGCACTGTATTACTTCTATGGTTTATGCGTATGTATCAGTGCTATATAAAAAGGTAATATGCAGAAATATCAATTGAGGAACACGTTGAGGTCACTAGGACAGCTCATAAACAAATGGTCATATATTCTTTGGTGCTCATAGAAGAAGAAAGAAGTAGAGACTAGAGGACACTCTGAACATCATAAATACTGAGAGTTAAAGTTACCCCCACGGGGATCCGAACCCGCGACCACCACACGAGGACAGGACAGGTGTCTAGTTGATTATGAGTAGAAGTACAGTTGTTCCTGCAGCGAGACGCTGAAAGAGTTCAGGTTAAAACCGCCTGGGATAGAACAGTGTTTGTAACAGCTGCTTGCGATAAACAGCATTTCAGTAACAACTGTGTGGGATATAAAGAGTTTCAGAAATAACTATTCCGGAAAGAAAGATGTTAAGTAACAAATGCTTGTGATATCAATAGTTTCAGAAAAAAGAACCGATTGTGATAGACAGAGTTCAGGTCACTACTGCCAGTCATAGAAGAAAAATAAATCAGGTGACAACCCAAAAATCAGCCCTCGACTACGCTCAAATTCAATGCGAGTGAACACTGCTTGTATTTGTTGTTCACGACGGCTCTGTTCGAAACACAGCTGCGGGCGATTTGGAAGCAGGTCGCCTTACGTTGGTTTCCATACAATGATATGAGTGCCGGTCGTTCAGAAAGCAATAGCAAACTATTGAACAAAAACTTGTCCAGGAGTCACAAACAGCTAAATAATGTTGGAGTTGACTGCTACGTCCTGTAAAAGATATGCAACTAACACTTTTTTTATTGTCCACACTAGCTGACCAGGCCCGGCTTCGCCCATACCTTGTGGGGAGCATCTCATTTAATTCATATAAGTAGTCATATAAGTTCCCGTTCCCATTACCGACTGTCTGTCTGTCTGTCTGTCTGTCTGTCTGACCCGGCCCGGCATCGCCCAGCTCCTGGTGTGGAGCATCTCATTTAATTCATATAAGTAGTCATATAAGCTCCCGTTCCCGTTCCCGACTATCTATCTGTCTGTCTATCTGTCTGTCTGTCTGTCTGTCTGTCTGTCTGACCCGGCCCGGCTTCGCCCAGACCTTGTGGGGAGCATCTCATTTAATTCATATAAGTAGTCATATAAGTTCCCGTTCCCGTTACCGACTGTCTGTCTGTCTGTCTGTCTGTCTGTCTGTCTGACCCGGCCCGGCATCGCCCAGCTCCTGGTGTGGAGCATCTCATTTAATTCATATAAGTAGTCATATAAGCTCCCGTTCCCGTTCCCGACTATCTATATGTCTGTCTATCTGTCTGTCTGTCTGTCTGTCTGTCTGTCTGTCTGATCCGGCCCGGCTTCGCCCAGTCCCTGATGGGGAGCATCTAATTTAATTCATATAAGTAGTCATATAAGTTCCCGTTCCCGACTGTCTGTCTGTCTGTCTGTCTGTCTGTCCCTCCCTGTCTGTCTGTCTGTCTGTCTGTCTGTCTGACCCGGCCCGGCATCGCCCAGCTCCTGGTGTGGAGCATCTCATTTAATTCACATAAGTAGTCATATAAGCTCACGTTCCCGTTCCCGACTATCTATCTGTCTGTCTGTCTGTCTGTCTATCTGTCTGTCTGATCCGGCCCGGCTTCGCCCAGCCCCTGATGGGGAGCATCTCATTTAATTCATATAAGTAGTCATATAAGTTCCCGTTCCCGTCTGTCTGTCTGTCTGTCTGTCTGTCTAATCATTTATTGGTTGCAGTTAGAACAACCTTAGATAAACGAAGACCAACTTACAAAAAGCATTAGAAAGAGCACTTGAAAGATCTTTACATCTTCCCAAACAATTAACTTGGGTAAATGGAGCAGCGGCAGCAGCAGCAGAAGAAGAAGAAAAAGGAGGAGTAGGAGCTGGGAGGAGGAAGAGGGAGGTGGAGGAGGGAGGAGGAGGGAGGAGTAGGAGGGAGGAAGAGATAGGCGGAGAGAGGAGGAGGAGGGAAGAGGAGGAGGGATTATGAGGAGGAGAGAGGAGGAGGAGGGAGGAGGAGGGAGGAGGAGGAAGGAGGAGGAAGGAGGAGGATGAGGGAGGAGGAGGAGGCAGGAGGAGGGAGGAGGAGGTGGGAGGAGGAGGAGAAGATGAGGGGGAGGAGGAAGAGGGAGGAGGAGGGAGGAGGGAGGAGGAAGGAGAAGGAGGAGGAGGAGGGAGAAGGAGGGATGAGAAGAACGCAGGAGGAGGAGGAGGGAGGAGGAGGGAGGAGGAGAGGGAGGAGGAGGGAGATGGAGGAGGAGGGAGGAGGAGAGAGGAGGAGAGAGGAGGCAGAGGGAGAAGGAGGAGGGAGGAGGAAGAGGGAGAAGGAGGAGGGAGAAGGAGGAGGGAGGAGAAGGAGGGGGAGGAGGAGGAGGAGAAAGGATGAGGAGGGAGGAGGAGGAAGAGGGAGGAGGAGGGATGTGGAGGGAGGAGGAGGAAGGAGGTAGAGGGAGGAGGAGGAGGGAGGAGGAGAGAGGATGAGGAGGGAGGAGGAGAAGGGAGGAGGAGGGATGAGGAGGAGGGAGGAGGAGAGGGAGGAAGAGGGAGGAGGAGGAGGGAGGAGGAGGAGGAGGGAGGAAGAGGGAGGAGGAGGGAGGACGTAGGAGGAGGAGGAGGGAGGAGGAGGAGGGAGTAGGAGGAGAGAGGAGGAGAAGGGAGGAGGAAGGAAGAGGAGTGATTAGGATGAGGGAGGAGAGCGAGGAGGCAGGAGGAGGAAGAGGGAGGAAGAGGGAGGAGGAGGAAGGAGGAGGAAGAGGGAGGAGGAGGGAGGAGAAAGAGGGAAGAGGAGGATGGAGGAGGGAGAGGGAGGAGGGGAAGAGGAAGAGGGTAGGAGGTGGAGGAGGGGGGAGGAGGAGGAATATAACGCATATGCCTGTAGATTTAATAATGGCTGAAGTTGTTCCATGTCTTCTTAGAGTTGGCGACAGTGTAAAGAAATATAAAATCTTCAAACTTGATAGAGATAAGGTAACTATTATTTATTTATTCTTTAAGCATAAAAAGGTGAGTTACAATGTTATTATGCATTATTTTTAAGAAAAATTTGAAAATGCCTTAAAGATTGTATCATTATTTATTATAACTCATATGCCGGTACATAACTATGGACAAAGAGTTTATAAATCTTTGAAAACGATGCCACAATATGACTATAAGTTATACAGAAAAGTTATGCCCCTTGAAATAACTTTTACAGAGTTAAGTCCCCTGAGATATATGAAATTATAATGAAAAATGAAAAATGAAATAATATTGGGTAAGCAGCCGATTTCACACTAAAAAAATATGACAGTGGGCTGCGCTGGAATGAAAGGAAGACGTGTAGAAAATTTCATCTCAATCGGATGGGCCGTTCGCGAGCGCATACAGCACATACGGACATACAGACAGACGGAGATCGCCATTTATATATAAGATTCCCGCTCTGTTTGTCTGTGAAGATAACAACTTGTTAGTGTGTTACTCTCTGAGTTATCCCATGCTTGTCCCATGTTACTGTATTATTCCGTTTTGATTATGCCATACCCATCCATGTTACTGTATTATTCCATTCTAGTTTTCATATGCCTATCTATTGTTACTGTGTTACTACTCCCTACGAGTTCTCCCATGACTGTTCCATGTTACTTATTGTCTCTCTGTAACCTCACGCAGAATAAGAGAGTCAGGAGACAAACAACTCTGACATATTCCATCACGTTGCCTCGGCGTCCTTCTAGAATAGCGATCCTGAAACTGTTTCCTTCCAGAGTAGTCATTCTGAATCTGTGTACTAATAAAATAGCGATTCTGAATCTTGTTTCCGTCTCATCCCTTTACATAAACCATAATTACAAAATAATCTTTTCCCATCCCCCGGGCATAGCTTTCCACTATATCATTAACATCATCAACATCTAGTGTACCCAGGAGAGCCTTACAACAGAACATCACCACATCAGCACCATTGAGCTCTAGACATCACCCACACTAGATAGACCCAACAACGTGCAGTCTATAACATCACGAACATCAGACAGACCCAACAACACATTGTCTATTACATCCCCAATATCAGACATACCCAATAAAGTCTAACATTTCGGGACCCAAATCATCACCAATATCTGGAAGAGGCAGCAGATGTGCCCCACAAAACTGTCCAGATCATCCTGACCATTAGTCAGCCCCACAATTGTGCAAAGCCTCACAGCAACATCGCCACAACACTAGTACCACCAGGGCTATATACCACCGACATCCGCCCTACATTTAAATCCCCCAGTACAACACCAGAGCAAGAAAATAACAGCAGCGACAAAACACGCTCGCACAACCATATATGGATACCGGGTTGATAAGAACTACAGCGAACAACAATCACAAATCGATCATTAAAATCCGGTAACCAAACAGACGGAGAAGACTACAGCTTGCTGTATGAAAGTATGCTCACACAGACTAAAGCTTGCTGTATGAAAGTATGCTCACACAGACGGAGAACATCCGCAGCATAAAGACACGTCTGTCTGGTCTTGGGCAGACAAAAATACCCAAGACAAAGGAACAGTTCGAATGCAGTGTAATCGCAAATCACAACTACACAAAGAGGGAGGGAGGAGGAGAGAGACAGCGTGTGTTTAGAAAAAGGGTGTTAAAACTGAGAGTGTGGGTTAAACACACACACGCACGCACACACACAGAGGGACGGAGAGAGAGGGGAGAGAGAGAAGAGAGAGAGAGAGAGAGAGAGAGAGAGAGAGAGAGAGAGAGAGAGAGAGAGAGAGAGAGAGAGAGAGAGAGAGAGAGCGAGAGCTGCAATTACACAGGCAAACAAACAAAAATTATTTTCAAGATAAACACCCGGGGCAGAGTTACCTGCAATTAGTTCAGAAACATGACTGGTCTTAGAGGGAACACACTGTGATGTGAGATGAAGTGTAAATACCTCGAGTATACCTACACATAAAATCACACAACAACAACAACAACAACAACAACAACAACAGCAGCAGCAGCAGCAGCAGCAGCAGCAGCAACAACAACAACAACAACAACAACAACAACAACAACAACAACAGCAGCAGCAGCAGCAGCAGCAGCAGCAGCAGCAGCAGCAGCAGCAACAACAACAACAACAACAACTACCGGCAGAAATGGAATTCCGTGGACTTTAAGATGGCAGGATGATGACTTGGACTATGATGATGACATTGCACTCGAGTGGCACACACGTAATTAAATGCAGGATAAACTAACCACGCTTGAAGACATGTCACAACAATTAGCTCTAAAAATTCACAGCGGTGAGACAAAAGGCAATCCGATTAAACGCAGCAAATAACAACCCGATCTCCATTGGTGAAACCCCACTTCAAGAGGTGAAAGCAAACACCTCTCTGGGAGGCAATGTGGACACATATGGGGGAAGAGATGGAGATGCTAAAATAAGAATATAAAAGGTAAGAGCAGCTTTCATGGCACTAAGCGATTTGTGGATGTCAAATAGAGTTAAAATGAGCACCAAACTTGGAATGTTTAACTCCAAAGTTAAATCGGTACGGCTGTATGGGTTAGAAACATGGAAAACGGCTAAAAGAATTACTAATAAATTACAAATATTCACTAATTGGTGACTGCGCAGATTAGTGGGAATTAATTAAATGACAGAATCACAAGATGGAGAAAACTAAGACATCATAGTGAGCCAAGAGGTGAAGGCAAGACGATGGTGCTGGAAAGAACACTATAACTAGATATTTTCTGGGAACCCACACGGCAGGTGAATTAACGGGAGACCCAACAACACACGGAGAAGAGAATTGCAAACAGAGATGAATAATTTAGGGAGGATATGGAGGGAACTGCAGGAGATAGTAACAGATGGGACGGTTTGGCGTGGTCTGCTCGAGGCCTCTGTGCCAATGGGGTATACAGGGTAGAGAAGAAGGCGCACGTTCGAGCACACACAGACATTCCCATACAGACACGAAAGCTCGAGCACACACATACATTCCCATACAGACACGAAAGCTGGAGCATATATGTACTGTCATTTAGCCACAAGTAGCACATACCCATTCGTGTACACACATGTTCATAGATGGGTATACACACATATGCAACATACACGTATACACACAGATACACACAGACATACACACGTACGCGCGTATGGACGGAAAGACACACAGACAGCCAGCTAGCCTGGTAGATATGTAGGTAGAAAGGTAGATAGGTAAGTAAGTAGGTCGACAGACAGACGGACATACTGACAGACAGACGGACATACTGACAGACAGACGGACATACTGACAGACAGACGGACATACTGACAGACAGACAAACATACTGACAGACAGACGGACGAATAGGTGCATATGCGGAGGGAGGTAGAGAGCGAGGGACGGACAATCAGACACAGACATATAGACAGACAATTTGACAGGTGGATGTAGGGGATGAAAAAGAGAGGAATGGGATAGACGGACAGACATATAGAGATAGACATGCAGACATTGTGTTATAGTATTTTACTTGAAATATGATCATGAAACAAGATTTGAAAGATGTCATGTCGGCGTTGATTGACGAATCAACTAGTTAGCTTGAGTTGCCATTCTGTGCCTTCGTGTATGATGTCAATTAAACTTATAGCACTTTTCTGGAGTGAGTAAAGCCGATTAGTGATTGGACTGGAGGGCCGATCCGATATTGTGAAAACAAATGACACCAGCATGAACAACACAACAATGCACCACAGGTAACAAAACCATGTAGATGTAAACACACCCGCACCTAGCAATATGAAAGGTCGCTGAGTATGTAGCGGCACATTGACTTGTAGCTCCGTCAAAGACATATTTGCATATGTAAAGAATATGAGGGATTCCAGTGTCTGGTGCTTACTTTCCTCTCTGTGTGAGTCTGTTTATACTGCCAGTCTCAGGGTGTGGCGCTATAATGTTACAATTAATGTCTCTCCTGTCTTTGAGTCTACCTGTAATGTTACAATTAATGTCTCCCCTGTCTTTGAGTCTACCTATAATGGTACAATTAATGTCTCCCCTGTCTGTGAGCCTATCCAAAATGGTACAATTAATTTATCCCCTGTCTTTGAGTCTACCTATAATGGTACAATTAATTTCTCCCCTGTCTTTGAGTCTACCTAACATGGTATAATTAAATTCTACCCTGTCTTTGAGTCTACCTAACATGGTACAATTAATTTCTCCCCTGTCTTTGAGTCTACCCAAAACGGTACAATTAATTTCTCCCCTGTCTTTGAGTCTACCTAAAATGGTACAATTAATGTATCCCCTGTCTGTGAGTCTACCTATAATGGTACCATTAATGTCTCTCCTGTCTGTGAGTCTACCTATGATGTTACAATTAATTTCTCCCCTGTCTTTGAGTCTACCTGTAATGTTACAATTAAACGGTCACCGTGTTGTAAATAACCGCCCCTGTGGTTTAGGGGATGGTGAAAATGCGTTGCACAATTCGCCGACACACAGAGTCCACATAGTAAGTCCAGGGATCCTCATAGTGAGTCCAGGGTTTCACATAGTGAGTCCAGGCTTCCACATAGTGAGTCCAGGGTTCCACATAGTGAGTCCAGGGTTCCACACACCGAGACATACCGAATCCAGGGTTCCACATACCGAGTCCAAGGATCCACATAGTGAGTCCAGGGTTCCACATACCTAGTCCAAGGATCCACATAGTGAGACCAGGGTTCCACATAGCGAGTCCAGGGTTCCACATAGCGAGTCCAGGGTTCCACATAGCGAGACCAGGGTTCCACATAGCGAGTCTAGGGTTCCACATACCGAGACATACCGAGTCCAGGGTTCCACATAGTGAGTCCATGGATCCACATAACGAGCCCAGGGTTCCACATAGCGAGTCCAGGGTTCCACATAGTGAGTCTAGGGTTCCACATAGCGAGTCCAGGGTTCCACATAGCGAGTCCAGGGTTCCACATAGCGAGTCCAGGGTTCCACATAGCTAGTCCAGGGTTCCACATATTGAGACCAGGGTTCCACATAGTGAGTCCAGGGTTCCACATAGCGAGTCCAGGGTTCCATATAGTGAGACCAGGGTTCCACATAGCGAGTCCAGGGTTCCACATAGTGAGATCAGGGTTCCACATAGTGAGTCCAGGGTTCCACATAGCGAGTCCAGGGTTCCACATAGTGAGTCTAGGGTTCCACATAGCGAGTCCAGGGTTCCACATAGTGAGACCAGGGTTCCACATAGCGAGTCCAGGGTTCCACATAGCGACTCCAGGGTTCCACATAGTGAGTCCAGGGTTCGCCATTAGATGCAGGAAATATGGAAACAGACCCGTTGATGTAATTCCGCAGGTATCAGGCGCTGGATATTCAGAAAGCCATGGGAAATCACTGAACCTAGTAAACCAACCAATAAATGGCGGGACTGACACGAGGGGAGTCAACGCATGAACTGATTGATCCATGCCGTCGGAGACCGCCCACGCCAGTCGGAAAGGCACACGATGATGATGATGATGATGATGATGATGATGATGATGATGATGATGATGATGATGATGCATATGGAAATTCAAAGTATTGATTGAGATCCAGCTGTATTGACTCCCCGGTAAACATCTCATATCTGCAGTGACCGCCTCCAACTCCATTCCCAAGAGAGATGCTGTGTGTGAAGATGCTTAGCTCTGCGTTGCAAGGACTTATCCCCTTGTTGAGATGAGACACCCCATACATATCTCTCACGTCGCAGCGCCGATCCGTTACTACATACTAGACCAGCCCCCCTCCCCCCGGGAAGGTTAACCAGGTCAACAAATGCCCGCAGAAGTCGGATGTGTCGGCCTAACGGCGCAAGAACGCAGCTCTGCTGTAAACAGGCACAACGCAATCACGTCCGAAAAAAGAAAAAAATAAAACTCCGGATGAACGTAGAAGAAGAAGAAGAAGAAGACTAGCACCCTCCCCAGCGACACCCTCCAACAGCGGCCTTATTTCCAACTCCAGGAGTGTACGCTAACGAGACATGGAAACGACACAACCAAGGCAATAAAAAAAAGAAAACATGTCTGCCCCCCACAGGCACATCGCCGATCGGTATTTCTTGGCCGATTGTCTTCTCCCCTATGAAATGAGTCTCTGGAGGTTTAATTCCTTTCTGTCAGAGATGTTTCTATGTACGCCGTGTCTGATTGCCACGGCGGCCATTTTGATAGCATCGCCCGCTTGAAATAATTCAAGTAACCAAGCGGAGAGACATAAAGGACATATACGCAAATTGGGCCGTTTTACTGGCTCTCGCTTGTTTCTTCATCGCCTCCGTTTTCTTCTTCTTTCTCCTCTTCTTCTTATTTCTCCTCGTCCAGAAATTCTTCATTCTTTCATGTTCTTCTCCTCCACCTCGACATGTGTCTGCTGTCTGTCTGTCAGTCTGTCTGTCTTTTCTTTATCTTCTCATTTATGTCCTTCTTTCTTCTGAATTCTAGTTGTGGACGTGCCTGGCCTGGGGCAGACATGGGCGACCACTGCCCTCCGGAGCATCATGCCTGACTGCAACTGCCGGGCTGACCCCTCCACCCATCCAGTGCGGGTGGCTCTATAAACAGATGGGTCTAACACTTAATGCCCAGTGCGCCCTGTGCGTGTTAGAGGCTCCTGGACTGAGCCTGGACAACACGGCCACACAAGGTACCATGAAAACTGACAGAAGGTAAAGGCGGGCGGTGAGATACCGACATCACCCATCGAGTGTTCATTGGTCTTTCAACATGTGGAGCTAGCAAATCATACCCACTACTGGAGGCTTGGGGAAAGGGTTCGTCACTGAACTGTTCACTGGCTACATATAGTTGAAGACTGAGCACGTATGGGAATATCTAAAGTGCTGTGATGACGGATTGTGAGTGTACTCAGTCTATATGTAGAACATGTTTGACTCCACTCAATCTATATAAAGAATATGCTTACGTGTGTGCGGTGTTTGAGACCAGCATGCACTGGCAAATTAGAGACATTGAAAACGGAGCCAAGCTTTGTAAAAACAAGAAACTGGTTGCAAGGAAATAAATCACATTAGGCAACAGAAAATATGAAGCCTACAGCGTGAGCACATAATACAGAGCCGTAATAGAATTAGGACGCCTAATGAGGCAAGGACAGCAGCCAGAAAACATCCTGGGCATGTCTGGGCTGTCTTCTGGGGGTGGGGTGGGGTGGGGGGGGGGGGTTGCAGACGTACCGTACCCGCTGGTCAAGGTTTCAGATAGCCACTTGTGCACTGGTCATCTGCAAGTCGGAGGAGTTAGATGTGTGTGGCCTTCACAGACATTGTGTTGAACTGTTTCATCCATCATTAGATAGACAAGACAGAGAGAGGCAGACAGATAGAGACAGATAAACAGCACTAGAGAGACAGATAAACAGCACTAGAGAGACAGATAAACAGCACTAGAGAGACAGATAAACATAGGCAGACAGAGCTAGGCGGACAAACAGACAGATCGAGGTAGACAGACAGATCAAGACATCCAGACAGATCGGAAGGGAAAGACGGGGAGAGATATAGCAAGATAGAGATATACATAGAGAGATAGAGACAGATGGAAAGATAGATGTGAAGAGAAAAAGATGAACATATAGATGCAAGAGAGAGATTAAGGATAACAGACAACCAGTAAGACTTCAGACAGAGAGACAGACATATAAAAGGAAAATTAGGAAGGAGAGCATTAACAACTTGAAAAAGTGATGTAAGACTCACAAATGTGCCTGGGCCACTATCCAACAATATACAAGTGCTATCCGCAAGGGAAAGGCTGGAGAAGAAAAAGATAGAGGCACACAAACAGTAGACAATGCATTCATTGACAGAAGATTGAGCGCTGGCTATTTGTCCCATATCTGAATAGAAGTCATCATTTCTCACAACAATACCTCAGGCCAACCGCCGCGATGGAGCGCAAGGGAGGGGGGGGGGGGGGGCTTGGAAAAATAATATATAACCTTTGGAAGGATATCCGTCACTTTGCAAAACCATCCTTCACTTTGCACAAGAATACGTCACATTAACAAAAGCATTCGTCACTTTGGACGATCGGGTATTACTTATAAGGTGCAAATGGGTTTAAGCATTGGCCGCACAAGCCATCGGGAGTCAAGGGCTGCACAGTGGGGATGAATACGATGAATGCTGACGCGCATGCGGATCAAGGTTAAGTTAATTATCCTAAGAGTTGTCTTTATCTTTTTGTGAAGGGACACTGTACTGCGGACAGTTGAGTCTGTGAAGGGATACTGCATATAAAAATGTATACAACAGACAGTTCTGTAAAGGGGCATTGCATAAAGATATGTACAATATACAGTCCTGTTTCGGACATCAAATATACGCAAGATAGGTACAGAGCGCTCGCTTACAAACTTCTAGTGTGTCGATGTTGAGATAGAAAATTCAATCCCGACACCGGTCGGCTAAACTAACATTTGATTTCTCGTACTTGACTTTGGGACGTAAATTACAAGTACCTCAGAAATCGGAGCGAATTCGCCTGATGGAGAGGGACACTGGTAACAGGGCAAGCTAATCCACACGCAAACATTAGTCCAGTGCACTCCTCATTAGTGCCACATACTAGGGGTATTTGCAGCTGTATGGACTACTCTTGAGTTAAAAGCTTGAGTTAAAAGCTTGAGTTAAAAGCTTGAGTTTTCGGCTTACTCTCAACCCAAGCACAGAGTAATTAGTGCCATGAACTCGGCTTACTCTCAGCCCAAGCACAGAGTAATTAGTGCCATGAACTCGGCTTACTCTCAACCCAAGCACGGAGTAATTAGTGCCATGAACTCGGCTTACTCTCAACCCAAGCACAGAGTAATTAGTGCCATGAACTCGCTTACTCTCAACCCAAGCACGGAGTAATTAGTGCCATGAAACTCGGCTTACTCTCAACCCAAGCACAGAGTAATTAGTGCCATGAACTCGGCTTACTCTCAACCCAAGCACGGAGTAATTAGTGCCATGAACTCGGCTTACTCTCAACCCAAGCACGGAGTAATTAGTGCCATGAACTCGGCTTACTCTCAACCCAAGCACGGAGTAATTAGTGCCATGAACTCGGCTTACTCTCAACCCAAGCACGGAGTAATTAGTGCCATGAACTCGGCTTACTCTCAACCCAAGCACGGAGTAATTAGTGCCATGAACTCGGCTTACTCTCAACCCAAGCACGGAGTAATTAGTGCCATGAACTCGGCTTACTCTCAACCCAAGCACGGAGTAATTAGTGCCATGAACTCGGCTTACTCTCAACCCAAGCACGGAGTAATTAGTGCCATGAACTCGGCTTACTCTCAACCCAAGCACGGAGTTATTAGTGCCATAAACTCGGCTTACTCTCAACCCAAGCACGGAGTAATTAGTGCCATGAACTCGGCTTACTCTCAACCCAAGCACGGAGTAATTAGTGCCATGAACTCGGCTGACTCTCAACCCAAGCACGGAGTAATTAGTGCCATGAACTCGGCTTACTCTCAACCCAAGCACGGAGTAATTAGTGCCATGAACTCGGCTTACTCTCAACCCAAGCACGGAGTAATTAGTGCCATGAACTCGGCTTACTCTCAACCCAAGCACGGAGTAATTAGTGCCATGAACTCGGCTTACTCTCAACCCAAGCACGGAGTAATTAGTGCCATGAACTCGGCTTACTCTCAACCCAAGCACGGAGTAATTAGTGCCATGAACTCGGCTTACTCTCAACCCAAGCACGGAGTAATTAGTGCCATGAACTCGGCTTACTCTCAACCCAAGCACGGAGTAATTAGTGCCATGAACTCGGCTTACTCTCAACCCAAGCACGGAGTAATTAGTGCCATGAACTCGGCTTACTCTCAACCCAAGCACGGAGTAATTAGTGCCATGAACTCGGCTTACTCTCAACCCAAGCACGGAGTAATTAGTGCCATGAACTCGGCTTACTCTCAACCCAAGCACGGAGTAATTAGTGCCATGAACTCGGCTTACTCTCAACCCAAGCACGGAGTAATTAGTGCCATGAACTCGGCTTACTCTCAACCCAAACACAGAGTAATTAGTGCCATGAACTCGGCTTACTCTCAACCCAAACACGGGGTCATTAGTACCATGAACTCGGCTTACTCTCAACCCAAGCACGGAGTAATTAGTGCCATGAACTCGGCTTACTCTCAACCCAAACACGGGGTAATTAGTGCCATGAACTCGGCTTACTCTCAACCCAAACACGGGGTCATTAGTGCATTGAACTCGGCTTACTCTCAACCCAACACCGGCGTCATTAGTACCATGAACTTGGCTACTCTCAACCCAAGCACGGAGTAATTAGTGCCATGAACTCGGCTTACTCTCAACCCAAGCACGGAGTAATTAGTGCGATGAACTCGGCTTACTCTCAACCCAAGCACGGAGTAATTAGTGCCATGAACTCGGCTTACTCTCAACATAAGCACGGAGTAATTAGTGCGATGAACTCGGCTTACTCTCAACCCAAGCACGGAGTAATTAGTGCCATGAACTCGGCTTGCTCTCAACCCAAGCACAGAGTAATTAGTGCCATGAACTCGGCTTACTCTCAACCCAAGCACGGAGTAATTAGTGCCATGAACTCGGCTTACTCTCAACCCAAGCACGGAGTAATTAGTGCCATGAACTCGGCTTACTCTCAACCCAAGCACAGAGTAATTAGTGTCATGAACTCGGCTTACTCTCAACCCAAGCACGGAGTAATTAGTGCCATGAACTCGGCTTACTCTCAACCCAAGCACACAGTAATTAGTGCCATGAACTCGGCTTACTCTCAACCCAAGCACAGAGTAATTAGTGCCATGAACTCGGCTTACTCTCAACCCAAGCACGGAGTAATTAGTGCCATGAACTCGGCTTACTCTCAACCCAAGCACAGAGTAATTAGTGTCATGAACTCGGCTTACTCTCAATCCAAGCACGGAGTAATTAGTGCCATAAACTCGACTTACTCTCAACCCAAGCACGGAGTAATTAGTGCCATGAACTGGGCTTACTCTCAACCCAAGCACGGAGTAATTAGTGCCATAAACTCGACTTACTCTCAACCCAAGCACGGAGTAATTAGTGCCATGAACTCGGCTTACTCTCAACCCAAGCACGGAGTAATTAGTGCCATAAACTCGACTTACTCTCAACCCAAGCACGGAGTAATTAGTGCCATAAACTCGACTTACTCTCAACCCAAGCACGGAGTAATTAGTGCCATGAACTGGGCTGCTGGAGTTACAGAATCCTGCGATTGAGGTTAATGCAAAGTAGCATGCAATGCCCTGCTCACGGCGCACATCCCCGTACGTTTCAAATTACGTGGGATAAGTAAAACTGCCGACTCCACTGACGTAAACCCATCTCTTCGGTCGATCTTCTTCCAGCTCAATAGATGGGCCAGTGCAATGTCGATAGATTAATGTCACAGACAGGAACGTGGTGTGGTATGCGACATAAACCTGTGTGGGATATGACAACAACTGTGTGGGATGTGACAAAAACTGGGTGGGATGTGACAAAAACTGTGTGAGATGAGATTTATAAGGGCACAGAACAAATTCAGGCACTCCAGAGGACACAAATCACCTGGTAGAGGGTGAACCAGGCATTGGCGATGGAGACCAAAAATAAGATATCTAGGTGACACAGAAGGAAGGGATGACTGCAGACGACATTACTGCACGCACTGTTAGTAAAACGTAATGCCAACAGAATAAATATAGCGAGAGGGACACACAGATAAATAGATGGAATAGACAGAGAGAGACAGAGAGAGAGACAGAGAGACAGAGACAGAGAGGCAAAGAGAGGGATCTATAGACAAATACATGGAATGAGAGACGGAGCTACACACACATCCACACCTTGATGTGAATGAATGAAAGGACAAGCGTTAACTAACAAAAACGCCGAGATGGGATAGAAGCATACGAGTAGTGTATATTCAATAAAACTTAATGTGAGGGAATCGTGTAATGTATTTTTACACACACACACACACACACACAACGATGTGACGGAACGGAAAAAAAATAACAAAAACACAACTTATTTACCAACTACACTCGCACGCACGCATGCGCGCGCGCATATGCACACACGCGCGCGCGCGCGCGCACACACACACGCACACATACACACATACATACACACACACTTAAAAGATCATGAAAAGAAATGAAAGAATGTGTATTTTTTATTTAATTTTTTTTTTGTTAACATTAGGGGACGGAATGAAAGAATATTTATTTACCAACAAAACCACGATGTGATGAGTAGACTAACTAGAAACAAGAAAGAAACATCTAATGGCAGTGGACATGAGGTTTTTGGGGAAAATGCAAAAGTACCATGGACAGATCCAAAAAAAAAAAAAAAAATATGACCAAGTCCTACAAGACACAAATGAAAAATCGTAAACTGATTAGAAAAATTAGACGTAGACAGTCACAGTTTTTTGGACACGTCATGAAAAGAAATACATTGGAGATCTTGGTGACAACTGACAAGATTGAGGGGGAGAGAACGAACGAACGAACGAACAAACTTAATTTTCGAAGGGTAACAAATTGGGCACGCAGGCCCATCTTACATTCGGCCCTTCCAATCACTCATCTTTCGTTCATCAGTGCATAGTGCAATCACATAGAAAATAAAAACATTGTCAAATGAATGTTGTAAGCATAAACAATGCATGTTACTATGTTATGAGACAAATCCCTCACCCACCCACCCATCCCCTATACATCCACGTGTCTCCCACACACACATCCACCACCCAACCACACACATACCCACAGGCACATACATGACCCCATCCATCCACCCATCCCTCAACCCACACATACCACACATACCCCCATATACACCATCTCCCCACCCCCACACACACTTATCTCCCGCCCACCACACATCCCCACCCATCCACACACAAACCCAGGCACACATGCATGCAACCACCCATCCATACCCACCCACACATCTCCCCACCTTCACAATCTCCCCACCCACACATCCTCCACCCATCCCATAACCTACCAACACTCACCCATCCACATATCCTCCACCACCCACCCACAAACCCCGAACCACTCAACCAAACACGCATTCCCCAACCACATATCCAACACCCACACACACATATTCCCGCCAACTCACATATCCTACACTTACCCACACACAAAACCCGCACCCACCCACACAATATCACCCACCCACACAATACCACCCACCCACACAATATCACCCACCCACACATCCCGCACCCACACACACACATCCCCTCCCACCCCCAACCTACACACACTCACCCTCCCACAAAAGGGAACAAGGGGAAGGCAGAGAAGTAAATAGCTGGATGGCTTGGTCACGTGGTATGGTCGAGACAGGAACACTGAGCTGATCAACGACTCTGGTGATCGAGTGAAATGGCGAAACATGACCGCCCACGCTTATTGGCATGTCACATGATTATGACGAAGGAATGAATTATGCTGACTTTTAAAATAAAACATAATGTAAAGAAATGACAGATTGCTTTTCTTTTTTTTTTTCAAACCAAAAAATGTGAAGAAATTAAATAATACTATTTTATCTCATTAAAAAAATGGGGGCGAAGGAATGAAAAAATGCTTATTTATACAATAAAACAAGATGAGAAGGATTCTCTTAACATATATTACAATACGGCAGAACATAATCACGGGAATGAATATGACTATTAATCTTTAAAAAAAAATAGTTGACTTGATCAAACACTACACATGAACTTCTGTAAGCCAACATAAAAAGACCGTGTAAACATAACAGCATCAACAACACACGAACAACAACAACAACAACACACGACCAACAACAACAACACACGACCAACAACAACACACGATCAACAAAAACACACAAACAACAACAGCACACGCACGAGAACAACAACTTGTACACACGAACAACAAATCTTATCGCAAGTAATCATTCTTAAAATATCTCTACTCTGAAAACATTTAAGAGAAGAAAAAAAGGGGTTGCGAGATGGAAAGATACCGGCGCCTCTAAGTCTGCAAGCAATTTTTCTCAAAACATGGCCGCCGTCGGGTCTCGGCAACTATGCGACGCTTTCATCAGCTGTTCATAACTTCCACTAGAGAAGATGCAGCAATAAGGGCATGGATGCAACAAGATAAACATCGTCTAATGTGGGCCGGGAAGATAAGAGGCTGTTGTGAGTGTGTAATGTGAGGCAGACGAGATAAGGGAAGCACAACTAGAGGTACGTGATCTGGCCGCGTATGAGGAGCAGTGAGCCTAAGGTAATAATCTGGGTGGTTGTCTGTGGCGACACGTGTTTGAAGACGATTGGTTTCTTGTCTTCTCTTGTATCGCCATTGTCACCACAATCTTCATCTTCATCATCATCATCATCATCATCATCATCATCATCATCATCATCATCATCATTGACAGCACTATAAACCGATATGATCATTGTATGAGGAGGATTCAAATGAAAACCTTAATTAATTTTTTTGTTTTTGTTTTGGTTCTTTGTTGGTGTGAATATATTCAGAAAAGTAAGAACACTGTATCATGTTTCGATGTAGTCACCATTCCGTTCAATGCAAGCCCTCCATTGCCGACAACGTGCTTGGGTTTCTTTGGAGAAAAAAAAAACTCTTGGTCGCGGATGTAACTACTCCTTCACCACCTGCTGCACCTCTTCATGGGACCGAGAAGCCTTTCCTCACAATGATTCACTGAATTGCCCAAACAGGTGGAAATCACTTATGGCTAGGTCTGGTGAGTACAGTGAATGTGGGACACACTGAAAGTGCAGGTCTTCGATGGTTTCAACCGTTGCACAGGCAGTATGGGGTCGAGCACTGTTGCAAGCTGAGTTGAGTTAAGTTAAGAACCGACATTACTGCACTCAGGACATTCCAATACGTGCTCCGTCCCCTCGTTCAACAACCAGCGAAGAGTCATTCTACTAATCGTTCTCACCGCTATCTGATTACAAGTTCTCCTGGTCTTCCGTCTCAGTTTTGAGATTCTTCCAGAACCCCTGTCGATCCCCCGCAATCTCATTCTTTCCACATATGGGTTCTCAATCTGTTCCTCCGCCTTCTCCACCTGGTCCCACAAGCGCACGACCACCTCCCCCTTGTCCATAGGCAATCTACCACCAAGAGGTGCATTCCCTGCTAGCCTATCAGCCTGTTCATTCCCCCGCACCCCCGCATGGCCAGGGCAAAATATCCATACAATTCTCACAATCTGTGACCTCTGAAGCGACGATAGCCATTCCACACGAAACATTCCTTTCTCCACCTTACTAAGCATACTCTTTGAATCCGTAATGAATACAACGTGTGTTGCAGTAGTCTCCTCTAGCCAACGGAATGCCGCTGTTACTGCCTCCACCTCCATTCTCATGCTGGAGGTCGTAGTCTCATATGCCAGACTCTCCTTTTTCAAGACTCGTCCATTAGCCTTTGCAATAAAGCCCCAGCCACTACGTCTGTTTCTTACCACTGACCCATCGGTGTAGATGACTATGTCACCTTGATGTGTGTTACTCTGGATCACCTGTTGCACTTCAAACTCAGTGCGGCCGGCTGCCCATTCTCTGCACTCACGACCCAGTGTTATTATTACCTAGTGCCAGTCCGTCATGTCATCCGGAACTTCCACCCACTCTCTTTCAAGATTGATGGTCTCTAGATCACACACCTGCCTTATAGAAAATTCCGCCTGTGCCATCCAGGACCTGCCTCGTCTTAGTCTATGACCCTTGACCATATCCATGGCTGCATGCAGCGGGTGATCCCTATCTGCAGCAACTCTCAGGTACCATTTGGCATGAAGGACCCTATGCCTATCCGTCATTGTTGGTAGCGCCAGGATATGCCTCATGCATATAATTGGTGTGTCCTTTGTGCACCCCAGGATTACCCGCATGGCAGCATTTTGTATGCGTTTCAACCTTTCAAGCTGGCTCTTTGATACGGTCAGCAGCCCCAAACAATACTCAATGACAGAAATTATTAACTGCTGAAAGAGCCTGTACAGCATCCTCTGATCTACCACGGTTGCTGCCATAGCCCTCAATGCATTAAGTCCCCTACCAGCCTTCACCACCAAAGCTTCCACATGATCCTTAAAAGACAAACACCTGTCAAAGGTGATACCCAAGTACTTCAATTTACTCTCTCGACTAAGAGGACATCCATTCAACATAATACCTGGGACATCTGCCTTGACGATCCGGTTATCCAGGGAGTACCACACAACCGATGTCCTTGTCCTGGGTTTATAATGGACCCTGCGTCCCTGCACCACTCCGCCACCTTGTTTACCGCCACCTGTAAGTCTTTCGCCAAACTGGCCCTGTCTCTGCCCTGTCTGTACACCAGCACATCATCTGCAAATGTCAAGATTCTACCCACACCTGGTGTCTCAATAGCTGCGATTTTGCTGGTGTAGACATTAAAGAGCATCTGGGGACAAGGCAGATCCCTGCGGCAACCCAGGTGTAATAGTACAGGGGTCAGAAGTCCAGGAACCCATGCGCAGTGCAACTTTACGCTTATAACGGAGTGCCGCAACCCATCTAACAAGGCAAGGGCAGACCTCCATGTCCAACAGAGTGTATATATATAATGTTGCAAAAGGACAACTTTATTCAGAAGTCCACGTCGTTTGGATTTGAATGCGGATCGAAGATGTTTCATGAGAACTGTATCCGTATCACTCGTGACAGTTTTCCATCTTGGCATACAGTCATCTAACATAATACCCCGTTCATCTCAAAAGAGAGTCAGAATAACATACCCTGCAGATGGCTGCGTGCAAAACTTCTCTGGTTTCGGTAATGGAGGGGGATGGTGCCATTCCTTGCCCGCCCTCTAAGTTTCCGACTCGTGGAGTGAACGTAGGTTTCAACTCCAGAAACAATTCTTACTATGAAACAATCACCTTCTGCTTCAAAGCACTGCCAAAGTTTTTGACAAGCATCAATACGTCGTTGTTTCAATTCTGGAGTCAGCTGCCGGGGCACTCACCTTGCAGACACTTTGAGGTACTGTAGCACATACATCGTTGATGATGTGGCGTGTTGAACCTGACTGATGTCAAGATGTGTGGCAATGTCACTCACGATCAATCTTTTCCCTGAACGAGGCCTTCAACGGCTGCAATCCACTACGAGGTCACTACTCCGTCGTGAACGGTCTGTCACAGAAGTCACGCCATTTTGAAACGTCCTACTCCAGTCATACACTCACTGGACTGACAAGCATGCGTCACCATACTGGACCTTCTTTCACGGATAACAGGAACGCGGCCCCTCTAGTGCATGTCAAAAGTGGGGCGGCCTGTCTGTAAGTGATTCATTGCCGTGCACCACTTTAATGGCTTAACGTAACATCCCTCGACTGCCATGTCGCCACTATAATGGCAACATTGTGGGAATGTTAATTATTTGTTTCATTTCTCTTATTTCCTGCAATTATTAGTGTCCGATAATTGAAAATATACATACATAATAGATATGCCTTCGACAAGACGTGGATTAAGCAGAGTTAGCTTTATGAAAGTTGTGTATTTTCATCATGTAAGTAATGGCAACGAGCAATTGTTATCGACTCGTCGATTTACGCCAGATAATCGTGTTAACAATTTTCAGATTATAACTATTTTGATTTAATGGAATTTGTGAAAGATTGTAAAACTATTAGTACGTGCAGTAATGTAGTTATTCAGTTAAATTATATAGCATTATGGAACACAAACAAACACCAGAGACAGTTCGTCATCATACGATGGCACAGGTCGAATTAGGCTTCCGGGAAGGTTAACCCGGTCAACAAATGCCCGCAGAAGTCGGATGTGTCGGCCTAATGGCGCAAGAACGCAGCTTTGCTGTAAACAGGCACAACGCAATCACGTCCGAAAAAGAAAGAAGAAAAAAACTCCGGATGAACGCAGAAGAAGAAGAAGAAGAAGAAGAAGAAGAAGAAGAAGAAGAAGAAGAAAGGAAGAAGAAGAAAGAAAGAAGAAGAATAATTAGGGCTTGCATCTAATGGGCCACACTTTGCCCCTAATTTTAAAGTTGGCCTATCAAAATAATCTGACGAATATTAAAATAATACATTGAACGATATTAAATATAACTAATACAATTGGAGGAGAGAGAGAGAGAGAGAGAGTAGAGAGACGAGAGAGAGGAGATGCGATGATTGGAGAGAGAGACGAGAGAGAGCGTGTGTGTGTGTGCCATGCGCGTGTGCGTGCGTGCATGCACGTGCGCGTACGTGTTGTGGGGAGATGAACAGGAAATTCCCCAAAATGTAGCCAGCGTCAAGTTGATCTATTCCAGTGTAACATAGTTGTCTTGATACACAGCAACCGTTTATCCTTGTATCAGGTGAACATGTTGTCTTGAACCCAATCAACCGTTATCTTTGTATCAGTGTAACATTGTTATCTTGAACCCAATCAACCGTTATCTTTGTATCAGTGTAACATTGTTATCTTGAACCCAATCAACCGTTATCTTTGTATCAGTGTAACATTGTTATCTGTGAAACCAATCAACGTTATCTTTGTAATCAGGTAACATGTTATCTTGAACCCAATCAACCATTATCTTGTATCAGTGATAACATTGTTATCTGAACCCAATCAACCTTCTCTTGTTATCAGTGAACATTGTTATCTTGAACCCAGTAAACCGCTAAATTGTATCAGTGTAACATAGTGGTTCGTGAACCAGTTAAGTTTTATCATTGTATCCAGTGTAACATTGTTATCTTGAACCCAGTCAACCGCTATAATTGTATCAGTGTAACATAGTTGTCTTGAACCCAGTCAACCGTTATCTTTGTATCAGTGTAACAATGTTATCTTGAACTCAGTCAGCCGTTATCATTGTATCAGTGTAACATTGTTGTCTTGAACCCAGTCAACCGTTATCTTTGTATCAGTGTACCATAGCTGTCTTGAACCCAGTCAACCGTTATCATTGTATCAGTGTAACATTGTTGTCTTAAACTCAATCAACCGGTATCCTTGTATCAGTGTAACATAGTTGTCTTGAACCCAGTCAAGCGTTATCCTTGGATCAGTGTAACATAGTTGTCTTGAACCCAGTCAAGCGTTATCATTGTATCAGTGTAACAATGGTATCTTGAACCCAGTCAACCGTTATCTTTGTATCAGTGTAACAATGTTATCTTGAACCCAGTCAACCGCTATAATTGTATCAGTGTAACATAGTTGTCTTGAACCCAGTCAACCGTTATCATTGTATCAGTGTAACATTGTTATCTTGAACCCAGTCAACCGCTATAATTGTATCAGTGTAACATAGTTGTCTTGAACCCAGTCAACCGTATATTTGTATCAGTGTAACAATGTTATCTTGAACCCAGTCAGCCGTTATCATTGTATCAGTGTAACATTGTTGTCTTGAACCCAGTCAACCGTTATCTTTGTATCAGTGTACCATAGTTGTCTTGAACCCAGTCAACCGTTATTGTTGTATCAGTGTACCATAGTTGTCTTGAACCCAGTCAACCGTTATCAATGTATCAGTGTAACATAGTTGTCTTGAATCCAATCAACCGTTACCTTTGTATCAGTGTAACATAGTTGTCTTGAACCCAGTCAACCGTTATCGTTGTATCAGTGTAACGTAGTTGTCTTGAACCCAGCCAACCGTTATCTTTGTATCAGTGTAACATAGCTGTCTTGAACCCAGTCAACCGTTATCATTGTATCAGTGTAACGTAGTTGTCTTGAACGCAATCAACCATTATCATTGTATCAGTGTAACATAGCTGTCTTGAACCCAGTCAAGCGTCATCATTGTAATCCAATCAACCGTAATCATTGTATCAATGTAACATAGTTGTCTTAAACTCAATCAACTGTTTTCATTGTATCAGTGTAACATTGTTGTCTTGAACCCAGCCAACCGTTATCATTGTATCAGTGTAACATAGTTGTCTTGAACCCAGTCAACCGTTATCATTGTATTAGTGTAACATAGTTGTCTTGAACCCAGCCAACCGCTATCATTGTATCAGTGTAACATAGCTGTCTTGAACCCAGCCAACCGCTATCATTGTATCAGTGTAACAATGTTATCTTGAACCCAGCCAACCGTTATCATGGTATCAGTGTAAAATAGTTGTCTTGAACCAGCCAACCGTTATCATTGTATCAGTGGAACATAGCTGTCTTGAACCCAGTCAAGCATTATCATTGTATCAGTGTAACAATGTTATCTTGAACCCAGTCAACCGTAATCATTGTATCAGTGTAACATTGTTGTCTTGAATCCAATCAACCGTTATCATTGTATCAGTGTAATATAGTTGTCTTGAACCCAGTCAACCGTTATCATTGTATCAGTGTAACATAGTTGTCTTGAACCCAGCCAACCGTTATCATTGTATCAGTGTAACATAGCTGTCTTGAACCCAGTAAAGCGTTATCATTGTATCAGTGTAACAATGTTATCTTGAACCCAGTCAATCGTTATCATTGTATCAGTGTAACATTGTTGTCTTGAATTCAATCAACCGTAATCATTGTATCAATGTAACATAGTTGTCTTAAACTCAATCAACCGTTATCATTGTATCAGTGTAACATAGTTGTTTTGAATCAAATTAACTGTTATCGTTGTATCAGTGTAACATAGTTGTCTTAAATCCAATCAACTGTTATTGTTGTATCAGTGTAACAAAGTTGTCTTGAACCCAATCAACCGTTACCGTTGTATCAGTGTAACATAGTTGTTTTGAATCCAATTAACTGTTATCGTTGTATCAGTGTAACATAGTTTCTTGAAACCTCAACGTTATCGTTGTATCATGTAAAATGTTGTCTTGAACCCAGTCAACCGTTATCGTTGTATCAGTGTAACATAGTTGTCTTGAACCCAGTCAACCGTTATCATTGTATCAGTGTAACATAGTTGTCTTGAACCCAGTCAACCGTTATCGTTGTATCAGTGTAACATAGTTGTCTTGAACCCAATCAACCATTATCGTTGTATCAGTGTAACATTGTTGTCTTGAATCCAATCACCCATTATCGTTGTATCAGTGTAACATAGTTGTCTTGAACCCAGTCAACCGTTATCGTTGTATCAGTGTAACAAAATTGTCTTGAACCCAATCAACCGTTATCGTTGTATCAGTGTAACATTGTTGTCTTGAACCCAATCAACCATTATCATTGTATCAGTGTAACATAGTTGTCTTGAACCCAGTCAACCGCTATAATTGTATCAGTGTAACAAAGTTGTCTTGAACCCAATCAACCATTATCGTTGTATCAGTGTAGCATTGTTGTCTTGAATCCAATCACCCATTATCGTTGTATCAGTGTAACATAGTTGTCTTGAACCCAATCAACAATTATCATTGTATCAGTGTAACATAGTTGTCTTGAACTCAGTCAACTGTTATCATTGTATCAGTGTAACATAGTTATCTTGAACACAGTCAACCGTTATCATTTTATCAGTGTAACATAGTTGTCTTGAACAAGTCAACCGTTATTTTGTTCAGTGTAACATTTGTCTTAAAACCCAATCAACCTTTATCATTGTATCAGTGTAACATTGTGTCTTGAACCCGTCACTTTTCATTGTATCAGTGCAACAGAGTTGTCTAAACCCCAAAACCATTATCATTGTATCAGTGTAACATAGTTGTCTTGAACCCAGTCAACCGCTATAATTGTATCAGTGTAACATAGTTGTCTTGAATCCAGTCAACCGTTATCCTTGTATCAGTGTATGTTTGTTATTTGTGTGCTGATGCAGTCTTTAGCAGTAACATCCAGTTTGTCACTAATTCTATTCTACTCATTGTAAAGCGTTCTAGTTTTACTGCTCCTTTTTTGTTGATTCTTTCACAACATTTTTCGGCTGTAGTGCAATTCTCAGGTGTGGACGCTCCTAGAAACACACAGACATAAAGCACATAATGTGACATAGGGTTAATAAGAAACGGAGCTGGAAAAAACAAGAAGAGATAAAGAGACACATGAGAAACTAAGAATGAGTATAGAGATAACATCAATTACTGATTGTATAGAACATCAAAGAATTAAATGGTTCGGTCATTTATTTAAAATGAAACAAGATCAACCAGCTGCTAAGTACGTTCTGTGTGAGGGTATCGGAGTACGAGGCGAGAGGACGATGAATGAAGAGTTGGCTAGATGGAGTAACACAGGCATCAAATATGACGTTAGTACAAGCAGGAAGACAAGGGACATATAGCTAACGGCACAGGGCCTCCTCTATGCGGCGCCTCACGGTAAAAACAGTAGGACAGGAGGAGAAGAAGACTGTAGTTCCACAAATTCCACTTATAATCAAGACATATACCACTCTGAAAGTGCGATGACTAATATGTTATTGATCGTGAAATGTCAAAAAATACAAACACAATGCAATACTTATATATATATATATATATTGGTGAGAAAGACAAGGCACAAAACGCCAGCATACAACAACTGATACAAATAACATGTTACGAGAGGGGGGACATGTCATGTACAACGATCAGAATGACGATATACTTATAATAATATACATTAACAGTATGGAAATATATATGAAATAAAACATACAGTCGTTGTATATGGAAAAGAAAGATATAAACAGAGCACTTGGAAATAGAAATTGAGTGTTAGAAAATATTATCATAAATGATTACCTAAAGAAATAGCCAATGACAACAAGAAAGTTATGAAGTTATGGACCGATGTAAACGCAATGAGAAGTACAATGACCGTCTATGAAATGACTGTGATCATCATCAAGTGCCCTGCCAGCTGGCGTAGGCCTTCATGTCTCTCCACAGATCTCGGTCTTTGGTGTTCTGGATCAACTCTGCTGATGATATTTATCCATACCACAGTCTCTGTCCAACCAGCATCATTTCTCCTGGTATACCTCTCTTCCCTATAATCTTTCTAGTTGTCACAATGTTCCCCAATGCCTCGCCTCTCGTCACGATTATGATAATAAAGTAAAAGCGTAACCCACAACAATAATAAAGTATATTTGGAATGTATAGGAGAAGAGGGGTGGGGGTAAGAGGATAACAAATAACCAACAGTTGTTGAGACTGGCAGAGACAGCTACCATACATGTGTGTGAACCGCAACATCTCTCTCTCTCTCTCTCTCTCTCTCTCTCTTTCTCTCTCTCTCTCTCTCTCTCTCTCTCTCTCACACACACACACACACATACACACAGAGACACACACAGAGGCATGACGGCCTCTGTACAACTACCGTGGTCAATACCGCGCTACCGTCTGTCCTTACAACGACATCTGCTGGTGCCTATTTCAGGCTGGACCGACTTGCACACTGGGGTTCATGAAATAACTCCCGCCTGGTAGGGGACTCGAACACACGGTCACCGTGCTCTCAGGATGGGAGGCTGGTCACTGAGGTTTTTTTTTTTTTTTTTTTGCGTATCCCTTACGGGTTTTCTGAACGACTGGCTCCCATACCAGCAAGTTATAACACAACGCGACACGGTCTGCTGCACAAGTCGGTCGCAGCTGAGCTTCGAACGCCTGGTACCCGGCTCACGAACCGCGTTCGCAAGCCCTGAGCCACGGTGCTGCGGTATATGGGGTACGAGAATACAGGCATGGTGTTGGAACAGCTAGGCCACGCTCTGTGTGTATGCTTTTGCATGAGAGAGAGAGAGAGAGAGAGAGAGAGAGACAGAGAGACAGAGAGAGAGAGAGACAGAGAGACAGAGAGACAGAGACAAACAAAGACATTTAGAGACAGACAGATATAGAAAGATAGAGACAGAAAGATGGAAGGACAGAGACAGAGAGAGAAAGAGAGAGAGAGAGAGACAGACAGACAGAGAGAGATAGAGAGAGAGACTGAGAGACAGAGAGACAAAGACAAACAAAGACATTTAGAGACAGACAGACATAGAAAGATGGAGACAGAAAGATGGAAGGACAGAGAGTGAGAGAGAGAGAGAGTGAGAGAGAGAGAGAAAGAGAGAGAGAGAGAGAGAGAGAGAGAGAGAGAGAGAGAGAGAGAAAGAGAGAGAGAAAGACAGAGAGAGACAGAGAGAGTATACTCTACCACTGAATCTAAACGAAGGCAGCAGTGATATATTCACAATAATACGAGGGAGAGGAAGAAGACGGCGGAGATGGTTGCGAGGAGAAAGACAAGAATACATAGTTTAATTGGGCTGGGAGGGTGGTAAGTGAGAGGATGACAAGTATGAGGAAGAAGTCAGGGAAGTCAGGAGGAAAAGGAGGAGGAGAAGAACAAGGAGGAGAAGGAGAACGCGGGTATGACCATGGCGGATGACAAGATGGAGGAAGACGATTAGGTTGAGGCTAAGAGGAGGGGGACAAGAATGGATGGAGGATGATCTAAAGGGAAATGAAGAGGAAGAGAGGGAGAGGAATAAGACGGAAGACATGAAGAAGGGGGAAGACGGAGTTGGCGACAAGAATGCCGCATAATCAGTTTACGGAGAAACAGCGCGAACTTACAAATATAAAACACGAAGCTGTAACAATACAAATAAGAATCAATATCACACCGACAGTTACAAACACAACCCAGGATTATCAAGAATACCCTGGCCAGACAGCGCACACCTGGGCCAAACATTTGCTTCATCTGTTACACTAACACCATAAACACGGCCCAGAAAATAAGAATCCGATACGAAAGCACTGGCCACATCAGGGAATCAACAACACGAATGCAACCTTTCCTTGAAAAAAGTAAATCCGCATGAAGATAACGGGGGAAAAAAATATAAAAGAATAACAATAAAACACCTTGAATGGGAAACGGAATGGTTAGGCGAAATCACAACACTGGAGAATGTAGACAAACTATTCAATAACACAGCCCGCCACGCAGTCTTATATGCATCCTCTTGCACGCACTGTTACGCACGATTCACCAATGAAACGGATCGATATGCCGACCAAATGTATCTTCTCCGGCTAATTTCCTCACACTCGCTGGGCACGAGGCAAATCGACCTCCCGAAGATGCGCAATTTTATCAGCTCCTACTCGCGATACGACAAAGCTGCCATTTTTCCCCCCGTTATTATTGTGTGTGTGTTTTTTTTTTTTTATCGTGGTGTCTTCAGAATGATGCAGCTCCTGGCTTTGTTCATGACAAGGCGACGACGTCAGCTGTAGTAGTGAGGTCAGAATGCCAGCGGCGAGGCGGGGAGACAAGGCCGGGCCGAGTGTAGGCCTGGCGTGGCGGGGAGACAAGGCTGGGCCGAGTGTAGGCCTGGCGTGGCGGGGAGACAAGGCCGGGCCGAGTGTAGGCCTGGCGTGGCAGGACTTTGACACAGCGGGAATCCTTACTGACATTACTTCTGGCATTACCCAACCCCCAGGTGCTGATCATCTTACTGTGACATCATCTATCATGACAACTGTAACCAGTTCTGTTGATGTTGCTGACATAATTTCGTACATGACTAGTTGTAGGCCTCTTTCAGTCCTTGAGGACTATAAAGTTGTGCCGCTGGGAAGGCACCTGACAGCGTCGCTGGTGACTGTATAGTCCAATGCGAAAGTGACAGTTTCCGCATCTGTAAGACGAGGCTGGTCCCACAGTAAGTGACTGCATGACTAAGTTAATCGCTGCTGATGCCGCTACTACTACTACTACTACTACTACTACTACTACTACTACTACTACTACTACTACTACTACTACTACCATTTAGTAGATGCGGTTGTTGCGCACAGTGAACAACTAGGGTTAGAACTGAATAGTAAGAAGACACAGATTATGGTCGTCACTGGGAAGAAGGAAATACCACAATATGATATACGAGTAAATGGCCATATTCTTAAGCAGGTGAATCGATACAGTTATCTCGGCACAGTCATATAACATCTGATAGGAGATGCCTTGAAGAGATTAGAACAATAATTGCCATTGCGAAGGTAGCCTTTTGCAAGATGGAAAACATATTGACCAATAAAAAGATATCAATTGAAAAGAGAAAAAGAGTGTTGAAGTGCTACATAGAACCTATACTTTTGTATGGATGTGGAGCTTGGACAATGAGCAGTCAAGCTAAAAAACATCGGATGGCTGCAGAAATGTGGTTTCTGAGGAAAATGCAAAGAATACGATGGACAGACAGAAAAACCAATGAACAAGTCCTTCAAGAAACAAATGAACATCGTAAACTGATTAGAGTCATTAGACGTAGACAGTCAACATTTTTTGGGCATGTTATGAGAAGAAATTAATTGGAGAACTTGGTGACCACTGGCAAGATCGAAAGGAAGAGATCAAGGGGAAGACCGAGAAGTAAATACCTGGATGGCTTGACCTCGTGGCATGGTCGAGAGAGGAACACGGAGCTGATCCACGACTCTGGCGATCGAGTGAGATGGCAGAACATGACCGCCCACGATTATCGGCATGGCACATGATGGATGGATGGACTACTACTACTACTACTACTACTACTACAACTACTACTACTACTACTACTACTACTACTACTACTACTACTACTACTACTACACCAACTACCGCTACCACCACCGCGACTACTACTACTACTACTACTACTACTACTACTACTACTACTACTAACTACTACTACTACTACTACTACTACTACTACTGCTGCTGCTACTATTTCTACTACTACTATTTCTACTACTACTACTACTACTACTACTACTACTACTACACTACTACTACTACTACTACTACTACTACTACTACTACTACTACTACTACTACCGCGACTACAACAACAACAACAACAACAACAACAACAACAACTACTACTACTACTACTACTACTACTACTACTACTACTACTACTACTACTACTACTACTATTACAAATACTACTACTACAATCACCACAACATCACAGCCACTACGACTACTACTACAATCACATTGTTTTATTCATAAACCACTTATTAGATTAATCTTGTCTCCCCCATATCTCACATTGTTTTATTCATAAACCACTTATTAGATTGATCTTGTCTCCCCCATATCTCACATTGTTTTATTCATAAACCACTTATTAGATTGATCTTGTCTCTCCCATATCTTACATTGTTATATTCATAAACCACTTATTAGATTGATCTTGTCTCTCCCATATCTCACATTGTTTTATTCATAAACCACTTATTAGATTGATCTTGTCTCCCCCATATCTCACATTGTTTTATTCATAAACCACTTATTAGATTGATCTTAAGCAACAACAATAATGAATGCGCTGTAAACACGCGGAAATTACAACCAAAACCATAACCACGTGACCAACTAATGCTAATTAATATAATGATAACCAAAATATGGCCAGCGGGAGATACCACAGACAAGGGATGATCAATATACTAGGGTGGCTTTATTTCTACAGACATACAGACAGAAAAATAGATAGATAAACAGACAGACGGGTAGTCAGACAGGCCGAGAGCTAGACAGAGAGACAGGCAGGCAGACAGATAGAGAGCTAGACATGCAGGCCGGGAATTTGACAGACAGAGATACAGACAGACAGGCAGACAGACACTCAGGCAGACAGGCCTGGAGTTAAACAGAGATACAGACAGACAGGCAGACAGAGAGCTAGACAGACATGCAGACAGATAGAGATCTAGACAGACAGACCTGGAGTTAGACAGACAGAGATACAGACGGGCACGCAGATAGAGGGCTAGGCAGACAGGCCTGGAGTTAAACGGAGATACAGACTCACAGGCAGGCAGACAGACACTCAGACAGACAGGGATTTAGACAGAGATATAGACGGGCACGCAGATAGAGAGCTAGACAGACAGGCCTGGAGTTAAACAGAGACAGATAGGCAGGCAGACAGATCGACAGACAGATAAGTAGACAGGCAGGCTGACAAATAGGCAGAGAGACAGACAAATAGGCAGACAGACAGATACAAAGACCATTTACCATTTCTCTATGACGTGGTAATTTAGAGGTCCAACGTCTGCCTCAGACTCAAGACACCGGCAAGGATTCAGAATGTCGACTGCGATCACATAAACAGTCTGAGGATGCCGTTCTCTGAAGCCGCCTTTGATCCCAGGGTAGGGAATGCGTCTTTAAATCTTGTCGGATAAGGGCACACAAAGAAATCGTCTTGGAGAACTAGTGCGTAAGCTGAGTACACCGTCGCCAGAGATATATCCAAACGAGTAGGCCTTAACACCAATGCCAAGGTACACAGGGCTAGGAAACAACACAACAATAATTTATGGCAAGTGTGATTCGGGTATATAGGCATGTGGCCTCTCAGTGCAGTCAGCGGGTTCATGCACTGTACTCAGATTATACTTGTGTCTTCTATGGGAGGAGACTGATGCACTTCTGGCGGTATCCGTGTGTAATGAAAGTGGTCCATGACACACTAAATAACAAATATAGTGCGGTCATTACTGAAAACCTGCCTAGGCACTTACCGACAGACTGACGTATCTATCTACTCCATCGACCTACTTACTTACCGACAGACTGACGTGTCTATCTATTCCATCCACCTACTTACTTACCGACAGACTGACGTGTCTACCTACTCCATCCACCTAACTTACTTACGGACAGACTGACGTGTCTACCTACTCCATCGACATACCTACTTACCGACATACTGGCGTGTCTACCTACTCCATCCACCTAACTTACTTACGGACAGACTGACGTGTCTACCTACTCCATCGACCTACCTACTTACCGACATACTGGCGTGTCTACCTACTCCATCCACCTAACTTACTTACGGACAGACTGACGTGTCTACCTACTCCATCAACCTAACTTACTTACGGACAGACTGACGTGTCTACCTACTCCATCGACATACCTACTTACCGACATACTGGCGTGTCTACCTACTCCATCCACCTAACTTACTTACGGACAGACTGACGTGTCTACCTACTCCATCAACCTAACTTACTTACGGACAGACTGGCGTGTCTACCTACTCCATCCACTTAACTTACTTACGGACAGACTGACGTGTCTACCTACTCCATCGACCTACCTACTTACCGACATACTGGCGTGTCTACCTACTCCATCCACCTAACTTACTTACGGACAGACTGACGTGTCTACCTACTCCATCGACCTACCTACTTGCCGACATACTGGCGTGTCTACCTACTCCATCAACCTAACTTACTTACTGTCAAAGACTCAAGTAGATAGAAGGAAGACCACCCTGAATGAGTGGTCTACCTCAAGTAGATTAGAGGTAACCCAGTGCCCCTACATGAGGGCAGGGTAGGTGATAGGAACGGGAACTAGTAATTAGTTCTCTCATGAGACACGGAGGTGTCAACCAGAGAGTTAGCACTCTGGTCACGGCATGATCACGGCAACGTGAAACTAAAGTGTAACTCAAGAGAGGCCACTACTCGAGCGTGCTGAATGAGGCCGCACGCAAAAGCCGTAGTGCGCCCCGAGTCCTTCCGCGTACTGTGTAAACAGCACGCGGAGTAGAATCAGACGGGACACAGACTTCATAGTGATAACATCGCTTAGCGATGCTTGTTTCGTTAGCCGAGTAGATAGATTAGCGATAGGGTTAGGAAACGACTAGTGATAGGAAGTTCTGTGCATTTATTCTTGTGTGATTTGTTAGCGACTGTTTGTTGTACATTGATGTGATGCAAAGAGCCAGTGGCAATAAAATGTGTAACCAATTCCTCTCGTACGACTAGCAAGTCTTTTGTGTGGTGCGAGAGAAGTATCCTAGAATGCCTGCGACAGCGGTTGCTGACACTTACGGACAGACTGACGTGTCTACCTACTCCATCCACCTAACTTACTTACGGACAGACTGACGTGTCTACCTACTCCATTCACCTAGCTTACTTACGGACAGACTGACGTGTCTACCTACTCCATCAACCTAACTTACTTACGGACAGACTGACGTGTCTACCTACTCCATCGACCTACCTACTTACCGACATACTGGCGTGTCTACCTACTCCATCCACCTAACTTACTTACGGACAGAATGACGTGTCTACCTACTCCATCGACCTACCTACTTACCCACATACTGGCGTGTCTACCTACTCCATCCACCTACTACTTACGGACAGACTGACGTGTCTACCTACTCCATCAACCTAACTTACTTACGGACAGACTGACGTGTCTACCTACTCCATCAACCTAACTTACTTACGGACAGACTGGCGTGTCTATCTACTCCATCGACCTACCTACTTACCAACAGACTGACGTGTCTACCTACTCCATCGACCTACTTACTTACCGAAACATTGACGTGTCTACCTACTCCACCGACCTACTTACTTACGGAAACACTGGCGTGTCTATCTACTCCATCGACCTACCTACTTACGGAAAAACTGACGTGTCTACCTACTCCATCAACCTACCTACTTACGGAAAGACTGGCATGTCTACCTACTCCATCGACCTACTTACTTACCGACAGACTGACGTGTCTACCTACTCCATCTACCTACCTACTAACCGAAACACTGGCATGTCTACCTACTCCATCGACCTACTTACTTACCAACAGACTGACGTGTCTACCTACTCCATCGACCTATCTACTTACCGAAACATGACGTCGTCTACCTACTCCACCGGACCTACTTACTTACGGGAAACACTGCGTGTCTACCTACTCCATCGACCTACCTACTTACGGAAACACTGGCGTGTCTACCTACTCCATCGACCTACCTATTTACGGAAACACTGGCGTGTCTACCTACTCCATCGACCTACCTACTTACCAAGAGAGTGACGTGTCTATCTACTCCATCGACCTACCTACTTACCAACAGAGTGACGTTGTCTACCTACTCATCGACCTACCTACTCCGGAAAACACTGGCGTGTCTATCTACTCCATGACCTACCTACTTACCAACAGACTGACGTGTCTACCTACTCCCTCGACCTACCTACTTACCGAAACACTGGCGTGTCTATCTACTCCATCGACCTACCTACTTACGGAAACACTGTCGTGTCTACCTACTCCATCAACTTACTTACTTACGAAACACTGCGTGTCTACCTACTCCATCTACCTACCTACTTACGAAACGCGACGTGTCGTCTACCTACTCCATCTACCTACCTACTTACCGAAAACACTGGCGTGTCTACCTACTCCATCTACCTACCTAATTACCGAAACACTGGGTGTCTACCTACTCCATCTACCTACCTACTTTACCGAATCACTGGCGTGTCTACCTACTCCATCTACCTACCTACGTACCGAAACACTGGCGTGTCTACCTACCTCCATCTACCTACCTACTTACCGAAACACCTGGCGTGTTACCTACTCCATCTACCTACCCTACCTACGGAACACTGGCGTGTCTACCTACTCCATCGAACTACCTACTTACCGAAACACGGCGTGTCTACCTACTCCATCAACTTTACTACTTACCGAAACACTGGCGTGTCTACCTACTCCATCTACCTACCTACTTACGGAAACACTGACGTGTCTACCTACTCCATCTACCTACCTACTTACGGAAACACTGGCGTGTCTACCTACTCCATCGACCTACTTACTTACCGACAGACTGACGTGTCTACCTACTCCATCTACCTACCTACTAACCGAAACACTGGCGTGTCTACCTACTCCATCGACCTACCTACTTACCGAAACACTGGCGTGTCTACCTACTCCATCTACCTACCTACTTACCGAAACACTGGCGTGTCTACCTACTCCATTGACCTACCTACTTACCGAAACACTGGCGTATCTACCTACTCCATCTACCTACCTACTTACCGAAACACTGACGTGTCTACCTACTCCATCTACCTACCTACTTACCGAAACACTGGCGTGTCTACCTACTCCATCTACCTACCTACTTACCGAATCACTGGCGTGTCTACCTACTCCATCTACCTACCTACTTACCGAAACACTGACGTGTCTACCTACTCCATCTACCTACCTACTTACGGAAACACTAACATGTCTATCTACTCCATCGACCTACCTACTTACCGAAACACTGGCGTGTCTACCTATTCCATCGACCTACTTACTTACCGAAACACTGGCGTGTCTACCTATTCCATCGACCTACTTACTTACTGAAACACTGGTGTGTCTACCCACTCCATCTACCTACCTACTTACCGACAGACTGATGTGTCTACCTACTCCATCTACCTACCTACTTACCGAAACACTGGCGTGTTTACCTACTCCATCTACCTACCTACTTACCGAAACACTGGCGTGTCTACCTACTCCATCTACCTACCTACCTACCGACAGACTGATGTGTCTACCTACTCCATCGACCTACCTACTTACCAACAGACTGACGTGTCTACCTACTCCATCAACCTACCTAATTACCGACAGACTGACGTGTCTACCTACTCCATCAACCTACCTACTTACCGAAACACTGGCGTGTCTACCTACTCCATCGACCTACCTACTTACCGACAGACTGACGTGTCTACCTACTCCATCAACCTACCTACTTACCGAAACACTGGCGTGTCTACCTACTCCATCGACCTACCTACTTACCGACAGAATTAGGTATCTACCTACTCCATCGACCTACCTACTTACCGACAGACTGACGTGACTACCTACTCCATCAACCTACCTACTTACCAACAGAATTAGGTATCTACCTACTCCATCGACCTACCTACTTACCGACAGACTGACGTGTCTACCTACTCCATCGACCTACCTACTTACCGACAGACTGACGTGTCTACCTACTCAATCAACCTACCTACTTACCGACAGAATTAGGTATCTACCTACTCCATCGACCTACCTACTTACCGACAGACTGACGTGTCTACCTACTCAATCAACCTACCTACTTACCGAAACACTGGCGTGTCTACCTACTCCATCGACCTACCTACTTACCGACAGAATTAGGTATCTACCTACTCCATCGACCTACCTACTTACCGACAGACTGACGTGTCTACCTACTCCATCAACCTACCTACTTACCGAAACACTGGCGTGTCTACCTACTCCATCGACCTACCTATTTACCGACAGACTGATGTGTCTACCTACACCATCGACTTACCTACTTACCGACAGAATTAGGTATCTACCTACTCCATCGACCTACCTACTTACCGACAGACTGACGTGACTACCTACTCCATCAACCTACCTACTTACCGACAGACTGACGTGTCTACCTACTCCATCTACCTACCTACTTACCGAAACACTGGCGTGTCTACCTACTCCATTGACCTACCTACTTACCGACAGACTGATGTGTCTACCTACTCCATCTACCTACCTACTTACCGAAACACTGGCATGTCTACCTACTCCATCGACCTACCTACTTACCGACAGACTGACGTGACTACCTACTCCATCAACCTACCTACTTACCGACGACCGACCGCATACCGCGTTCAAAACACAGCTGCGGGAGATATGGAAGCAGGCCTCCTTGCGATGGTTCTCATACAATGGTATGAGTGTCGGTCGTTTAGAAATCAATGGCAAACTACCGAACGTACAGTTGTCAAGAAGTCGCAAACAGCCACCAAATAAATGCTGGGGTTAACTGCGACGTCATGTAAAGGATATACAACTACATTGTACTTACCTACGTACTTTCCTACCTACCTATAGGTATCTACCTACATACGTACCTACCTACATACATGCATGTGTATTAATCGATATACTCATCTACCGACTTGCCTACCGATCTGCCTACCCATCTACCTACATGGATGTTTATCGGAATGTCCGTCGCTCTCACTTGTTCTAGACTGTCTATCTCTCTCATGCGCTCCCCTTCTCTATATGTTAATCAATTTCCGAACCAACCAGGTAGCATCATCATCATCAAGTGCCTTACGTCTGGCGTGGGCGATCATGCTTCTCGACAAATTGTGATCTCTGACGGCATTTATCAATTCATGCCTCGAATCCGTTCAGTGCCACGAGACAAGACTGTCAAGAATTTCCTCACGCTGTATTCATCTATCTCTCTTTCCATAAGTCTTTCCGGTTGTCAAAACATGTTCCAGTTTTGGTCTTCTCATAATGTGGCCAAATAATTACGACAGCTTCTTTCTGATGTTAGTGATAAATTGCCAATCCGACTTAGCTTCCTTCAAAATGTCCACATTGCTGATTTTGGCAGTCTTAGTTAATGTTCAGCATTCTTCTATAAAACCACATCTTCAAGGCTTCCGGGGATTTTCAGCTTTATGTTAACATTGGATCTAAGTAATGAACCAGCACTCTTTTTCTAACCTTCCAAAGACACGGACTTATTGCATGACATGTTTTTCATTTGATAGAATGCAATCTTTGCTTGTCCTATGCTGTTCTTTATCTCTGCGATGCATCTTCCATCTGATATTATCGAACTAACAACACAACCATGAATTCGTCCGTCCATGGATCTACCCATCCATGACCCCATCCACCGTCTGCTTGACTATCTATGTGCCTGTCAATCATTCTCCCAACCAACCAACAAAACACCCACCCAATCCCCAACCCACACAGCCCCCTCCCATGTCTACCTGTCCTATCAATCAATTTATCAAACAGTGGCACAAAACGCTACCGACAACACAGATCTATCCGGCAATGACACAATTTACCCCGGGTAAACAGCCATGATTGGGTCTAAAAATCGCCATAGTGAGAATGATTAAATATGGCGGTGAATTTAATCTGCTGTCACAGTGGGACGAGACCGCCGCTTCCGATCTGAGCGCAATTTACAGAATGTATAATTCCTGACCTGTTTGAATATTTCAATGGCCCATAAACCTATTTTTTTTAAAAATTGTTAAATGAATTTCGTGAGGAGATAACAAAGTTGTCCCTTAAGAGAATCGGAGAGGGGGAAGAAAGGCGCGGGTTGTTAGTTTATTTGGAATGTGAAAGGAGAGAGAGAGAGAGAGAGAGAGAGAGAGAGAGAGAGAGAGAGAGAGAGAGAAAGAAAGAGAGAAAGAGAGAGAGAGAGAGAGAGAGAGAGAGAGAGAGAGAGAGAGAGAGAGAGAGAGAGAGAGAGAGAGAGAGAGATGGTGGTGGGATTCTTCGAATGTGTTATTAGGTACTGGCTTGCACTCGTAAGACATGAAGGACTGAGTAGTATTTCCTACATGACACACCAGATAATTGATTTGCTATCAGAGGATAGACATGACATGAACAAGAATGGGATCAGATTGGAAGACGCGACAGCAAATAAACAAAATAAGCAGTTATAAGGGACAAGGAAAACACTCACTAAACTACAGAATAGACAAGACAGAACATAAAACATTAAACAACAAAAGTACTAGCTATCAGGAGACATGACAGACAGCACACAGGGGTAGATGGTAGAGGACATATTAGGTAGGCCTGGAGGAGACATGATAGACAGCATACAGGGGGTAGATGTTACAGGACATATTAGGTAGGCCTGGAGGAGACATGATAGACAGCATACAGGGGTAGATGGTAGATGACATATTAGGTAGGCCTGGAGGAGACATGACAGACAGCATAGAGGGGTAGATGGTAGAGGACATATTAGGTAGGCCTGGAGGAGACATGATAGACAGCACACAGGGGTAGATGGTAGAGGACATATTAGGTAGGCCTGGAGGAGACATGATAGACAGCACACAGGGGTAGATGGTAGAGGACATATTAGGTAGGCCTGGAGGAGACATGATAGACAGCACACAGGGGTAGATGGTAGAGGACATATTAGGTAGGCCTGGAGGAGACATGACAGACAGCACACAGGGGTAGATGGCAGAGGACATATTAGGTAGGCCTGGAGGAGACATGATAGACAGCACACAGGGGTAGATGGTAGAGGACATATTAGGTAGGCCTGGAGGAGACATGATAGACAGCACACAGGGGTAGATGGTAGAGGACATATTAGGTAGGCCTGGAGGAGACATGATAGACAGCACACAGGGGTAGATGGTAGAGGACATATTAGGTAGGCCTGGAGGAGACATGACAGACAGCACACAGGGGTAGATGGCAGAGGACATATTAGGTAGGCCTGGAGGAGACATGATAGACAGCACACAGGGGTAGATGGTAGAGGACATATTAGGTAGGCCTGGAGGAGACATGATAGACAGCACACAGGGGTAGATGGTAGAGGACATATTAGGTAGGCCTGGAGGAGACATGATAGACAGCACACAGGGGTAGATGGTAGAGGACATATTAGGTAGGCCTGGAGGAGACATGATAGACAGCACACAGGGGTAGATGGTAGAGGACATATTAGGTAGGCCTGGAGGAGACATGATAGACAGCATACAGGGGGTAGATGTTACAGGACATATTAGGTAGGCCTGGAGGAGACATGACAGACAGCACACAGGGGTAGATGGTAGAGGACATATTAGGTAGGCCTGGAGGAGACATGATAGACAGCATACAGGGGGTAGATGTTACAGGACATATTAGGTAGGCCTGGAGGAGACATGATAGACAGCATACAGCATACAGGGGTAGATGGTAGATGACATATTAGGTAGGCCTGGAGGAGACATGATAGACAGCATACAGGGGGTAGATGTTACAGGACATATTAGGTAGGCCTGGAGGAGACATGACAGACAGCACACAGGGGTAGATGTTACAGGACATATTAGGTAGGCCTGGAGGAGACATGATAGACAGCATACAGCACACAGGGGTAGATGTTACAGGACATATTAGGTAGGCCTGGAGGAGACATGATAGACAGCATACAGGGGGTAGATGTTACAGGACATATTAGGTAGGCCTGGAGGAGACATGACAGACAGCACACAGGGGTAGATGGTAGAGGACATATTAGGTAGGCCTGGAGGAGACATGATAGACAGCATACAGGGGGTAGATGTTACAGGACATATTAGGTAGGCCTGAGGAGACATGATAGACAGCATACAGCATACAGGGGTAGATGGTAGAGGACATATTAGGTAGGCCTGGAGGAGACATGATAGACAGCATACAGGGGTAGATGTTACAGGACATATTAGGTAGGCCTGGAGGAGACATGACAGACAGCACACAGGGTAGATGTAGAGGACATATTAGGTAGGCCTGGAGGAGACATGATAGACAGCATACAGGGGGTAGATGTTACAGGACATATTAGGTAGGCCTGGAGGAGACATGACAGACAGCATACAGGGGTAGATGGTAGAGGACATATTAGGTAGGCCTGGAGGAGACATGACAGACAGCACACAGGGGTAGATGGTAGAGGACATATTAGGTAGGCCTGGAGGAGACATGACAGACAGCATACAGGGGTAGATGTTACAGGACATATTAGGTAGGCCTGGAGGAGACATGACAGACAGCACACAGGGGTAGATGGTAGATGACATATTAGGTAGGCCTGGAGGAGACATGACAGACAGCATACAGGGGTAGATGGTAGATGACATATTAGGTAGGCCTGGAGGAGACATGACAGACAGCACACAGGGGTAGATGGTAGAGGACATATTAGGTAGGCCTGGAGGAGACATGACAGACAGCACACAGGGGTAGATGGTAGAGGACATATTAGGTAGGCCTGGAGGAGACATGATAGACAGCACACAGGGGTAGATGGTAGAGGACATATTAGGTAGGCCTGGAGGAGACATGACAGACAGCATACAGGGGGTAGATGTTACAGGACATATTAGGTAGGCCTGGAGGAGACATGATAGACAGCATACAGCATACAGGGGTAGATGGTAGATGACATATTAGGTAGGCCTGGAGGAGACATGACAGACAGCACACAGGGGTAGATGGTAGAGGACATATTAGGCACGCCTGGAAGAACTTTGACACAGCATGCTTTCTTGTTGATGTTGTTGCTAGCACTTGATACAACACAGAGTAGACATGGTGCATTAGTGAATAGACGTAGGACAGTAGAGAGTAAACTTGGTACAATAGAGAGTAGACATGGTACATTAGTGAATAGATGTGGGGCAGTAGAGAGTAAACTTGGTACAATAGAGAGTAGACATGGTACATTAGTGAATAGACTTGGAGCAGTAGAGAGTAAACTTGGTACAATAGAGAGTAGACATGGTACAGTAGTTAGTAGACTTGGTACATTACTTAGTAAACTTGGTACAGTAGTTAGTAAACTTGGTACAGTAGTTAGTAGACTTGGTACAGTAGTTAGTAGACTTGGTACAGTAGACGTGGTATAGTATTGAGTAGACTGGGTACAGTAGGGAGTAGACTGGGTACAGTAGGGAGTAGACTGGGTACAGTAGTTAGTAGACTCGGTACAGTAGTTAGCAGACTTGGTACAGAAGACGTGGTACAGTATTGAGTAGACTGGGTACAGTAGTTAGTAGACTTGGTACAGTAGTTAGTAGACTTGGTAAGTAGTTAGTAGACTTGATACAGTAGTTAGTACACATGGTACAGTAGTGAGTGGATTGGGTACAGGAGTAGACTTGGTACAGTAGAAAGTAGACTTGATACAGCAGAGAGTAGAGTTGATACAGTAGATAGTAGGGTTGATACAGCAGAGAGTAGGGTTGGTACAGTAGAGAGTAGACTAGGTACAGTAGAAAGTAGACTTGGTACAGTAGAGAGCAGAGTTGGCACAGTAGAAAGTATACGTGGTACAGTAGTGAGTGGATAGGACCAGAAGTGAGTGGATAGGACCAGTAGTGAGTGGCTTGGGTACAGTAGGGAGTGGATTGGGTACAGTAGGGAATGGACTTGGTACAATAGAAAGTAGACTTGGTACAGTAGAGAGTAGACTTGGTACAGCAGAGAGTAGAGTTGGTAGAACAGAGAGTAGAGTTGGTAAAGTAGAGAGTAGAGTTAGTACAGCAGAGACTAGAGTTGGTACAGCAGAGAGTAGAGGTGGTACAGCAGAGAGTAGAGTTGGTACAGCAGAGAGTAGAGTTGGTACAACAGAGAGTAGAGTTGGTACAGCAGAGAGTAGAGTTGGTACAGCAGAGAGTAGAATTTGTACCGAAGAGAGTAGAGTTGGTACAGCAGAGAGTTGAGTTGGTACAGCAGAGAGTAGAATTGGTACAGCAGAGAGTAGAGGTGGTACAGCAGAGAGTAGAATTTCTACCGAAGAGAGTAGAGTTGGTACAGTAGAGAGTAGAGTTGGTACAGCAGAGAGCAGAGTTGGTACAGCAGAGAGTAGAGTTGGTACAGCAGAGAGTAGAGTTGGTACAGCAGAGAGCAGAGTTGGTACAGCAGAGAGTAGAATTTGTACCGAAGAGAGTAGACCTGGTACACCAGAGACTAGAGTTGGTACAGTAGAGAGTAGAGTTCGTACAGTAGAGAGTAGACTTGGTACAGCAGAGAGTAGAGGTGGTACAATAGAAAGTAGACTTCATATAGCAGAGAGAAGAGTTGGTACAGCAGAGAGTAGATATGGCACAGCAGAGAGTAGAGTTGGTACAGTAGAAAGTAGACTTGGTATAGCAGAGAGAAGAGTTGGTACAGCAGAGCGTAGACTTGGTACAGCAGAGAGTAGGGTTGGTACAGTAGAAAGTAGAGTTTGTATAGCAGAGAGTAGAGTTGGTACAGCAGAGAGTAGAGCTGGTATAGTAGAGAGTAGATCTGACACAACAGAAGACTTGGCACAACAGGGATTAGACTTGGCACAAGAGCAAGTGGTATGGGGTTTGCATTCTCAGTTACTCACAATGAACACAAGGATTCACAAACTACAGCAGTGAGGAGACCTCACAGAACAGAGTGTAGCAAGGAGAGATTTAACACATCAGTGAGACGACCTCACAGAACAGAGTGTAGCAAGGAGAGATTTAACACAGCAGTGAGCAGACCTCACAGAACAGAGAGCAAGGAGAGATTTAACACAGCAGTGAGCAGGTTAGATACAAGAGACTGGTGGTGGTGTGGAGATTGCATGCTCTGTTACTCGTTATAAAGCCGGGTTTCACAAACTGCAACAGTGAGTAGGATTTGACACAGGCAGTCAGGATGGGATGAAGTTGGCGGGTGAGTGACACATGATAAACCTGAGTGGCACGCATGACAGTGGAGCGTAGACTTCCTACAATAGGAGGTGAAGGTGGGGGGTTCGCATGCTAGATTACTGATTCTGAAACTGGGTCCCATAAACCACAACCGAGAATAGACTTCCTACAGGAGGGTGCGAAGGTGTGGGTTCGCATGCTGGATTACTGATCTTGAAACTGGGTCCCATAAACCACAGCCGAGAATAGACTTCCTATAGGAGAGTGTGAAGGAGGGGGGGGGGGGGGGGGGGGTTCGCATGCACAATTACTCACGGTGAACCCGGGTCCCATAAACCACAGCAGTGAGTAGACCTGGTGAAGGAGGCAGTTGGCTTCCTCAGCGTTCATAGTTCATCTGTGTGGACTTGATGGAGATGAAAGTGTGTCACCAACAAGGTGTCTGTCTGGCCCGGGACTAACTTTCCCGCCACCAGCTCCGTTGTGGATTGTTAATGTTCGTCTGCAATTCTCTGACTGTCACTTCTCTGATATCCACTACTCTCTTATTTAACTGACGACAAGCATGGACAACTACAACTGTTCACATTAATTCTGTGATACGTATAAATATATTAGGGAGTTTTGTACACTTGTTTCTTACCTACAAAATGTGACGGTACTATCACTTCACATGCCTACACCCAGTGGCGGACTGGCTAGAAAATTATTGTTCATAAACAAACACAAGCGTATTGTTTGGCGCTGTTAGAAGTAGAAGGAAGAAGCAGGAATAAGAGGACACATCAGACAACATACAAATTTAACGCTATAGTAACTGACTGGGATTAGAACCTGTCACCTCCATGTGACGACACCGTCTCTCTACAGGAACTGGTGTATTTCAAGGCAAGTGATGTCTAGTTGGTCAAGCGTGGAAGTACGCTTGTTCCTGCAGCGAGGGGCTGGCACAGGTTGAAATCCCGATCTATAAATATAGCTGTCAATGTTTATCTTGACTAATGCGTTCTCTAATCCCTACTTCTTTCTTCTACGTCTATTAGCGACAAACAATAGACGTGTTTTCTTTAATGAACTGTCTTAGTGTCCTCACAGGGTTCTCCAACTGATATTTATGTGGAAAACATATTGGTTACCAGCTACTAACATAGTGACTAATTTTTAAAGAGATGCACTTTATTAGGGACCCTCAAGTTTCACTCCCCACGGGGGTAAGCTGACACGCTGACCGGTTCGCCACTGACCCCTGTAATTCCCGCTACAGGGGTTTGTTGTTATTTGTTGCTACAAAACATAACACCAGCCGTTGGTAGGGCAGCTCCTGGCGTCCACCAGCTTGACCAGTAGTGGGTACAGAGAACCGATCAACCAACCACAGGTGAGCTGTCGATGTTCATGTACTGTGTGTCCGCTAGCCTGTAGTTGGTTCCCAAATGTCTATAATGCTGATGAATGCACGGCTCCTGTCACTGTTATGTTGTATACTAACAATTGTATATTGAGTGACTCATATGTATATTGTCACAATTATATTGTTACTTGGATTTCATCTGTTTGTTGATACGGTCGAGAAACATCTAATGATAGCGTGGATGGCGTTTCTTAGGAACACGCACAGAACACGATTAGATGAGTGCAGTTGAGGCCAGAACTGGCAACACAGAAATCGGGATATTCCCATCCGTGTTCGCCCTCATCTGCAACAGCTAGCGAAGAGTAGCAGTCTGATTACATGTTCGTCTGGCGTTTCCTCGAAAAAATAGGATGAAAGGAAAGAAAAACGAGGAGACTGTCTTCAACAACAGGTGAAAACCTCACATTGATTAGAGACTAGACGTTTAGATAGTTCAGATTAGATTAGAGACTAGACGTTTAGATAGTTCAGATTAGATTAGAGACTAGACGTTTAGATAGTTCAGATTAGATTAGAGACTAGACGTTTAGATAGTTCAGATTAGATTAGAGACTAGACGTTTAGATAGTTCAGATTTGATTAGAGACTAGACGTTTAGATAGTTCAGATTTGATTAGAGACTAGACGTTTAGATAGTTCAGATTAGATTAGAGACTTGACGTTTAGATAGTTCAGATTAGATTAGAGACTAGACGTTTAGATAGTTCAGATTTGATTTGTGGGTGGAAGGGGGGGGGGGCGCAATGAGCTAAATACCTGGATGAGCTGATACAAGAGTGCTGGTCATGTGAGATGTTCAACCATGCCCGCCCACGCTTAAAGGTATGATTATGATGAATATATGTGAGTAGCAGTAGTAGCAACAGTAGTAGTAGTTGTAGTAGTAGTAGTAGTAGTAGTAGTAGTAGTAGTAGTGGTAGTAGTAGTAGTAGTAGTAGTAGTAGTAGTAGTAGTAGTAGTAGTAGTAGTAGTAGTAGTAGTGGTAGTAGTAGTAGTAGCAGTAGTAGTAGTGGTAGTAGTAGTAGTAGTAGTGGTAGTAGTAGTAGTAGTAGTAGTAGTAGTAGTAGTAGTGGTGGTAGTAGTAGTAGTAGTAGTAGTAGTAGTAGTAGTAGTGGTAGTAGTAGTAGTAGTAGTTGTAGTAGTAGTAGTAGTAGTAGTGGTAGAAGTAGTAGTAGTAGTAGTAGTAGTAGTAGTAGTAGTAGTGGTAGTAGTAGTAGTAGTAGTAGTAGTAGTAGTAGTAGTAGTAGTAGTAGTAGTAGTAGTGGTAGTAGTTGTAGTAGTAGTAGTGGTAGTAGTAGTAGTAGTGGTAGTAGTAGTAGTAGTAGTGGTAGTAGTAGTAGTAGTAGTAGTAGTAGTAGTAGTAGTAGTAGTAGTAGTAGTAGTAGTAGTAGTGGTGGTAGTAGTGGTAGTAGTAGTAGTAGTAGTAGTAGTAGTAGTGGTAGTAGTAGTAGTAGTGGTAGTAGTAGTAGTAGTGGTAGTAGTAGTAGTAGTGGTGGTAGTAGTAGTAGTAGTAGTAGTAGTAGTAGTAGTAGTAGTAGTAGTAGTAGTGGTAGTAGTAGTAGTAGTGGTAGTGGTAGTAGTAGTAGTAGTGGTAGTAGTAGTAGTAGTAGTAGTAGTAGTAGTAGTAGTAGTAGTAGTAGTAGTAGTAGTAGTAGTAGTAGTAGTAGTAGTAGTAGTAGTAGTAGTAGTAGTAGTAGTAGTACTACTACTACTACTACTACTACTACTACTACTACTACTACCACTACTACTATTGCCTCTTGCTCCTCCTCTTCATCTTCTTCCACTTCTTCACTCGTTCATCGTTCATATGTGTAGATAGGTGGTTGCCTTATGTCTATGTATAAATTGTTGCCACTGAGCATCTGTTTGCCGACACATCCCGTCTCATCAGGTGTTTACGTGTGAACACGCCTCGCCGGGTGTGGAAGATACAAGAAGAGACCACCCACTAATCAAGTGTTCTCTCGGCCCATGTTTCCACTGTGAGCCGAGGTCACTGACTGGCTGGACACTGGCCTGCCGGCCTGGTGGTCGTGGTTCGATTCGCAACTTTAAACCTGACCTGGTCTCTCCGGTAGAAGGTCTAAGATGGCACTGGGAAATGCCTCGGGGTGTAAGGACGCCCGGCGAGATACAGACTACATCAGCCACAACACGACTGGTTTACAAACACACGGGACTAGCACCATATAGCCCATGTCCCTGCAGGTGTGTACAGGCGCCCTTTACTTGTATGTTCAACTACAGCAGGTGTAGAGCGGCTCAGCATGACGTGTCAGATGTATGTTCAACTACAGCAGATATAGAGCGGCTCAGCATGACGTGTCAGATGTATGTTCAACTACATCAAGTATAGAGCGACCCAGCATGGCGTGTCAGATGTATGTTCAACTACAGCAGGTGTAGAGCGACCCAGCATAACGTGTCAGATGTATGTTCAACTACATCAGGTGTAGAGCGACCCAGCATAACGTGTCAGATGTATGTTCAACTACATCAGGTGTAGAGCGACCCAGCATAACGTGTCACGTGTATGTTAAAATACGGCAGATATAGAGCGACCCAGCATAACGTGTCAGATGAGGACAGTGGGTGCCAGGACAGAATGGACCCAGACGTGCAACCACTGGAAGACATACTAGGGGACACGTCCCGACGATGGAAACGAGGACACGTCCCGACGATGGAAGCGAGGACACGTGCCGACGATGGAAGCGAGGACACGTCCCGACGATGGAAGCGAGGACACGTCCCGAAGCGCGAGCCTCCCATGGGTCTGTGACGTGGTAGGGACATCACGTGATGCAGTGCCGAATGCCCGGAGGGATCCATCCATCCATCATGTGCCATGCCGGTAAGCGTGGGCGGTCATGTTCTGCCATCTCACTCGATCACCAGAGTCGTGGATCAACTCCGTGTTTCAGTCTCGACCATGCCACAAGGCCAAGCCATCCAGGTACTTGCTTCTAGGTCTTCCCGGAGGGATATTTGCCCTCTTTTCCTCTCACGTAGCGGACGACGAACGTAGGCATCAAACCCTCGTCCCACCGCACTCATGGCATTATAATCCTACCCCCCCCCCCCCTTCCCCCCCTTTTCCCCGTTTAAGCAACCACACAACCCCGCGCAAAAGAAACACTGCACACCTGTAAGTTCGAACAAAGAGGAGAACGGGTATCAAGAACACCACACACTACACCTAAGCGAAAACCTGTAACGTTTACTTCTCTGACCTGGTGAGCATGTCTCAAATACATGAGGTGATTGATGTGTTTCCACGAGAAATATTGATTGTGAGAAACTGGAGACTGTTGGGGCGAGAGCCGAGCCTGAAAGCGGGCGAGAAATGATCCAATCATCAGCCAAACAGAGCGAGAAGTACAAAAAAGTAAACGTGGAACAAATACATGCGGAACAAATAAATGCTGAAAGCAAATCTGCCTCCTTGCGTATCTATTACAGCCTATGTAATACAACACATGTCACCTTGTTTCTGCCCTGTTGCCTTCCTTTTACGAGTATATTTCTTCTAATCTTGCCATGTTCCTTTTCTTCCTTTAAGCATTCTACATTCCCTTCCTTATTCCATTCCCGCCTTCATCTTTCAATCACTTCTTAATTTTGTTATTTCCGTCCGCTCACTTTGAAATAGAAAGTGGTCCACACTGGATTGATTTATGCGTGTGGGTTATATCCCTCGCTATCAGGTGAACCCACTCCGACTTCTAAGGCACTTGTAATGTACGTTCCACAGACTGGTGTAGGGGTTGAACCGGCTACTTCGCCATCAGCGCACTGGAAGTTTAAGAGTGAGTACTCATCAATTCTGCCCCGCTACTCCTTAATTGCACATGTTATGGCATTCCCCCATTAAATCCACATTTCTATCTTTCCAAATTTTCCGTCCATCTTTCTCTAGTGCCTTCCTTATTCCCTTCTCCCGGTCCTCTTTCCGGCATTTCCTTTCATCACTCAATACTTCTATATCTCGGATAACATCCTGTCTGGTGAACTGAAACACTTTGGCCCCACTCCATGGTAGAGAGGCTGGGACGGAACACTGATGGAAGCTATCCTTCACGGAAGAAGAGGTCGACCCAACATCAACAGGGGGCGTACAGACTTCATTGCACGTGGTTTTATCACATATGGCTCGATTTCTTTCCGCAGGGAGGCCTGCCGAAAGCCTCGCACAGAGCACAAACTCTGTAGCTCCAGCGACGACCCCCAAGAGTCTCCGAGAAAACTGCACTCGGGAACCGAATGACGGAGACAGGAATCGAACCCACGAGCTTTAAACCACAAAGCAGACGGCTTGACCACTTGGCTACGGAGGATGTCGATCGACAGACGCGAAGACGGACAACGGGCATTGCTTAGACCTGGAGATGACACTCCACGAGGCAGGAGCATTGCCCGAGGATGTAGGAATGTTTTCGGTGGCCCGTGATAGGACCGACTTTCTGCCAAGTCAAATGTCCTCACTGTCTGGCAGACAACTGAACTGAAGACAAACATGGACAATTACTACAATAAAGCCAGACTTTCTGTGGTCAAATGTCCTCACAGTCTAACAGACAAGTGAACTGAAGACAAACATGGACAATTTCTACAATAAAGTCAGACTTTCTGCGAAGTCAAATGTCCTCACAGTCTAAGACAAACATGGACAATTACAACAATAAAGCCAGCGCCGTGGCTTTGGTGCAATGCACGCGTTTCACAATGTCCTGCCATACCGAGTCCAGGGTTCGCAATCAGGTGCGGGAGAGTGGGAAGTAGACCACTTTGCGTTGATGTCGGTAGTGTCAGGCTTTCATAAAGCAATGGCAAACTACTGAACATAAACATTCCTTAGCAAACCACAAGCAGCAAAACATTGCTGTGTGTGTTTAGTATATATGTTACCTCACGTCTGTGTGTGTTTAGTATATATGTTACTTCACGTCTGTGTGTGTTTAGTACATATGCTGACTCATGTAGGCAGAAGCGTACAACCAGCTTCAACTTTCCTCTTAACTGCAGTGTGAGTTAGGAAGTGAGGCAACGTACACACGAGGAGAGTGCCTATATGGGTAGATATCTCTCTCTCTCTCTCTCTCTCTCTCTCTCTCTCTCTCTCTCTCTCTCTCTCTCTCTCTCTCTCTCTCTCTCTCATCTGTCTGGCTGGCAATGTTTAGCACCACATATCCAGTACTCCTCCTAGCGTGACAAGGGGTAATTTACACATACTTCACTGCATACATTCGGGGGAACCCCCGCCGTGGCTAGCACTCCGTACCATGTCCCAAGTCGATCGTTGTGAGTACATGGTACTGGCCAAATGGATCATGTGGCCAATATCAAACCGACCTCCTTTACTTCCCAGGACGTTTCCCGGTGCCCATGTGAGGTTAGGCCCACTTGAGAGCCTAGGTCAAGGCTTTTAAAATCTCCGCCTGTAAGGGGATTCGAACACAGGGTCATGGGTGGAGAGGCAGACGTGCTAGCCGCTGCCTGATGGCGGCCTGGTCTACTGACACATGGCAAGATGTTCACATCTAGGCTTCCAAGCAAGAGCCACCCAGGGGACAAGAGCCACCCAGGAGACAAGAGCCACCCAGGAGACAAGAGCCACACAGGAGACAAGAGCCACCCAGGGGACAAGAGCCACCCAGGAGACAAGAGCCACCCAGGAGACAAGAGCCACCCAGGAGACAAGAGCCACCCAAGAGACAAGGACGGCTCACCTAGGCAGTATAAATGTTCCAGAAATATAAACTACGTGACCCCTGTGGGTCATTGACTCACAGCAATAATTGCTGTCTTTACTTCGATGAGTGCTCAGCAATGACTATAAAAGTATTTCTCATTCAGTTGTGGACATGAGGCCTCTCATGCCTAACAACCGATAAGCCACAATGACGTCGTTGTACCTCAGAAGTCGGAGCGGATGCGCCTGATGGCGAGCGACACTTGTAATAGAGAAAGCTAACCCACACGCACACACCAGTCCAGCGCACTAGAAGTTGTAGCACAAGTAAAGACTACGCTTGAGTTCACAGACAGCCAGCGCAACAAAAACAAAAAAACAAAAAAAAAACGCAGGGATTGAGTGCGACGCTCTGTACAAGTCAGGCAAACAAACGTAATCATGTCTTTAGAGCCCAGTACAAATTTAACAGCAACAGCAGTGTTCCTTTAACGAATTCTACACAACAATTTATGTAACAAAGTCTTACGACAACCACAGAACTGCCTGCTTCCGAAAAACACAACTGTCGATGAAACCACATCAATGGAAGAAGTTCTAATCTCAACTAACGCCTGCATATCTATCCGGGGAAGCTACTCACACCGATATCAAAGGCCTGGCATTGAACACAAAGTCAGAGTTATCGCTCACAAGCTAAACACGGAGCCGTACCGTCTTGCCTCGACATATGTTTCGGGGTTTCTCTTAAATAGCGACTCACTCCACAAACATGTCATTACGTGGTTATCTGCCGCGGACGAGACAAACAATCAAGATGCAGAGAAGAAAACATCAAGCTGCCTCCTGTTTGCAAGAAAGTGGAACGAGGTGTGTGCGTGGTGCTCTGGAAGCGATGAATGTTGGGGATGAGGTGAGATCGTCTGGAAGATTCAATCCAAGGTGTGCATATACAACCTGCGAGTGATGCCAGAATGTGGCCGCCATTTTTATCAGGTGATGCGCCGTTACATCCGCGGTTCCCAAACAGTGAGACGAGAGTTAGCCGGCGAAGGATACAGCAGGTGTGACGCGAGAGGAGAGTGTGCGGGAGAACGAGAGGGTGGCAAGTCTGGTTGTTGACTGGTTTGTTCTGAATGCTCTGGAAAAACTGGGTTTCAACTAGTAAATTAAGTGCGATACATTGACGATGAGGCTGTCTAAGACTACGACCTCCAACATGAGAATTGAGGCGGAGCCGGTAACAGCAGCCTTCTGATGGTTGGAGGAGACCGCTGCCACATCCATTGTATTCATTACGGACTCACGGTGTATGTTTAGTAAGGTGGAGAAGGGAATGTTTCTCGTAGAATGGCTTGTCTGGCTTCAGAGATCACATATTGTGAGAATTGTATGGACTTTTTGCCCTGGTCATGCGGGAGTGCGGGGAAATGAACAGGCTGATAGACTGGCAGGGAATGCACCTCTCGGTGGAAGATTACATATGGGCAAGAGGCAGGTGGTCGGGTACCTGTGGGACCAGGTGGAGAAAGCGGTGGAACAGACTGAACACCCGTATGAGGAGAGAATGCTATGGCGGGAGATCGGCTGAGGCTCTGGACAAATGTCAAAACAGAGGGAAAATGAGGAGAACTTTCAATGAGATGGTAGTTGGAACCATTAGCATGACTCTTCGCTGGCTGTTGAACGCGAGGGTGCAGCGCGTGTGGGAATGTCCTGAGTACAGTGGTACCGTTTCTTAGCTCAATTCAACTCAACTCGACTGAGTCCTGACAAGAGTTTGCAACTATCGGAGCTAGATTAGTGTAAATATCTTCTGCCTCCGGACCCAGAACTGAAGCACCACTTCCTGGGAAACTACGGTGCAGTGCTTTCCTTCACCTCTACAAGCTGAGAAACTTGCGGGGTGTGCATCGCCTTCCTTCACCTCTACAAGCTGAGAAACTTGCGGGGTGTGCATCGCCTTCCTTCACCTCTACAAGCTGAGAAACTTGCGGGGTGTGCATCGCCTTCCTTCACCTCTACAAGCTGAGAAACTTGCGGGGTGTGCATCGCCTTCCTTCACCTCTACAAGCTGAGAAACTTGCGGGGTGTGCATCGCCTTCCTTCACCTCTACAAGCTGAGAAACTTGCGGGGTGTGCATCGCCTTCCTTCACCTCTACAAGCTGAGAAACTTGCGGGGTGTGCATCGCCTTCCTTCACCTCTACAAGCTGAGAAACTTGCGGGGTGTGCATCGCCTTCCTTCACCTCTACAAGCTGAGAAACTTGCGGGGTGTGCATCGCCTTCCTTCACCTCTACAAGCTGAGAAACTTGCGGGGTGTGCATCGCCTTCCTTCACCTCTACAAGCTGAGAAACTTGCGGGGTGTGCATCGCCTTCCTTCACCTCTACAAGCTGAGAAACTTGCGGGGTGTGCATCGCCTTCCTTCACCTCTACAAGCTGAGAAACTTGCGGGGTGTGCATCGCCGGTAGAGGAGCTTCACATCTGCGGAGAGGTGTGCATGTTGCCACTAGTCATGGTCCAGCGCAGCACACACAGACGGGCTGGGGTCAGATCTAGGTTGGGGTCAGATCTACGCGGGTCATGGTTCAGCACAGCACACACGGACTGGCTTGAGTCAGATCTAAGCTGGGGTCAAATCTAGGCTAGTCATGGTTCCTTCACGCACTGTTGAAAGTTCATTGTCAGCAGACTTCACCCCAGTTTCCGGAGGGTCGCATCTTTGCCGAGATGCAGAAGCAAGAAGTGAATGACTGAGTGCCTGCTGCCGAAATAACCCCGGATTGGGGGGGGGGGGGGGGGGTTCGAACCCAAAACGGCAGGTGAATCGTCAAGCCTAGTGTGGCATCTCAAATCAGTGAGTGAGAACCACTGGGCTGGCTGTACTGTAACAGAGCCTTGCAGCGTTCACGTGAAGAATACGTAAGCACGACATGGGACTACCTGCTGTGTTTACCATATCAACAAAGCTAGAGGTGTGAACAGGAGAGTACTGCACGCCGCCAGCTACCAGGCCGGGTCTTTAGACACGCACCCCCACATCGTCGTCTTCTTCCGTTTCTTCCATCTCTTCTCCTACTTCTTTTTTTCCTGCTTCTCATTCTACGTCTTCTTCTTTCTTCTTTTGTTTTCTTCATCTTCTTCTTTTCCTTCTTTTTCGCCTTTTTCTCCGTCTCTTTTATTTTTCATCATTTTCTTCGATTTATTCTTACTGTTTTTCTTCTACCTCCTCCATTTTCTTATGCGTGTTCTTCTTCTTCCCCCTCCTCTTTTCCCCCATTCTTCTTCTTCTTCTTCTTCTTCTTCTTCTTCTTCTTCTTCTTCTTCTTCTTCTTCTTCTTCTTCTTCGTCTTCTTCTTCTTCTTCGTCTACAGACGCCAACCTGAATATATTTGCAGAAACCAGCAGTCACCTAGAGCTGGTTGACATATCCAGTCTGTCCTAAGATGGCGCGGATGTAGGCCGAGGTGATATCCCCTGTTCTGCACATGTAGGATACACTTTAGTTTACTGAAAAAGTCGTAGTTCAGCCTGGCCGTCTCCCTGGCGAAGAGGTTAACGACTTTCTCCGTATTCCCGTATATTCCACGTGAGGAACACAGCTGCGCGAGATTCGGCAGCGGATCTCGTGGCGTTGGTTGCTTACCGGGTATGTGAGCCGGTCGCTCAGAAAGTAATGGTAAACTATGAGCGCAATCTTGCCAAGAGCATCAACAACAGTTGAAAAATACTGGTGTTGACTGCAACGTCCTGTAAGGGGTATGGAACTTTAAAAACAAAAGTTCAGCCTGGTATCTCCTGTACGAAGTCTGAAGTTTGCTGCCTGTCCACTGCGGCCCAGTTGGTAGTATGCGTCATCGTTCTGGTGGCCTGGATGCGCTGATTCCCATCTAGTTCTACAAGTGCATCTTACAAAGCCATCCCAACATAACCGCTCATCACGAACATATTTCCACGATGAGTCTATGCACAGCTACTGTTTGGCTCTTATAGACTATACATGGGGAAGAAGCAGATACCAACGTCCACTTCTTCAAACATCTTGTCGGCTGGTATAGGCAATAACATTTCTGCGCAACCCTTCTTCTAAGCGTACGGACTGACGGATATCAATCAGAAACCGCCTCCACAACGAGGGTTGGCTGCACTTGTAGTGCTGCCTGCCTCTTGTTCGTCTGTCACCGACTTCACCGGTTTCCAGGAGTCCACGGTTTTTAGATAGCGCGGTCGGACGAGGGAGTCTGTTCTTGCCGCGAATTATAGGATGATGTCTGTTCTTGCCGCTGACTATGAGAAAGTAGGTTGCATATCCTTTACAGGACATAGCAGTCAGCCCCAGCATGTTGTGGCTGTTTGTACCTTCTTAGCAAGTTTACTTTTAGTAGTTTGTCACTGCTTTCGGAACGTCCGACACTAATACCATTGTATGGAAACCAACGCAAGGCGGTCTGCTGCCAAATCGCTCGCAGCTGTGATTCAAACGCGGTATGCGGGAATACACATTGGGTCCGTAACCCCTTGGCCACAGCGACTGGAAGGTAAAACTAACCACCAATGTCCCCGCGCACACCGGGCTACCACAGGTGCTCACACTTGACATAGAGCCACGCCAGGAAGGTAAAACTAACCACCAATGTCCCCGCGCACTCCGAGCTACCACAGGTGCTGGTTCCCACACTTGACATAGAGCCACGCCAGTAAGGTAAAACTAACCACCAATGTCCCCGCGCACTCCGAGCTACCACAGGTGCTCACACTTGACATAGAGCCATGCCAGGAAGGTAAAACTAACCACCAATGTCCCCGCGCACTCCGAGCTACCACAGGTGCTCACACTTGACATAGAGCCATGCCAGGAAGGTAAAACTAACCACCAATGTCCCCGCGCACTCCGAGCTACCACAAGTGCTGGTCTCCACACTTGACATAGAGCCATGCCAGGAAGGTAAAACTAACCACCAATGTCCCCTCGCACTCCAAGCTACCACAGGTGCTGGTTCCCACACTTGACATAGAGCCACGCCAGTAAGGTAAAACTAACCACCAATGTCCCCGCGCACTCCGAGCTACCACAGGTGCTCACACTTGACATAGAGCCATGCCAGGAAGGTAAAACTAACCACCAATGTCCCCGCGCACTCCGAGCTACCACAGGTGCTGGTCCCCACACTTGACACAGAGCCATGCCAGGAAGGTAAAACTAACCACCAATGTCCCCGCGCACTCCGAGCTACCACAGGTGCTGGTCCCCACACTTGACATAGAGCCACGCCAGGAAGGTAAAACTAACCACCAATGTCCCCCCGCACTCCGGGCTACCACAGGTCCCCACACTTGACATAGAGCTACGCCAGGCTCCTACTATGGATCTGTTTTTGTCTTTTACTGTGGCCTAAATGTTTTACTTGTTCCGTTTTTCCCCAGCGCTCATCAGCTCTCCTTTCACTCCCAGTCTCTGTAGAAGCTCTGTATTGAAGTGTTTTTGCTTCCACGAAATAGACGTTTTCTGTATATCCACATCTCGAGGGCCTCAATTTTACCGTCCAATCGCATGTTTATTGTCCAGGTTTCAATGTTATTTAATAAATAATAATACACACACACACGCGCGCGCGCGCGCACATACACACACAACAATGTTTTCCCGTACTCAGTATCATAATCACCATCAGACAGACAGACAGACAGACAGACAGACAGACAGACAGACAGACAGACAGACATAACCAGGGCGAGTGGCGCCTGTCAAGAGCGGCATGACTGTATCATATCAATAGCACAAACATACTTGACATGACTGGTAAACACACAATCAATGGCGGCATGCCACCACACCTGTATGTGGCCGACCTGGCAGGTGGCCGACCTCCGCTGGCATCTGTTAGTCGCGACCTTGGAACAGGCACGCACGGTCAATAGTGCCTGAGCCTTGGGCAGGCTAGCCGGCGGTCTGGGGGATGCTCAAGATATTGTGATTGTGGGTGTCGCTGGAGATGGCGGGGGGAGACGGAGACGTGTGATCATGGGTATAGCTTGGGGATACGCATGTGATCATGGGTATAGCTTGGGGAGAATGCAAGTGATCACGGGTAAAGATTGGGCAGAAACATATACTTAGAGAAACATATATTTAGGGAAACATATACTTAGGGAGCATGTCTTCGACCCGCTGACGAGCGCCGGGACCCAGTCGGAGACATGACGTCGGGAGATCTTCAGATCATATACTTGTTGGAGGGGTCTTTTTAAAAGGCGCAGCTTAATGTGGAAGATGAAGAGAAAAGAGGGGGAAAGGGGAAAAGGGGAAAGGAGGGGTGGGGGGGGGGGGTGTCGGTGGAAAGGAAGGCTTTTTATTCATCCAGAGAAAATGATAGTTCATCATACGTCAGTGTCCCGATGTTTATATATATATATATATGGGTGGGTGTGTGTACACGCGGACACGAACGCTTTTATCATCAGATCAAAGACTACAGTAGTGGAGGAGGGAATAAGACGCAGCGGCAGAGTTAAGGACATCTAGAAAGCAGCTGAAGCTGAAGCTGAAGCAGTAGCAGAAGCAGCAGCAGAAGAAGAAGAAGAAGGAAGAAGAAGAAGAAGAAGAAGAAGAAGAAGAAGAAGAAGAAGAAGAAGAAGAAGAAGAAGAAGAAGAAGAAGAAGAAGAAAAAGAAAAAGAAAAAGAAAAAGAAGAAGAAGAAGAAGAAGAAGAAGAAGAAGAAGAAGAAGAAGAAGAAGAAGAAGAAGAAGAAGAAGAAGCAGAAGAAGAAGAAGAAGAAGCAGAAGAAGAAGAAGAAGAAGAAGAAGAAGAAGAAGAAGAAGAAGAAGAAGAAGAAGAAGAAGAAGAAGAAGTCGGGGTGGGTTCGCCTGATGGTGAGAGAAACTAGTCATAGGGAAAACCAATCCACACGCAAAAATCAGTCGGGTGAACTCACCAGCAACAGCACTTACATGGACGACGCCTGAGTTCAAAACAAGTGCCAAATAAATCTGCTTTAAAGCAAAGATAATAATAAGAAGAACTCGTTCTATATCAGACAGTTATTACTATCAGTAACTTGCAAATACGGATGCACACTGACTTTGTGAATTACATACTGTTAGGCATTACAATTTCAACATGTACAGACACATGAGTTATTAATAGTTCACGTTATAAAAGTCCTTGGGACAGCATAGTTCTCATAAAAATAAACGAAAAGACTCAATCCTTCTTTGATCCTTTGCTCCTGCCCCACATATGTTTATGTCCAGTCTGTCTTCACTGCCTTATGTCCACTGCCATGTCCAGTCTGTCTTCACTGCTCTATGTCCAGTCTGTCTTCACTGCCCTAAGCGCATTGTCATGTCCAGTCTGTCTGGACATAACAGTGGACATAGGGCAGTGAAGACAGACTGGACATAACAGTGGACATAGGGCAGTGAAGACAGACTGGACATAACAGTGGACATAGGGCAGTGAAGACAGACTGGACATAACAGTGGACATAGGGCAGTGAAGACAAACTGGACATAACAGTGGACATAGGGCAGTGAAGACAGACTGGACATAACAGTGGACATAGGGCAGTGAAGACAGACTGGACATAACAGTGGACATAGGGCAGTGAAGACAGACTGGACATAACAGTGGACATAGGGCAGTGAAGACAGACTGGACATAACAGTGGACATGGGGCAGTGAAGACAGACTGGACATAACAGTGGACATAGGGCAGTGAAGATAGACTGGGCATGACAGTGGACATAGAGCAGTGAAGATAGACTGGACACAGAGCAGTGAAGACAGACTGGACATAGAGCAGTGAAGACAGACTGGACATAGAGCCTTGAAGACAGACTGGACATGACAGTGGGCATGGGGCAGTGAAGACAGACTGGACATAACAGTGGACATAGGGCAGTGAAGACAGACTGGACATAACTGTGGACATAGGGCAGTGAAGACAGACTGGACATAACAGTGGACATAGGGCAGTGAAGACAGACTGGACATGACAGTGGACATAGGGCAGTCAAGACAGACTGGACATGGCCATGGACATAGGGCAGTGAAGACAGACTGGACATAACAGTGCGCTTAGGGCAGTGAATACAGACTGGACATGACAGTGGACATAAAGCAGTGAAGACAGACTGGACATGACAGTGGACATAGAGCAGTGAAGACAGACTTGACATGACAGTGCCCTATGCCCACTGTCATGCTGTCAGTAAAGGTCCCTTACACATACCTAAACCACTGTGGGTACATGGTTCTCTACCCATACTTATGGTCGGTATCACGTCCATAACATTTAGTTCCAGAGAGTCTCTTTGTACCCATTTTAGTCTGGATGGATATGGGAAGCCGGGCCAGTTTTTTACAATTAATCATTGCCAAGTGTTTATGTTAAAAGCTCTCTAGCAGTTAGACATAAAACAGAGCAGGTTAGCCGAGCCAGTGCCTTGGTAAACATTTCAATGAGAAAACCCACCAACAACAGACAGTTTCTAGCACGCATACACACAGACAGACACATACTTACACATAGACATGTACAACACACATACATATAGACAGACATGTACAACACACATACATATAGACACACATGTACAACACACATACACATAGACATACATGTACAACACACATACACATAGACACACATGTACAACACACATACATATAGACATACATGTACAACACACATACATATAGACAGACATGTACAACACACATACACATAGACACACATGTACAACACACATACACATAGACATACATGTACAACACACATACACATAGACAGACATGTACAACACACATACATATAGACACACATGTACAACACACATACATATAGACATACATGTACAACACACATACATATAGACATACATGTACAACACACATACACAGAGACATACATGTACAACACACATACACATAGACAGACATGTACAACACACATACATATAGACACACATGTACAACACACATACATATAGACATACATGTACAACACACATACATATAGACATACATGTACAACACACATACACAGAGACATACATGTACAACACACATACACATAGACAGACATGTACAACACACATACATATAGACACACATGTACAACACACATACATATAGACATACATGTACAACACACATACATATAGACATACATGTACAACACACATACACAGAGACATACATGTACAACACACATACACATAGACAGACATGTACAACACACATACATATAGACACACATGTACAACACACATACATATAGACATACATGTACAACACACGTACACAGAGACACACATGTACAACACACATACATATAGACATACATGTACAACACACATACACAGAGACAGACATGTACAACACACATACACATAGACACACATGTACAACACACATACATATAGACACACATGTACAACACACATACACAGAGACATACATGTACAACACACATACACATAGACACACATGTACAACACACATACATATAGACACACATGTACAACACACATTTACATAGACACACATGTACAACACACATACATATAGACACACATGTACAACACACATACATATAGACACACATGTACAACACACATACATATAGACATGTACAACACACATACATATAGACACACATGTACAACACACATACATATAGACACACATGTACAACACACATACATATAGACACACATGTACAACACACATACATATAGACACACATGTACAACACACATACATATAGACACACATGTACAACACACATACATATAGACATGTACAACACACATACATATAGACATACATGTACAACACACATACATATAGACAGACATGTACAACACACATACATATAGACACACATGTACAACACACATACATATAGACAGACATGTACAACACACATTCACATAGACACACATGTACAACACACATACACATAGACACACATGTACAACACACATACACATAGACACACATGTACAACACACATACATATAGACAGACATGTACAACACACATACACATAGACACACATGTACAACACACATACATATAGACAGACATGCACAACACACATACATATAGACACACATGTACAACACACATACACATAGACACACATGTAGGTACAACACACATACATATAGACATACATGTACAACACACATTTACATAGACAGACATGTACAACACACATACACAGAGACAGACATGTACAACACACATTTACATAGACAGACATGTACAACACACATACACAGAGACAGACATGTACAACACACATACACATAGACAGTCATGTACAACACACATACATATAGACACACATACATATAGACATACATGTACAACACACATACATATAGACATGTACAACACACATACATATAGACATACATGTACAACACACATACACATAGACACACATGTACAACACACATACACAGAGACAGACATGTACAACACACATACTCAGAGACACACATGTACAACACACATACACAGAGACAGACATGTACAACACACATACACATAGACACACATGTACAACACACATTTACATAGACAGACATGTACAACACACATACATATAGACATACATGTACAACACACATACATATAGACATACATGTACAACACACATACATATAGACATACATGTACAACACACATACATATAGACATACATGTACAACACACATACATATAGACATACATGTACAACACACATACATATAGACAGACATGTACAACACACATACATATAGACATACATGTACAACACACATACATATAGACATACATGTACAACACACATACATATAGACATACATGTACAACACACATACATATAGACATACATGTACAACACACATACATATAGACATACATGTACAACACACATACACATAGACACACATGTACAACACACATACACAGAGACATACATGTACAACACACATACACATAGACAGACATGTACAACACACATACATATAGACATGTACAACACACATACATATAGACATACATGTACAACACACATACACATAGACACACATGTACAACACACATACACAGAGACATACATGTACAACACACGTACATATAGACACACATGTACAACACACATACATAGACACACATGTACAACACACATACACAGAGACATACATGTACAACACACATACATATAGACACACATGTACAACACACATTTACATAGACACACATGTACAACACACATACATATAGACACACATGTACAACACACATACATATAGACACACATGTACAACACACATACATATAGACATGTACAACACACATACATATAGACACACATGTACAACACACATACACATAGACACACATGTACAACACACATTTACATAGACACACATGTACAACACACATTTACATAGACACACATGTACAACACACATACACATAGACACACATGTACAACACACATTTACATAGACACACATGTACAACACACATACACATAGACACACATGTACAACACACATACATATAGACAGACATGCACAACACACATACTCAGAGACACACATGTACAACACACATACACAGAGACATACATGTACAACACACATACATATAGACATACATGTACAACACACATTTACATAGACAGACATGTACAACACACATACACAGAGACAGACATGTACAACACACATACACATAGACAGACATGTACAACACACATACACATAGACAGTCATGTACAACACACATACACAGAGACAGACATGTACAACACACATTTACATAGACAGACATGTACAACACACATACACAGAGACAGACATGTACAACACACATACTCAGAGACACACATGTACAACACACATACACAGAGACAGACATGTACAACACACATACACATAGACACACATGTACAACACACATTTACATAGACAGACATGTACAACACACATACATATAGACATACATGTACAACACACATACATATAGACATGTACAACACACATACACATAGACACACATGTACAACACACATACACAGAGACATACATGTACAACACACATACACATAGACAGACATGTACAACACACATACATATAGACATGTACAACACACATACATATAGACATGTACAACACACATACATATAGACATGTACAACACACATACACATAGACACACATGTACAACACACATACACATAGACACACATGTACAACACACATACATATAGACATACATGTACAACACACATACATATAGACATACATGTACAACACACATACACAGAGACATACATGTACAACACACATACATATAGACATACATGTACAACACACATACATATAGACATACATGTACAACACACATACACATAGACAGACATGTACAACACACATACATATAGACATGTACAACACACATACATATAGACACACATGTACAACACACATACACATAGACACACATGTACAACACACATACATATAGACATACATGTACAACACACATACACATAGACACACATGTACAACACACATACATATAGACATACATGTACAACACACATACATATAGACATACATGTACAACACACATACATATAGACATACATGTACAACACACATACATATAGACATACATGTACAACACACATACATATAGACATACATGTACAACACACATACATACAGACATACATGTACAACACACATACACATAGACACACATGTACAACACACATACACATAGACACACATATACAACACACATACACATAGACACACATGTACAACACACATACACATAGACACACATGTACAACACACATACATATAGACATACATGTACAACACACATACACAGAGACAGACATGTACAACACACATACACATAGACACACATGTACAACACACATACACATAGACACACATGTACAACACACATACACATAGACACACATGTACAACACACATACACATAGACAGTCATGTACAACACACATACACAGCGACAGACATGTACAACACACATACTCAGAGACACACATGTACAACACACATACACATAGACACACATGTACAACACACATACACATAGACACACATGTACAACACACATACACATAGACACACATGTACAACACACATTTACATAGACATACATGTACAACACACATACATATAGACATGTACAACACACATACATATAGACATGTACAACACACATACACATAGACACACATGTACAACACACATACACATAGACAGTCATGTACAACACACATACATATAGACATGTACAACACACATACATATAGACATACATGTACAACACACATACACATAGACATACATGTACAACACACATACATATAGACATGTACAACACACATACACATAGACATACATGTACAACACACATACACATAGACATACATGTACAACACACATACACATAGACATACATGTACAACACACATACACATAGACATACATGTACAACACACATACACATAGACATACATGTACAACACACATACATATAGACATGTACAACACACATACACATAGACATACATGTACAACACACATACATATAGACACACATGTACAACACACATACACATAGACATACATGTACAACACACATACATATAGACATACATGTACAACACACATACATATAGACATACATGTACAACACACATACATATAGACATACATGTACAACACACATACATATAGACATACATGTACAACACACATACATACAGACATACATGTACAACACACATACACATAGACACACATGTACAACACACATACACATAGACACACATATACAACACACATACACATAGACACACATGTACAACACACATACACATAGACACACATGTACAACACACATACATATAGACATACATGTACAACACACATACACAGAGACAGACATGTACAACACACATACACATAGACACACATGTACAACACACATACACATAGACACACATGTACAACACACATACACATAGACACACATGTACAACACACATACACATAGACACACATGTACAACACACATACACATAGACACACATGTACAACACACATTTACATAGACATACATGTACAACACACATACATATAGACATGTACAACACACATACATATAGACATGTACAACACACATACACATAGACACACATGTACAACACACATACACATAGACATGTACAACACACATACATATAGACACACATGTACAACACACATACATATAGACATGTACAACACACATACATATAGACATACATGTACAACACACATACACATAGACACACATGTACAACACACATACACATAGACACACATGTACAACACACAGACAGAGACATAAAACACACATACACAGACTGCTCATAAATAAATGCACACATATTGTTTGACATTCACAGAGGTAGAATTAGAGACTTCTGGAGGCACTAAACAACATAGAAAGTGAAGTCTATGATCCACCTGAACCCACAACTATGAAATATGGACAGCATTTGTATGTAACTATTGAAATAGCACCATAGGTCTCAGAAATCTAAATTAAACAAGCATAGGTTAAATAACAAACACAGAAACGCACCGGGCCGTAATGCTGTGTCCAGTATATTAACGGACATTTAAATAAGTGAAATGATTGTACAGACCAGAGGGAAGCAGAGGAAGAGGCCGACCACGTAAACGATGGACGCAGGTAATATCGATACATGAAGCCCATAAGCGGGTACTCTCCCGCTCTTTATACTTCACCTCGACAGCGCAAGGTGCAAGAGGAACATGTTGAGATGAGAGATGATGATGAGAGATTGGTCGGTTCCAATGTTGTATTGGTCCCCCAATGGCTTTCTCTGTAATACAGAAACAGAGGGACAGACAACACGACAGACAGACAACCACAAACAAACACAAGAGACAGACAGATAACACCAATTAAATATGATAGACAGACAACCACAAACTCTACAGACATATAAACAACAACAAACACACACGACAGACAGATAGACAAGAAACAAAAACGACCGACAGACAGACAACAAACAAACAAATACGACTGACAGACAGACAAGTACAAACAGCCAGGACTTACATCGAGTAAGGCCACCAGTTTGGAATCTTGGAAGACTTCTAGAAAGACATCCGCTTGCTCCTGGCTCTGGACGCAGTCAGTGAGAAGCTGCACCTCCTCCAGGGAGTCCAGAACCTGCGAGACAGCTCCTTGGTGGAATATAAAACACAAGTTATCCCCCTTAGTTCGTGTCCTGACTTGGGGAAAGAGACAAGCATGCACGCTTCAAGTTACAAACAGGGACCGACAGAACGCCGAGCAGGGGGAATGAAAGCTATGTGGCTAGTAACTGGAATCTGATTGAACACAAAACATGACCAGCAAGCTCAGCAATTGAAAAAGACTGATACACGCGCAAGTTTCGAAAAAAAAAGTCTCCATCAATGAACAAGAATATAGAGCTGGAAACACTGAATTACTATCACAATGGGTTTTCAGAGTGGCAGGGACAAAGATAAGTGGTCGATTATGATGATTAATTTAATGAAGAATCGTTCTCCTGGCACTTTGAAATAGCCCAAACAATATTCTACTGTAGTCTCATATAGAAACATGCAACATTCTAGCCCAGGCGTTGAACCCTGTCGTATAGAAACATGCAACATTCTAGCGCAAGTGTTGAACCCTCTCATATAGAAACATGCAACATTCTAGCCCAGGCGTTGAACCCTGTCGTATAGAAACATGCAACATTCTAGCGCAAGTGTTGAACCCTCTCATATAGAAACATGCAACATTCTAGCCCAGGCGTTGAACCCTGTCACACAGAAACATGTAACAAACCTCTGCCATAGCTGTACATGACAACAGTGGATGAGTGTTGTGACAACGTGCTAAGGTGAAACAGCTGAGCATGCTACAGAAACATCTCACAGAATGTTATGATGATAATGTCACAGATAAAAATACAGGGAACAAAAGTGAGAAGGACACAGAAAGTCAATGACATGTACGATTTCACACGGCATCAGCCACTCAAGAATCTGATGGTGTCTGTCCCAGATATTGTGGGTTTGAATCCCAGCAAACAGCCAGAAGTTTTCACAAGAACCATTTCTTTCTATTGATATCACACATCCCTGATCTCTTGGGTATGTGATTGGACGCCTAGCTTGTCTTCTCAGATAATGGTAACAAATGCAAGTTCATAACTTCCAAGTCCTGCACATGAAACATTTCACTAATAGTAGGCCATACCGCTGCAGCTTTGACAATACTAATAGGAAAGAGACCTATATGGGTACAGTCTATTATCTTGAATGTAATCAGAAGTAGTAACAATATAATAATTTGTCCTAAAGCAGTTTTCTGCTAATGGTCTCTGGTGTGACAGGGTGATGACATGTTGTAGGCCTGAATGTAGGGAGAAACAGGTGGCCAGGCTTCCCCTCACTTAGCAGGTGATGAGCCCAGGTGTCATAGTTACGTCTGACTGTGCCCAAGACATTATCAGAACAGCTCACTATCCACTATCTGTAGTACCCACTCTTGCGGAAGTATGAATCTCACAGCTACATGCCAGATTCACTTCACCCAGAGCTATCTTCTTCTTATAGTCCACGCCGTGTGGTGTTGGTGATCATGTCTGTCCACAGTCTTCTATCTCATGTACTGCCAATCTTCTTATAGTCCATGTTGTGTGGTCTTGGCGATCATGTCTGTCCACAGCCTTCTGTCTCGTGAACTGTCAGTCTTCTTATAGTCCATGCCGTGTGGTATTGGTGATCATGTCTGTCCACAGCCTTCTGTCTCGTGTACTGTCAATCTTCTTATAGTCTATGCCATGCGGTGTTGGTGATCATGTCTGTACACATCCTTCTGTCTCGTGTACTGTCAATCTTCTTATAGTCTATGCCATGTGGTGTTGGTGATCATGTCTGTCCACAGCCTTCTGTCTCATGTACTGCCAATCATTCCTAATACCACTGTTCCTCAGTGCCATGATCTCAAACTGTCCAGCATATTCTCGTTTGGTCTCCCCTGCCTCTCCTCCCCTCCAACTTTCCTGTTGTGACGACTTACTCCAGTTTTCCCATTCTCATAACATGTTCAAAGAATATGGACTGATTTCTTCTGATGTGAGTAACCAGTTCTCTTTGTGAGGGAACTTCTTTCAATAAATCTTCATTGCCTTTTCTATCTGTCCACTGTGGTCTCACCATTCGTCTATAAAACCATATGTTCACAGCTTCAACAAACTTCCTCACTTTGCTAATTGCCCATGAATTTCCTCCATACATCAGGAGTGTCTCTATATAGCTTTAAATAACTCTCTTCCTCACCTCAGTTGGCAGAGGTAAACTGCAGAGAATATTTTTTATCTTGTGAAATGCTGCTTCTGCCTGGGCTATCCTCATCTAACTTCTTTAATACATCTTCTATCATCTGTTATTTAAGCACCCAAATACTTAAATACATTGACTTGTATCAGACTGGTTCCATTCACCTTGTTGCTAGATTCGGAAATACATGTTTTCTTTGTAATTACCCTTGCTTCTGTTTATTCTGTTCTTCAGACCAATTCTTTTGCTTTGACTTTCTGTTGAAATTCTATCTATCAATCATGTCTTGAAATGTTTCATTCTCAGTGACCAAAACCATGTTACCAGAATAATGTATGCTGTGTACCTGGTGCCTACCAAATGATACTCCTGGCGTGTCTTATATAGGTCACATTACTGTCTGACCTACAGAGCTGTATAACCAGGGGGTCATACTCTACACTAACAAGGGGAAGGAGGAAACAGAATAAGTCCAGGTCAGGCAGCACTTACCAGCTGAGGTCACATCATCATCATCAGGAGGTGATGGGTCGTTGTAGAAACTGGTCCACTTAGAGCTGGCCACTGCAGCCATGATGGAGCCCTGCGGACACAACAGACAGCATTTTCTATGGTACTATCAGACACAACAGACAGCATTTTATATGGTACTATCAGACACAACAGACAGCATCTTCTATGGTACTATCAGACACAACAGACAGCATTTTCTATGGCACTATCAGACACAACAGACAGCATCTTCTATGGTACTATCAGAGACAACAAACAGCATTTTCTATGGTACTATCAGACACAACAGACAGCATCTTCTATGGTACTATCAGACACAACAGACAGCATCTTCTATGGTACTATCAGACACAACAGACAGCATCTTCTATGGTACTATCAGACACAACAGACAGCATCTTCTATGGTACTATCAAACACAACAGACAGCATCTGCTATGGTACTATCAGACACAACAGACAGCATCTTCTATGGTAATATCAGATACAACAGACAGCATCTTCTACGGTACTATCAGACACAACAGACAGCATCTTCTATGGTACTATCAGATACAACAGACAGCATCTTCTATGGTACTATCAGACACAACAGACAGCATCTTCTATGGTACTATCAGATACAACAGACAGCATCTTCTATGGTACTATCAGACACAACAGACAGCATCTTCTATGGTACTATCAAACACAACAGACAGCATCTTCTATGGTACTATCAGACACAACAGACAGCATCTTCTATGGTACTATCAGACACAACAGACAGCATCTTCTATGGTACTATCAAACACAACAGACAGCATCTGCTATGGTACTATCAGACACAACAGACAGCATCTTCTATGGTAATATCAGATACAACAGACAGCATCTTCTACGGTACTATCAGACACAACAGACAGCATCTTCTATGGTACTATCAGATACAACAGACAGCATCTTCTATGGTACTATCAGACACAACAGACAGCATCTTCTATGGTACTATCAGATACAACAGACAGCATCTTCTACGGTACTATCAGACACAACAGACAGCATCTGCTATGGTACTATCAGACACAACAGACAGCATCTTCTATGGTACTATCAAACACAACAGACAGCATCTTCTATGGTACTATCAGACACAACAGACAGCATCTTCTATGGTACTATCAAACACAACAGACAGCATCTTTTATGGTACTATCAGACACAACAGACAGCATCTTCTATGGTACTATCAGATACAACAGACAGCATCTTCTATGGTACTATCAGACACAACAGACAGCATCTTCTATGGTACTATCAAACACAACAGACAGCATCTGCTATGGTACTATCAGACACAACAGACAGCATCTTCTATGGTAATATCAGATACAACAGACAGCATCTTCTACGGTACTATCAGACACAACAGACAGCATCTTCTATGGTACTATCAGATACAACAGACAGCATCTTCTATGGTACTATCAGACACAACAGACAGCATCTTCTATGGTACTATCAGATACAACAGACAGCATCTTCTATGGTACTATCAGACACAACAGACAGCATCTTCTATGGTACTATCAAACACAACAGACAGCATCTTCTATGGTACTATCAGACACAACAGACAGCATCTTCTATGGTACTATCAGACACAACAGACAGCATCTTCTATGGTACTATCAAACACAACAGACAGCATCTGCTATGGTACTATCAGACACAACAGACAGCATCTTCTATGGTAATATCAGATACAACAGACAGCATCTTCTACGGTACTATCAGACACAACAGACAGCATCTTCTATGGTACTATCAGATACAACAGACAGCATCTTCTATGGTACTATCAGACACAACAGACAGCATCTTCTATGGTACTATCAGATACAACAGACAGCATCTTGTCTGGTACTATCAGACACAACAGACAGCATCTTCTATGGTAATATCAGATACAACAGACAGCATCTTCTACGGTACTATCAGACACAACAGACAGCATCTTCTATGTACTATCAGATACAACAGACAGCATCTTCTATGGTACTATCAGACACAACAGACAGCATCTTCTATGGTACTATCAGATACAACAGACAGCATCTTGTCTGGTACTATCAGACACAACAGACAGCATCTGCTATGGTACTATCAGACACAACAGACAGCATCTTCTATGGTACTATCAAACACAACAGACAGCATCTTCTATGGTACTATCAGACACAACAGACAGCATCTTCTATGGTACTATCAAACACAACAGACAGCATCTTTTATGGTACTATCAGACACAACAGACAGCATCTTCTATGGTACTATCAGATACAACAGACAGCATCTTCTATGGTACTATCAGATACAACAGACAGCATCTTCTATGGTACTATCAGACACAACAGACAGCATCTTCTATGGTAATATCAGATACAACAGACAGCATCTTCTATGGTACTATCAGATACAACAGACAGCATCTTCTATGGTACTATCAGACACAACAGACAGCATCTTCTATGGTACTATCAAACACAACAGACATCATCTGCTATGGTACTATCAGACACAACAGACAGCATCTTCTATGGTACTATCAGATACAACAGACAGCATCTTCTATGGTACTATCAGACACAACAGACAGCATCTTCTATGGTACTATCAGACACAACAGACAGCATCTTCTATGGTACTATCAGATACAACAGACAGCATCTTCTATGGTACTATCAGATACAACAGACAGCATCTTCTATGGTACTATCAGACACAACAGACAGCATTTTCTAGGGTACTATCTTACCCTATCTGTCTTAGCAGTGAGTCTGTCTTTGTCAAACACCTGGTCCGTGTGGTGACTTGGTGATTATGTTGTTAAAATGCAAATCTTATCTTCTACTACTGATGATGGTACAGGTAATGATGATGATGATGATGATGATGATGATGATGATGATGATGATGATGATGATGATGATGATGATGATGATGATGATGATGATGATGATGATGATGATGATGATGATGATGATGATGATGATGATGATGATGATGATGATGATGATGATGATGATGATGATGATGACGATGATAATGATGATGTAGGTAGGTAGCCGTGATGATAACTGACCTTGAGCTTTCTCCTGGCATTGAACTTCTTCAGCTCATCGACCGTCTCATGCAAGTGTACCCTGAGAGCATCTTTCTTGTTCTGTAAGGACAGTATTCCTTCCATTACAACATGATTGTTATCACATAGATTTGGTGTGTGGGGATAACATGCAGGAGAATTATGAAATGTATGTGACACAGATTATATATGTGGGGACAACCTGCAGGAGAACACTCACATTTCTATGAATAGATTATATATATGGGGGAAACCTGCAGGAGAACACTCTCACTTCTATGACATAGATTATATATGTGGGGACAACCTGCAGGAGAACACTCACATTTCTATGACATAGATTATATATGTGGGGGAAATGTGCAGGAGAACCCTCACATTTCTATGACATAGATTATATATGTGGGGACAACCTGCAGGAGAACTCTCACATTTCTATGACATAGATTATATTTGGTTTAAAAGACAAAAATGGGAATATGATAAATACCAATGAGGAAATGTGCAACACATGGAAAGAATATTTTATTGAATTACTAAATTGTGAAGCTCCAAGTAACATTTTCCCACAGGAAGAGGTTCTAACATGCGAACCACAAATTGAAGAACCTACATTTGAAGAAATCCTATATGTAATCACACGACTTAAAAACAATAAGGCAACTGGGACTGATGGAATTGCTGCTGAATTTATAAAGGCAGGTGGCCATGCATTACATCTAAAGCTATACGAACTAATAATAAAAATCTGGAGGACAGAAGAATTACCCCATGACTGGAAAGAGTCATTATTGATACCTATCTTTAAGAAAGGAGACAAGTTCCAATGTGGAAATTATAGAGGAATATCACTACTGTCCACAAGCTATAAGATACTATCCGCAGTATTACTAAATAGACTAAAACCATATTCAGAAGACATATTAGGTGACTACCAGGCGGGTTTTAGACAAAACAGATCAACAATAGATCAGATATTTATCTTACGACAAATAGCCGAGAAACATTGGGAATATAAAAGAAATCTCCATAACATTTTTGTGGATTTTAAAAAGGCTTATGATAGTGTCCATAGGAATAGTCTATGGAATGCTATGCAGGAATTTGGAATACCAAGGAAGTTAATCAACATGACCAGACTATGCATGGAAGATACTTATAATATAGTAACATATAAAGGCAGGAAATCAGACCCCTTCCAAATAACATCTGGCTTGAAACAGGGTGATGCACTATCGCCGCTACTCTTCAATCTGGCTCTAGAGAAAGTTGTAAGGAAGATAAAGGAGGAATGTGATATTGGAGGAACATCCAAGCTGCTTGGTTATGCAGATGATATAGATATTATAGGGCAAAGTGAACAAAAGACATTGGAAATATTGACTCACTTAAAGGAAAAAGCCCAACAGATGGGGCTGGTTATCAACCAAGATAAGACAGAATATATGGTAATTTCAAGAGACGGAATGGCTAAAAACTCTGGCCACATACAAATAGATAATATGACCATTAAAAGAACGGAAACATACAAATACCTGGGTACAATCTTCAACTGCTCCAACATCATAAGGGAAGAAATACAAACTAGAATCAACTCTGGAAATAAGATATACTATGCACTACAACATCTACTAAAATCAAAGGCGCTATCTCGTAACACCAAAATCACAATATACAAAACACTGATCAGACCAGTTGTGCTGTATGGCTCTGAAACCTGGAGTACAACGAAAGGAGACGAAGCCTTGTTACAAACCTTTGAGAACAAAATTTTAAGACGCATCTTTGGACCCATTAGGGATACACAAAGTGGAGAGTGGAAAAGAAGAAGTAACAAAGACATTTATGATCTGTTTAAGTCCCCACTAATCACTGGTATCATGAAGGCTAATAGACTACAATGGCTGGGGCATATAGAAAGAATGGAAGATAATAGGGAAACAAAACTCGCTTACACTCAGGAAATAAATGACCGTAGACCTCGAGGTAGACCAAGAAGATGGTGGAGAGATAATACATGTACAGACCTACAAGCACTTGGAATCAACGACTGGCAAGAGAAGGTCCACCAGAGAGACGAATGGAGACGGATTGTATTTGCAGCAAAGAACCTCAATGGCTCGGAAAGCTGAAGAAGAAGAAGAAGAAGATTATATATGTGGGGGCAACCTGCAGGAGAACCCTCACATTTCTATGACATAGATTATATATGTGGGGGAAATGTGCAAGAGAACACTCACATTTCTATGACATAGATTATATATGTGGGGACAACCTGCAGGAGAACTCTCACATTTCAATGACATAGATTATATATGTGGGGACAACCTGCAGGAGAACCCTCACATTTCAATGACATAGATTATATATGTGGGGACAACCTGCAGGAGAACCCTCACATTTCTATGACATAGATTATATATGTGGGGACAACCTGCAGGAGAACCCTCACATTTCTATGACATAGATTATATATGTGGGGACAACCTGCAGGAGAACTCTCACATTTCTATGACATAGATTATATATGTGAGGACAACCTGCAGGAGAACTCTCACATTTCTATGACATAGATTATATATGTAGGGACAACCTGCAGAAGAACTCTCACATTTCTATGACATAGATTATATATGTGGGGACAACCTGCAGAAGAACTCTCACATTTCTATGACATAGATTATATATGTGGGGACAACCTGCAGGAGAACTCTCACATTTCTATGACATAGATTATATATGTGGGGGAAACCTGCAGGAGAACCCTCACATTTCTATGACATAGATTATATATGTGGGGGCAATGTGCAGGAGAACACTCACATTTCTATGACATAGATTATATATGTGGGGACAACCTGCAGCAGAATCCTCACATTTCTATGACATAGATTATATATGTGGGGACAACCTGCAGGAGAACTCTCACATTTCTATGACATAGATTATATATGTGGGGACAACCTGCAGGAGAACCCTCACATTTCTATGACATAGATTATATATGTGGGGACAACCTGCAGGAGAACCCTCACATTTCTATGACATAGATTATATATGTGGGGACAACCTGCAGGAGAACCCTCACATTTTTATGACATAGATTATATATGTGGGGACAACCTATAGGAGAACTCTCACATTTCTATGACATAGATTGTATATGTGGGGACAACCTGCAGGAGAACCCTCACATTTCTATGACATAGATTATATATGTGGGGACAACCTGCAGGAGAACTCTCACATTTCTATGACATAGATTATATATGTGGGGACAACCCACATTTCTATAAACCATTCAACTCCTGGTGGGTGATATGGCCAGTATCTGGTCATTACATCACAACAGTTTCCTGGACAAGATATGAAGAGGATAAATTATCTGATGTTTATGACACAAATATGTTGGGTGTAACCTGTCACAGAAGACTTCTCAGAATAGTACGGCTGGAGATCATTTGTGTGAAAGAAAAGATCGAGGAAAAATTGATTCAAATACTAGCTCAACAAGTTGAAAAACTGATACAAATATTAGCTTAACAAGTTGAGAAACTGATACAAATATTAGCTTAACAAGTTGAGAAACTGATACAAATATTAGCATAACTAGTTGAGAAACTGATACAAATATTAGCTTAACAAGCTGATGGAGGGCTGGTAATACAGAGGATAATGTGTGAATTTTCTAACACAGCAGGAATTCCATTCCTGTTGTGCACAGCTCAGGGTTTCTTCCTGCCTTTGTAATATCTGCACCCACAACATGGATTTATCTGAAAGGAAGTGTGGCAAGGTCTGGTCTCTTCAGCTTGTGATCTTGTGTATTTGAAGGCTGACCACTTCAAGTATCTTCACTTTCCTCATCTTCACTTTCCTCATCTTCACTTCACTTCACTTCACATCTCTCATCTTCAATTCCCTTATCTTCACTTCATTTATCTTCAGTTCTCTCATCTTCACTTCACTTCACTTATCTTCACGCGTCCAAGGCAGCATCTGCCTTGTATCCTGGAATCACTCTAGGAGTGTCTTCAGCACGGACTCTAGCGCAGCATTAGAACAGCTTGTGTTACAGAAACTCAGTTGGCTATGGAGGCATTTACTCTAGCGCATTAGAGCATTAGAACAGCTCTTGTTTTACAGAAACTCAGTTGGCTGAGGCATGGACTAGTGCAGCATTAGAACAACTCTTGTGTTACAGAAACTCAGCTGACTATGGAGGCAATATATTATGGAAGCTAGTGCTGCCACTACTACCGCCGCCACCACAACTACAACAGCCTCCACCACCAGCATGACTATTACTACTACTTCTTCTTCTACTATTACAATTGTTGCTGCTGCTATAGTATGTCCAGAAATGAATGCCGTCATTCACGATCAATTATTTTGAAAACTGTCTGTTGCATCGTTATGAAATTTTTCCAGCCGTCTTATATTTACCCCCACCCAAGGAATATGTCTTTGATAGGTCCAAAAACAACTTAAATCATCACAAGCGGCGACATTCCTTTGATGTTTTGCTGAACAACTAGTGATTTCTCGTTAACACAGTTATTTTTACGGTAATGGGAGACCTGTCAATTCTGATGACACACAAAGGCGTATCCGGATTCGTATGGGAGTGGGTGCAATGAAAGAACTAGCTTAAAATCGACAGGGTGGGCTGCATTGCACCGGGTTTTTATCCCATATGGCTCAATTTCTTTCCGCAGTGCGGAAAGCGTCGCACAAAGCACGAACTCTGTAGTTCCAGCGACGACCCTCGGGAGTCTCCGAAAAAATGCACTCGTGAAATGAAGGACGCGGCCCGGAATCGAACATACAGCCTTCGAAGCCTGAGTCAGACAGCTTGACCACTTCACCACGGAGATTCCCGAGAGGGGTGCAATGTATAATATTAGTAATGACAGAGAATTTACAGAGGCATGGGGTAAATAATTTGTAAATTAACAGGAAAGTAGAAGGAATATATTTCTTAACCTTATTTTTCATTTCCTTCTTGTTTCTTCAGCTGATGCTGATGCTGTAATGTTTAGGGCCTGCAATTCGTCTGAATAGTTGGAGCAAAATATCCCAGTAAGTGTGTACGTAGATTAAGGTCTGCGATCTGCTCAGACCTGAATCTGAGTCGGACGATTCCAGTAGATTGATGATTGCTCTCGGTTGCATAAAATTCAATCCATCCTTTCTCCAATAGTCCTCTTCCTCTTTCAACACATGGTCCTGACGTTTTTTCCAGTAACTTTTATCAATATTTAATAGAGCGGACAGACAGACAGACAGACAAGACAGACAGACAGAAAGGTAGGTAGGTAGGTAGGTAGGTAGGTAGGTAGGTAGGCAGGCAGAAAGGTGGGTGGGTGGATGGCTGGCTGGCTGGCTGGCTGGGTGGGTGGGTCGGTAGGTCGGTCAGTGGGTCTGTCGGTCTGTGGGTGGGTGGGTGGGCCGGTCGATTGGCCGGCCAGCCGGCAAGCAGACAGACAGACAGACAGACAGACAGACAGACCAGACCAGACCAGACCAGACCAGACAAGACAAGACAAGACAAGACAAGACAAGACAAGACAAGACAGACAGACAGACAGACAGACAGACAGACAGATAGATACCCGCCAGAAGCCGGGCCTTGTCAGCTAGTTTATTTATATAATCACGTTTCATGAAAGAACCCCCATTTGGAGACACCTCTGAATCTTCTCGCTGTTTGTTGCAAAACGGAAATCACGTGAAAATTTTTAAAAATGCAGGGACGTGTCTTGGTGAAGCTGTAATACTGTTAAAATCATGGACGTAATCTCTAAGTCGTAATTAATATACCGCATATAAACTAACTTTGAAATCTGCTGTAAAATCTCCAGAACAAAAATGTTTTTGTTGGGTGGACATAATGATAAGGTTATATACTAAATCTCATTATTTTCCATCAGTTGGTTACTGAGATATTGAATTTTATATTGAGGCAACAAAAAAAACACACACTATACTACCACTGCTACTGCTGTTACCACCTCTGCCACCTCCACTACTGTTACTGCTGCACCGTTATTGTTACCCTGTTCACTGTCACTGTAGTTTGGATCTGGTAGAGAAATGAAAGAGATATATCAACAAACTTTAATCCACTGATGGTCCAGCGCTTGTTCAACATGTTATCCGCTTCTCCGGGTCCCTCTCCAACATCCGCATGACCAAGTCCTTTGCTGTGGAGGAGATCAGGTCCCACTGCTTGGATCTCATCTGTGGAGGAGCAAGAGTTCATCAAAGACTTCATTAAGTGCAGTACTTTTTTCCTGATAATCAAATAAATATTTTAGCAGGCATATGTTAACTGATTCTGTGCCAACGGCTTCGGGGGGAGGAGTGCAATTGGGAGGGTACAAGCCTTATCGTGGTGCGAGGAAATGCAACCTTGAAGACTAAATGTCATGGCAAAGCAGACCAGGCCCTAAGCCTTGGTTGGCAAATGGTCTATGATGGAAGCCCAGACAAGCAGACAGTTAGTGCATGGCTTTGCTGATTCAACAGCTTCTGCAGCTTGTCTTGTTCCAGATGTATTGGTGGTGCCTTTCATCTGGAGTAAACTAGACAGGCCGAGAGATGAATCATACTGTATGGACAACACACGGTCTCTAAATCCAGCCCAGGCTTTGTGCTATGAAAAGGTAAAACTCCATTTTACAAACTCATCATCTATCAAGACGACAAGGTGCCAGTCTCAGCGATGAAGGATATCACCAAATGTGACCTGTCATTTGGACAGAAGGACGATAAATCGCCATATTAGGGTGATCGAGTTGTTTCATTTCATGGTATTTTACACAATTTCAATGCTCAGTGAACAGACATTACATTATAAGACTAGTTCATGTGGTTCTGGACCATGTCTAGTCAAGCCTACTTTCTGTTTAGTACTGAATCAGTTAAAACAAATAAAACATCTAACAAATTATAAAATTCATAAACAAATACAGATCAGTAATATTCATAAAATTCCCTTTAGTTTCCTATGTAATTTCTGATATTTTACTCATCTTTAGGCTAAGTTGTTTACAACATTCATTTCACAATGTTTATATTTCTTCCTATGTAAATGTATAATGCTCTTGATGAACGAAAGACGAGTGATTGGAAGGGCCGAATGTAAGACGGGCCTGCGCGCCCAATTTGTGACCCTAATAAAGTTGATTTGATTTGATTTGATTTGATTTGATTTAAGTCCTACAGTAGATATATAAACAGAAATCGCCCTGGTCCAATCTTTGATATATATTGAGCCTATAGAAAACCAGTTAAGAACCTGTGAAATGCCTTGAGGTCAATCAAGTAAAGGACCTGTGACATGCCTTGAGGTCAGTCAAGTCAAGGACACTGTGACATGCCCTGAGGTCAATCAAGTAAAGAACCTGTGACATGCCTTGAGGTCAATCAAGTAAAGAACCTGTGACATGCCTGAGGTCAGTCAAGTACAGAACCTGTGACATTACCTTGAGGTCATCAAATCAAGAACCCTGTGACATACCTTGAGGTCAGTCAAGTAAAGGACCTGTGACATGCCTTGAGGTTATCAAGTCAAGGACCCTGTGACATGCCTTGAGGTCATCAAGTCACGAACCCTGTGACCTGCCTTGAGGACATCAAGTCACGAACCCTATGACATGCCTTGAGGTCACCAAGTCAAGGACAATGTGACCTGCCTTGAGGTCATCAAGTCACGAACCCTATGACATGCCTTGAGGTCATCAAGTCAAGGACCCTGTGACCTGCCTTGAGGTCATCAAGTCAAGGAACCTGTGACATGAGTTGAGGTCATCAAGTCACGAACCCTATGACATGCCTTGAGGTCATCAGTCACGAACCCTATGACATGCCTTGAGGTCATCAAGTCAAGGACCCTGTGACATGCCTTGAGGTCATCAAGTCACAGACCCTGTGACATGCCTTGAGGTCACCAAGTCAGGGACAATGTGACCTGCCTTGAGGTCATCAAGTCACGAACCCTATGACATGCCTTGAGGTCATCAAGTCACGAACCCTATGACATGCCTTGAGGTCATCAAGTCACGACATCAAGTCACAAACCCTATGGCATGCCTTGAGGTCACCAAGTCAAGGACAATGTGACCTGCCTTGAGGTCATCAAGTCACGAACCCTATGACATGCCTTGAGGTCATCAAGTCACGAACCCTATGACATGCCTTGAGGTCATCAAGTCACGAACCCTATGACATGCCTTGAGGTCATCAAGTCACGAACCCTATGACATGCCTTGAGGTCATCAAGTCACGAACCCTATGACATGCCTTGAGGTCATCAAGTCAAGGACCCTGTGACCTGCCTTGAGGTCATCAAGTCACAAACCCTATGACATGCCTTGAGGTCATTAAGTCAAGGAACCTGTGACCTGCCTTGAGGTCATCAAGTCACGAACCCTATGACATGCCTTGAGGTCATCAAGTCACAGACCCTATGGCATGCCTTGAGGTCATCAAGTCACAGACCCTGTGACATGCCTTGAGGTCATCAAGTCAAGGACCCTGTGACATGCCTTGAGGTCATCAAGTCATAGACCCTGTGACATGCCTTGAGGTCACCAAGTCAAGGACAATGTGACCTGCCTTGAGGTCATCAAGTCACAAACCCTATGACATGCCTTGAGGTCATCAAGTCAAGGACCCTGTGACATGCCTTGAGGTCATCAAGTCACGAACCCTATGACATGCCTTGAGGTCATCAAGTAACAGACCCTGTGACATGCCTTGAGGTCACCAAGTAAAGGACAATGTGACCTGCCTTGAGGTCATCAAGTCATGAACCCTATGACAGCCTTGAGGTCATCAAGTCACGAACCCTATGACATGCCTTGAGGTCATCAAGTCACGAACCCTATGACATGCCTTGAGGTCATCAAGTCACAAACCCTATGACATGCCTTGAGGTCATCAAGTCAAGGACCCTGTGACCTGCCTTGAGGTCATCAAGTCAAGGAACCTGTGACATGAGTTGAGGTCATCAAGTCACGAACCCTGTGACATGCCTTGAGGTCATCAAGTCACAGACCCTGTGACATGCCTTGAGGTCATCAAGTCACAGACCCTGTGACATGCCTTGAGGTCATCAAGTCAAGGACCCTGTGACATGCCTTGAGGTCATCAAGTCACAGACCCTGTGACATGCCTTGAGGTCACCAAGTCAGGGACAATGTGACCTGCCTTGAGGTCATCAAGTCACAAACCCTATGACATGCCTTGAGGTCATCAAGTCACGAACCCTATGACATGCCTTGAGGTCATCAAGTCACGACATCAAGTCACAAACCCTATGGCATGCCTTGAGGTCATCAAGTCACGAACCCTATGACATGCCTTGAGGTCATCAAGTCACAAACCCTATGACATGCCTTGAGGTCATCAAGTCAAGGACCCTGTGACATGCCTTGAGGTCATCAAGTCACAAACCCTGTGACATGCCTTGAGGTCATCAAGTAACAGACCCTGTGACATGCCTTGAGGTCATCAAGTCACGAACCCTATGACATGCCTTGAGGTCATCAAGTCAAGGACCCTGTGACAGCCTTGAGGTCATCAAGTCACGAACCCTATGACATGCCTTGAGGTCATCAAGTCAAGGAACCTGTGACCTGCCTTGAGGTCATCAAGTCACGAACCCTATGACATGCCTTGAGGTCATCAAGTCAAGGACCCTGTGACCTGCCTTGAGGTCATCAAGTCAAGGAACCTGTGACATGCCTTGAGGTCATCAAGTCATAGACCCTGTGACATGCCTTGAGGTCATCAAGTCACAGACCCTGTGACATGCCTTGAGGTCATCAAGTCACAGACCCTGTGACATGCCTTGAGGTCATCAAGTCACAGACCCTGTGACATGCCTTGAGGTCATCAAGTCACAGACCCTGTGACATGCCTTGAGGTCATCAAGTCAAGGATGGTGTGACATGTCTCAGATGCATTGGGCATATGGTGCTACACCCATATGTGTACAGCCCAGGGGTGATATGGTTGATATAATGTGTACAGCCAGGGGTGATATGGTTGATATAATGTGTATAGCCCAGGGGTGATATGGTTGATATAATGTGTACAGCCCAGGGGTGATATGGTTGATATAATGTGTACAGCCAGGGGTGATATGGTTGATATAATGTGTACAGCCAGGGGTGATGTGGTTGATATAATGTGTACAGCCCAGGGGTGATATGGTTGATATAATGTGTACAGCCAGGGGTGATATGGTTGATATAATGTGTACAGCCCAGGGGTGATGTGGTTGATATAATGTGTACAGCCCAGGGGTGATGTGGTTGATATAATGTGTGCAGGAGTGATGTGGTTGATATAATGTGTACAGGAGTGATGTGGTTGATATAATGTGTACAGGGGTGCTGTGTTTGATATAATGTGTACAGCCCAGGGGTGATGTGGTTGATATAATGTGTACAGCCCAGGGGTGATGTGGTTGATATAATGTGTACAGCCCAGGGGTGATATGGTTGATATAATGTGTGCAGGAGTGATGTGGTTGATATAATGTGTACAGGAGTGATGTGGTTGATATAGTGTGTACAGGAGTGATGTGGTTGATATAGTGTGTACAGGAGTGATGTGGTTGATATAATGTGTGCAGGAGTGATGTGGTTGATATAATGTGTACAGGAGTGATGTGGTTGATATAGTGTGTACAGGAGTGATGTGGTTGATATAATGTGTACATGAGTGATGTGGTTGATATAGTGTGTACAGGAGTGATGTGGTTGATATAATGTGTGCAGGAGTGATGTGGTTGATATAATGTGTACAGGAGTGATGTGGTTGATATAATGTGTACAGGAGTGATGTGGTTGATATAATGTGTACAGGAGTGATGTGGTTGATATAATGTGTGCAGGAGTGATGTGGTTGATATAGTGTGTACAGGAGTGATGTGGTTGATATAGTGTGTACAGGAGTGATGTGGTTGATATAATGTGTACAGGAGTGATGTGGTTGATATAATGTGTACAGCACTGGGGTGATGTGGTTGATATGTGTACAGCCCAGGGGTGATGTGGTTGATATAATGTGTACAGGGGTGATGTGGTTGATATAATGTGTACAGGGGTGATGTAGTTGATATAATGTGTACAGCCCAGTGGTGATGTGGTTGATATAATGTGTACAGGGGTGATGTGGTTGATATAATGTGTACAGGGGTGATGTGGTTGATATAATGTGTACAGGAGTGATGTAGTTGATATAATGTGTACAGTCCAGTGGTGATGTGGTTGATATAATGTGTACAGGGGTGATGTGGTTGATATAATGTGTACAGGGGTGCTGTGTTTGATATAATGTGTACAGCCCTGGGGTGATGTGGTTGATATAATGTGTACAGCCCTGGGGTGATGTGATTGATATAATGTGTACAGGGGTGATGTGGTTGATATAATGTGTACAGGGGTGATGTGGTGGATATAATGTGTACAGGGGTGATGTGGTGGATATAATGTGTACATGGGTGATGTGGTTGATATAATGTGTACAGCCCAGGGGTGATGTGGTTGATATGTGTACAGCCCAGGGGTGATGTGGTTGATATAATGTGTACAGGGGTGATGTGGTGGATATAATGTGTACATGGGTGATGTGGTTGATATAATGTGTACAGCCCAGGGGTGATGTGGTTGATATGTGTACAGCCCAGTGGTGATGTGGTTGATATAATGTGTACAGCCCAGGGGTGATGTGGTTGATATAATGTGTACAGGGGTGATGTGGTTGATATAATGTGTACAGGGGTGATGTGGTTGTAATAGTGTTTATGCTGATTATAAAACAAGTGAACACATAATGTGTGAACTCTGCAAACACTGGAAGTCCATACATGGTAGCTGCCTTTGACAATCATCTCATAGAGTCTCTCCTTGGTGCCACAGAAGGGTGGGTAGCCCCCTAGGAGGATGAAGAGCAGGACACCACAGCCCCACATGTCCACAGGCTTGCCGTAGGGTCTTCTCTCTATCACTTCTGGGGCCATGTACTGGGGGGTGCCAACACGACCTGGGAGCATATGAGGAGAGGTGTGAACATATAGGTCAGTAACGTACATCCCTACAATATGGCTACAGCTCTCACTAGCATACAGGGTACACACCGGCCTGTGTAAATAACCATCTCTTACTAGCATACAGGGTACATACAGGCAACTTCTTCCGGCCACAATCTTTGACTAGCAAACATCACTCACAAGTTACTGGACTGTGTAAATCACCATCTTTGACTAGCAAACATCACTCACAAGTTACTGGACTGTGTAAATCACCATCTTTGACTAGCAAACATCACTCACAAGTTACTGGACTGTGTAAATCACCATCTTTGACTAGCAAACATCACTCACAAGTTACTGGCCTCTGTAAATCACCATCTTTGACTAGCAAACATCACTCACAAGTTACTGACGTGTGTAAATCGCCATCTTTGACTAGCAAACATCACTCACAAGCTACAGTTACTGGCCTGTGTAAATCACCATCTTTGACTAGCAAACATCCCGCACAAGTTACTGGACTGTGTAAATCACCATCTCTCACTAGCATACAGTGTACACACTGGTAACTTCTTCCAGCCACAATCTTCCAGGAGCAAACATCACTCACAAGTTACAGTTACTGGCCTGTGTAAATCACCATCTCTCACTAGCAAACATCACTCACAAGTTACAGTTACTGGCCTGTGTAAATCACCATCTCTCACTAGCAAACATCACTCACAAGTTACTGACAGGTTTAAATCACCATCTCTTACTAGCAAACATCACTCACAAGTTACAGTTACTGGCCTGTGAAAGTCACCATCTCTCTCACTAGCATACAGTGTACACACTGGTAACTTCTTCCAGCCACAATCTTCCAGGAGCAAACATCACTCACAAGCTACAGATTGAAGGGTAGTAACATGTCAAGGTCATTCTCACCTTGCCTGACAAGATGCTAGAGGAGAGAGAGAGAAAGAGAGAGAGAGAGAGAATTGAAACTAACACTGCTGACAATAATCACATTCAAAACAGTGGCTCTACACACAAGAATCTGGCAGATGCTGAGACGAATGGACCAAGAGAAGCTCACAGTGGCAACTGGAATTACATTGATTCCCAAAGGGTGCACATCGCAAGGTGAGGCCATTAATTACAACCATAGTCAAAATGCACTCATTCACCCACTGTCTGTGAGCTGATGACCCTCAATAATGTACACTCAGTCCAATCATGGCAAGCTTTATCCCACAGTGCCCTCACTCTGTCACTACCTGGTGCAGTATTTGATCTCATGTACAATGAAAATAGAACTCACTCTATAGATACAGCTGCTGCCGATAGCTGATCACCACTGTCATTAAACAGTGCAATTTTCCATCACTTATTCTGGTCCACACTTACACATACACCTCCTCAAAATACTAACATAATGTCACTTGAAAATTGTCTTATGATATGGGGCATTAATTGATAGTGTCCAGTATGATTATGGTAAAAAAAACTTTCAACTAAACTTGTGTATAACCATCTAAACTCTGTAGGTCTCATCTTTCACTCATAATTAACCCTATCTGGATCGCCTTAAAGTACATCTCTGTACAGCTAGGGCCTGTTTCCTTCTGGTGTCTTGTGAACAGACCTGACTCTTTTAACTTACTGAGCCTAGATGTTCACAGTCTGTGACATGTTCACTTTCTTCTCCTGGATTCTTCAACTCAATTCATACAGACAATTTGACTTTGTGCAAATAACAGGATAGTGAGTTTAGTTTTGTTTACCTCAGTGGACAATTTAAATTACAGTGTTGAATATTTCAGCATGAAGGATTTCTCTCAATGCTCTAGTTTATATTTTATGTTGTGTGAATTCTGCAGTGTGCACCTGGCAAGCACAGCAAAATATGCCCTGCAATAAATAAACTATATACTCTATTGTGTGTGTCTTTGTTATTCAAATTCACTATAAGGAAAACACTGTTTTGAATTTCTTCTTTGACTGTTGTACTTGTTTGATAGCAAATCATTTTATCTGTGAACATTATTTTTGTTTCTTTCTTTTTCTACTATTAAGAATAAGCTTCATGTCTTCATTGTGTCTTTTAAAGATAACATGAATTGTTATAATCTCACAGCACTACATGAGAGAAGGGCTCTAGCATCTGGCAATCTGCAGCAGAGTAATAGTGAACGATTCTTTAAGTAAGAGGCTACCCCCTGCCACACCTGAGGTGATGTACTGTCCGTCTGCCAGCTGGGTAGCCACTCCAAAGCCTCCCAGTTTGACCGGCGCGGAGTTCTCGGTGGAGGCCAGCAGGATGCACTGTGGCTTGAGGTCCCGGTGGATGATGTTGTTGGTGTGGCAGTAACGCAGGGCTTCCAGGACCTGCCTCATGTAGTGGCTGTTGGAGGCAGAAACATTGGGCCACATTAGAGTTCAAATGGTATTGGGTAAAATGGAATACAGCATGCCTAGGTACGTTGCAAAGTGGAAGATGGTAGTTCTGGTTACATCACTGACTGGACGATGAAATGGTTGGTTACATCACAGACTGGTTGATGAAATGGTTGGCTACATCACAGACTGGATGATGGAATGGTTGGTTATATTACAGAGTGTTTAGTTGAAGTGTTTAGTTATATCACAGAGTGGATGGTGATTGAGGATAAGGCACTCATTACTAAATTAAGATGATGAAATGTCTAGTTAAATCACAGAGTGAATGATGAAATGTCTGGTTATATCACAGAGTGGATGATGAAATGTCTGGTTATATCACAGACTGGATGATGAAATGTTTGGTTATATCACAGAGTGGATGATGGAATGTCTGGTTGTATCACAGAGTGGATGATGAAATGTTTGGTTATATCACAGAGTGGATGATGGAATGTCTGGTTATATCACAGAGTGGATGATGGAATGTCTGGTTATATCACAGAGTGGATGATGGAATGTCTGGTTATATCACAGACTGGATGATGGAATGGTTGGTTATATCACAGAGTGGATGATGGAATGGTTGGTTATATCACAGAGTGGATGATGAAATGTCTGGTTATATTACAGAGTGGATGATGAAATGTTTGGTTATATCACAGAGTGGATGATGAAATGTCTGGTTATATCACAGCGGATGATGAAATGTTTGGTTATATCACAGAGTGGATGATGAAATGTTTGGTTATATCATAGAGTAGATGATGAAATGTTTGGTTATATCACAGAGTGGATGATGAAATGTTTGGTTATATCACAGCGGATGATGAAATGTTTGGTTATATCACAGTGGAAAATGAAATGTCTGGTTATATCATAGAATGGATGATGAAATTGAGGATAAGGTATTCATTACTAAAATTAGATAATGAAATGTCTAGTTACATCACAGAGTGGATGATGCAAAGATAATGCATGCAGATAAAACTACTATGTAAAAAGAAATATATGTTCATGAGGAAAGATTGGAGGTGGTGGAAAATTTTGAATATCTTGGGTCATTGATTACCAACAATGGTGACACAATGAAAGAAATTAAACGTCGACTATCAATTGCTCTTCAAAGACTAAAACAACTGAATAAATTATGGAGTGGGACAGATCCATCCATCATGTGACATGCCGATAAGCGTGGGCGGTCATGTTTTGCCACCTCACTCGATCACCAGAGTTGTGGATCAGCACTGTGTTCCTGTCTCGACCATGCCATGTGGCAAGGCCATCCAGGTATTTACTTCTTGGTCTTCCCCTTGGTCTCTTCCCTTCGATCTTGCCAGTTGTCACCAAGTTCTCCAATTCATTTCTTCTCATAACATGCCCAAAATATTTTGACTGTCTACGTCTAAAGTCTCTAATCAGTTTACGATCTTCATTTGTTTCTTGCAGGACTTGTTCATTGGTTTTTCTGTCTGTCCATGGTATTCTTTGCATTTACCTCAGAAACCACATTTCCACAGCCATCAGATATTTTTCAGCTTGTCTGCTCATTGTCCACGCTTCACATCCATTTAAAAGTACTGCTTCTATGTAGCACTTCAACACTCTTTTGCTCGTTTCAATTGATATCTTGTTATTGGTCAGTATGTTTGTTATCTTGCAAAAGGCTACCTTCGCAATAGCAATTCTTGTTCTAATCTCTTCAAGGCATCTCCCATCAGATGTTATGACTGTTCCAAGATAGCTGTACCGATTCACTTGTTTAAGAATATGCCCATTTACTTGTATATTACATTGTGGTATTTCTTCCTTCCTAGTGACGACCATAATCTGTGTCTTCTTACAATTCAGTTCTAACCCTAGTTGTTCACTGTGTGCAACAACCGCATCTACTAAATGTTGCAGGTCCTGTTCATTGTCTGCAATCAAGACTGTATCATCTGCATATCTAATGTTATTGATGCATCGTCCCCCAATGTTGATTCCTTCCATATCTTCTATATTTCTTAAAATATTTTCACTGTACAACGAAAAAGACAGACAGAACTACAAAAATTAGATTTTTAAGAGCATGCATCTTTCCCATTGCAACATACGCCTGTGAGACCTGGACACTTACTAAACAAGTTGAACAGCGCATAAATGCCTTTGAATATAAATGTTATAGACGAGTTGTAAGAATGTCTTGGGTAAAGAAAAGAACAAATGCATCCAGGGTTGGCTGTGAAAGACGATAAAACAACGGAGATTTATATATTTTGGTGACTTGAAACGTCATAAAAGCTTGGAGAGAACAATAATGGTGGAGTATATGCCTGGGAAGAGAGGAAGAAGAAGGCCAAAGAGAAGATGGGTGCAGGATGTGGCGGATGATCTCCAGATTGGTGTATCGGACGCGGGACATCTTGTTTGTGATCGATAAGTTTTCCGGAAGGTTGGTATGGGAGCGAGGTTCTGCAAAGGACATGCTATTGAATGAATGAATGAACGAACGAACGAACGAACGGACGGACGAACGAATGAATGAATGAATGAATGAATGAATGAATGAAACTGAGGATAAGGCACTCATTACTAAATTGAGGATAAGACAGACATGACTAACTCTGAGAACAAGACAGGCATTGCTACGATAGAAGAAAACACACATTACTATTCTGTAAACAATGCACCAACTAAGATGAGGAAAAGACACAAAACAACACCTGAGCCCGTGACACAGACGACTCACCTGGCAACTGCTTCACTATAGACAAACCCCGAGGATGCTCTCTTGACGATCTCAAAGGACAGGTCTGCTCCATCCATGCTGAAAGTAGGTCAGTGAGACGGACATTACCGCAGTGTTGCGGGGACTAAGCAAAACAGGCAGACAGACATTAAGACAGACAGGCAAACAGATATTGCTACAGTATTATACGGACATAATCCAGACATAGTCGTGTTTGCTGAAAGAGTCATAAACCATACAGACAGTACTAGAGCTAGTGGAAGAGAGATCAGACAGACAGACATTATTGTTGTTACAGTGGCACAAACAAGACACATATTGTTATGTTACTTATGTTACAGTGGCACAAACAAGGCACATATTGTTATGTTATAGTGGCACAGTCTTTCTGTCCTCTGCACTCTCCTAACAACAACCATATTGGCCACTATCATCATCACCCACTCACAAGTGTGTTCGAGCTACCTTCACATTCAACAACCGCAGCAGAGATCGGTTATTGTGGCGGCATGGCTCGTGCCACATCCCATATCATGTTCTAATTGTCCTGACTAAAATAGAAAACATGTCATGTCACCCGAACTTCTGAAAATGGATTTATATCTAAATGTGACACCTGGGTAAAAACCGACGCCCATACTGAGAGGATTGCCTGCTAGCAGTCAAAAACCTACCGGAGACAGGATTGCCAAATTCCCCAGACAGCAATCGAAGGTTATAGGTCACTGCTAATTGCAGCGGTTCTCATACTTGTTTTCTGGGCTGCGCGTTTAAAATGATTAAGATTTACTGAATATAATGCAACTTGATGAGCACGTATCAATGCCTTAATCTCCTGACTGCCCTGTCTCCTGACCGCCCTGTCCACTGACTCCCCTGTCTCCCGATTCCCCAGTCTCCTGATTCCCCTATCTCCTGTCTCCTGACTCCCCTGTCCACTGACTCCCCTGTCTCCCGACTCCCTTGTCTCCTGACTACTCCCTTGTCTCCCGACTCCCCTGTCTCCCGATTCCCCTGTCTCCCGACTCCCCTGTCTCATGACTCACTTGTCTCCTGACTCTCCTGATTCCACTTTCACCTGACTCCCCTGTCTCCTGATTCCACTGTCACCTGACTCCCCTGTCTCCTGACTCCTGTCTCTTGACTCCAAGATCTCCTGACTACACTGTTTTCCGACTCCCCTGTCCTCTGACTCCCCTGTCTCCTGACTCCCCTGTCATCTGACTCCCCTGTCTCCCATGTCTCCTGACACTCCTGACTCCCCTGTCTATTGACTCCCTTGTCTCCTGACTCCCTGTCTATTGACTCCCTTGTCTCCTGACTCCCCTGTCTACTGACTCCCCTGTCTTCTGACTCCCCTGTCTCCTGACTCCCTGTCTACTGACTCCCCTGCCTCCTGCCCTCAACACCTGCCTTCACCTGTGCTTTCATCAGAAGCGAACAGTCCCGACATGCCAGTTGTCAAGGTCTCACAACCGAGGTTGCGACGCGTTGTCTGTACCAACGCCAGACACCATAACAACACGCAACCCTGAGTAATGTTAAACACGGCAGAGAGAACGCGGCGTCGTTACCGACGCCTGGATAAGCAGCCACGCACAGCAATTGAGTTCACCCCGTGAACCGTGCAGGGGACACCAGCTGACGTGAGCGTGTAGCGTGTAGGACGCCAGAACTGGCAGACGGGCTTAGGTTGTTGAACGGACAGGTCGCGAGTTGTGTTTGAATCTGCCTTGAGAGCTAGCCTGTACGACAGTGGGAGACTGGTTCGAACGCTTGTATAGTTTGACTGTAAGTGAGATGTTTATTGCTTGCATGTATTATTATGTATTGTAGTGATATTGTTCATGCTGAAATGATTGCTATGGATTGTTAGTGCGCGATGTTTGTGCGATAATAACTGCAGCGCGTCAATAAAGCGTGTGAATAATACTTTCGGATATTCACTTCGTGTGATTTGATAGTTTGATATTACTTCACACTTGCCAGAAAACGAGCTACTTGTCTTGTGTTATGCAAGACTCTGACACCAGTGCCCTGTCGCAGTTTCATGCACACGCTGTTTATATTGTCCTCTGAATGTACCTGTCAATGACCTCAAGATCCGACCGCTGAGTCTCGCACTGTGACCACGTCCAGCACAGAACAATATATTACTGTAGTACTGCAGTGGTACAAGGCGCTGACCTGGCCAGTCGGTATGTGTGCTGTGATGTATTACAAGTTGACAGGTTTTTTGTTACTGCACTGACGAAATTACAAGGGTAAGTCAATAAGTAAGTCACAAATGGTTGTAGTTGTAGACAAATAACTAAATGTGATAACAACTTGAAACGAGTTTATTTTTATACATGCATTGTCCCTTTATTTCTCAACATAATTTCCACCAACATTGATGCACTTTTCCCATCGTTTTATCAGTTCCCCAACCCCCCTCCCCCCCCCCACCCCCAACCCGCTGCATGGAACTGCGTGCTCTGTTCTCATTTACCTGCCACCCCACAGAACTGTGTGACTTACTTATTCACTCGCCCTCGTAACTTTTTCTACCCAGCTATGTACCGCTTTACGGGAAATCTCTAGGGGCTAAGTCCACTGAAAACCTACCTTGGCGGGAGACATTTCGCGAGTGACTCCGAAGTTAAATGTGAAGTGAAAACGTGGTTTAGAAAACAGAGCACGCACTTATATGCAGCCGGTTTGGGAGGACTCATAAAACGATGGGATAAGTGCATCAATGTTGGTGGAAATTATGTTGAGAAATAAAGGGACAATGTATGTATACAAATAAACTGGTTTCAAGTTATTATCATAGTTAGTTATTTTTCTACAGCCACTTGTGACTTACTTATTAACTTACCCTCGTATTCGTGTCGTGTTTTGCACCCCCCCCCCCCCCCCCAACCACACTCTATGTATCCCTCTATCACTCGACATCTCAAAGCGTCTGCGGTGCCATCCTAGCTGTCAGTATCAATGTTTCAGAACCGAGCAGTGCTACGGGGCAGTTTGATGTCCTGCTGATCTATATTAGTGTGAAATACTATATCCTGAAACCAAATACGCCCAGCTATAGAAGGGCTTTTATTAATAACTTATACTGCAGTACAAATAGCCAAATACCTCGATCTTCCCGCCCCTCACACCACACACTGACGCTGTACCATGGTGCCGCACTGTCTACAAACCACTGATTTCAGTATTGGGACTATTTTCGGTAACGGTTCAGTCAGGGATCAATACTGCCACCATTACCGCGTGACTTGGTGGGCAGACAATTACAGGCGTACTCTTCAATCAGTAACGTCCCTCGAACACAAACTCAAGAGTCGTCTACAACTGGGTGGGTGTTAACGATCGCTCCGTCCGCCTAAGTGGAAAAACACTGAGCAACTAATGTCAACAGCTGAAACAGCTTAAACAGGCATGTTTTCTTGTGCCGACACAACACCGGGACAGCCAGACAAACAGCGCTCTCCTAGAAATCATTAGCCCGGCTGCAAGAATGGAAAGCTAGTCCGGACAACTTGGGGGATAGGAACAGGCGTTAAAGTTAGTTGCATATACTTTACAGGACCTCGAAGTCAACTTCGGCATCTTTTGACTGCTGGTGATTTCTTGGCAAGGTTACGTCCAGAGCTTCCTATTGCTTTCTGAATAACTGGCACTCACACCTGTGTATGAAAACTAGCGCAGGCTTCCAAATCTCCCATAGCTGTGTTCAAAGGCGGTATGCGGGATTGGGAACTGCGTTTATAACCCCATTCACCACAGGTCCGGCAGAACAGGGGTGGGGAACCTGGTTGTTTTCTGTCATGAGCCATTGTGGATATTGATGACATCATTGGCCGGCCATACACGGTGATCAACTGTCAAGAGCTATTGTGGATATTGATGACATCATTGGCCGGCCATACACGGTGATCTCACACACACGCTCTCTCTCACACACACACTCTCTCTCTCTCACACCCTCTCTGACTCTCTCTCTCTCTCTCACTCACTATCTTTCTCTCTCTCTCTCACACTCTCTCTCAAAGTATGTAAGACGTTGCCATCAACCCCAACTCCAGCTTGATCTACTTGGCAGTAATACGTTCAGTTGTTTGACATTGCTATATGAACGGGCAGTCAAGGTCGACGCCCAGCTTACCGATGTTGGAAACGATCCTAATTCACTGACATCAGCGAACCGGAAGTTGAAACACACGCGCATTAAACCACATTGACCTATGTCTAAGCATTTAATATGATCAAAGTATCTCAGTGTCGAAGACATAATGATGTTTACCAGTCAGACTTCACACAATCGATAGGTCATTGATTCATGTCAAAGACCTCACTCTCGCACAGCCATACTCAATGACATGTATACGGCGCACACAGAAATGTTGGTGGACGCAACATATAGTATACAGACGTGGGCACATATAGAGGCAGTAGCGACTCCACAGGACATACACATAAAGAGGCAGTAGCAACTCCACATAAAGAGGCTGTAGCAACTCTAAAGGACATACACATTGTCACAGCCTCACATAAGGGCGGTACCAACATAAATTAAGAGATACTGGCGAAGGGCTAGAACTCCAACTAAAGGGAAAGAACCGAGTCACTCGAAGGCTTGAATAATCCAGAGCCTTCTCGAAGGACCGGTCAGTGTGTCCACAGTCCCGTGGACACTGATGGGGCCCGCCGATTGCGGGGTCCACGAGAAACTCGGAAAGAGTTACCACCCGTGTCGGATTGCGACACGTGTGGAAAGGCAGACACGGACTGGACATCGAGGAAGCAACAGGGCTTACCTTAAGGGGGACTTGAGAGTTCAGACCCATGTGTATTTAAGGGTCGTATACATATGTTAGATAGCTGATAGAGTTGTTGTGATAATCATGTTTAATGTAAACTCCTGTGATACGCAACTTGCTAAGTGCGGGCTTGTAAAAACCCACTTCGCCAGCGCACTGTAATATAATGTTAATAAATGTTGCTATATTGTATCTGAACGGAGTTTGTTGCCTGTATGAGCCCGAGTTTCAATCCCCTAGAGATCTAGGACTGTGACAGGCTATTTGGGGGCCAAGCCGGTTTTGGCACAAGCTTTACGTTTCAGACAGCTCTTGGTGTTGCCAAGTAAAGAAATTATATCAACTTTAATACAGAACAAAGTCAAAAACTTTGCAGCTATCTATTAATGAACTATTGTAGTCCCTCTACAGAAATATTTCAAATGATGATAATGTTATGAAATTTGATATTGACATGACTGTGACAATTACATTGACAGTTACTAATTTTTTTTTATTCCAACATCAGATTGTTACCACGAACACCCACGAACATGAAACTTTGAGAACCCTATATTACCAATTACCAAAGCTTTAGAAACAATCCGAGCGATATAAAATATCTGTGAAATGATTTCAACCAGTGAACTGACAGTCATCGTGAAAAGATTAAGAACACTGCATACTCGCTATTGCTAAAGAAACTTCGCAAAAAGCCGGAATAGAACTACGTCGATTACAACATGCAAGAGACAGCTATATTAACTGTTAACATTCATGGCACGACACACGGACAACAGGAGGACAACGCACACATCATCGTTGGATTTAGTTAGTTAGTTAATTAATGTACTATTATTTAATGTGTATTACACTTGTATTGAATTATGTATATAAAATATGTCAACCTGTAACTTGTATATTTTCTACCATAATATTACAGGTATATCCACTCATAGGCGAAATATTCTTCCTATACAATTTTCTCTATTTAAGTTATAAACCATTTTTTGAGTACTCGTACAAAAAGTACTTATTACCTTAAAGGGAACATATCGCCTAATCCGTTTTTTTCTAAGGGCAGTAAGACTTACCTCAACTTTATTTGGATATTTTAACAAAATACTATTTTGTATGAAAGATGTATGGATGACAGGGTGAATGAATTAAATGAGAGAGCGATATACTGAGCGGACAAATTGTACGCAAAGCGTATTTATTTTAATTTGTCTGCGTCTTTCATGTAAAAATGTATTACCTGTCTAAATTGTTGATACATGTTTAATATTTAATACACTACATCTAAGCGCCACTGTTTGGAATGCCCGATCATGCATTACACATTGGGGTAGTTCATGACAAAGGATATCCCAACTCGTGACGCTTGGAGAAAAAAAAACCACACAGTGAGCACACACGTTATACAAAACTCAAAACTGAACACTAACAATTAAAATACAGTCACTTTATTAGAAACAGCAACATATTAGTCAATACACTAACAAGCCAACAGGAACACATGTAGTCAGATGGGATAAAACAACAGCATAACTACATATTCAGCATTATACAACATACGAAAGTAAAAGTGTATTGAAATGCACACACAGGACAAGATTTGCAGGTGGACTTAAATAGCCAAGACTTTTGTCTTGTTAATACTCTCTTACACAGAGTTTAATTATCTTGGTATCATTTGGATACTTGAGAAGGGCGCGGTTGATAAAAACAACAACTTGGAAATGTCACGTAACTTCGGTCAGATAAGCATGTTTAAGGACATAGAAGAGAGAGACCTCTTCAGCAATCATCTTGGAGTGGTGTATGGGAGAATACATGAGTGTTGATGCAGATGTGTAGGTTGCCAAGTACTATCCACCAAACTACAAACACCGACTTTATGTGATCCTGTGACAGAATTAGTACAAAACTAATTACCTTATAATAACCCATCAAAGCAGGGGGAGAGGGGGACTCCTGTCACAGCCTCACATAAGGGCGGTACCAACATAAAGTAAGAGATACTGGCGAAGGGCTAGAACTCCAGCTAAAGGGAAAGAATCGAGTCACTCGAAGGCTTGAATAATCCAGAGCCTTCTCGAAGGACCGGTCAGTGTGTCCACAGTCCCGTGGACACTGATGGGGCCCGCCGATTGCGGGGTCCACGAGAAACTCGGAAAGAGTTACCACCCGTGTCGGATTGCGACACGTGTGGAAAGGCAGACACGGACTGGACATCGATAAAGCAACAGGGCTTACCTTAAGGGGGACTTGAGAGTTCAGACCCATGTGTATTTAAGGGTCGTATACATATGTTAGATAGCTGATAGAGTTGTTGTGATAATCATGTTTAATGTAAACTCCTGTGATACGCAACTTGCTAAGTGCGGGCTTGTAAAAACCCACTTCGCCAGCGCACTGTAATATAATGTTAATAAATGTTGCTATATTGTATTTGAACGGAGTTTGTTGCCTGTATGAGCCCGAGTTTCAATCCCCTAGAGATCTAGAACTGTGACACACATACATAGGCAGTAGCGACTCCAAAGGACATACACATAAAGAGGCAGTAGCGACACCAAAGGACATGTATAGACGCGGGCACACATAAAGACTGTAGCGCCTCCAAAGATGAACAGACGTGGGCACATATAGAGACAATAGCATCTCTAGAGGACATACACATACAGAGGCAGTAGCGACACCAAAGGACATGTATAGACGCGGGCACACATAAAGACTGTAGCGCCTCCAAAGGACATGTACAGACCTAGGCACATACAGAGGCAGTAGCGACTCCAAAGGACATACACAGATGTATTATTGTCAGTAGCGTCTCCAAAGAACATCCCACATACAGCCATATATTGCCTTCAACCCTTGCCGTCCAGTATGGTTTTCATAAGAAGTGTTATGTCTTATCAAGTGTCCGAAATAGTTCTCTTGCCTCTGTTTTTATTTCTTTCACCAACTCTATTTTAATTCCGTTTTCCCAGAACCTCTGTATTTGCTTGTCTTTGTGTCCATAAAATACGACATATCCTCTATTCAACCTGTTAGGTGCTTGTTGATTGTCCAGGCCTCCCCGCCATACAGTAGTGTTGAATATACATAACATTTGACAATTCTCATTTACAATGCGTTGTTCATCTGTCTAAATACCAGTACCGAATTTATGTTGTTGAAAACATGTTTGACCTCTTCTATTCCTTTTCTTTTAAATTTCTGTTTCATTTCTGCCAGCATCTGTTACGACACGCCCAAGACAGGAGGAGCTAGTAACTTAAATGTGATTAAACATGATTCGGTACCAGTTGTTGAAAACAAGACAATCCCACCGAAGTTCTGCGTTCTGCATTGCTGCGGGGAATATGCATTCTCGATTTAACAGACTGCGGTGAATTACAACAGAATCAAACATCCACTGAATATGCCTCGTATCCTCTGCTCTGCCTGCGACTACCAGCTCTCTTGAATTTGCGGTCCTTGGAGCCAACAAAGGCTTAGTGATGGCTGCGAGGCACACCCAAAGCCAACCCACAGTGCTGTAGGCCTTGCGGGGACCCTGAACAAAGATAATATTCTGATACTTGGGTGTTGGCAGAGCCAGTTGGTCAAAGGCCAGAACCTCATCGGGCACTTTCAGTGGCGCGGCCGATGATGCGCAGGCACACTCCATCAGCGTTGGTAGTGTATGATGCACACGTCATCGGGATGTCCATTCTTTCCCTTTTCAGAATATTGCAGCATGGGTCAGCTCAGAATCATTTTGAGTAGCAAGACTCAACGAGCGCTGTTATACAGCAGAACTTCTACATTCTATTTTAGCGCCGAAAAACGATATGTATCTCAATTTTTTCAGCATATTCTCGGAAAGTTCAAGTGTGAATAAGAAATTTGAAGCAGATTATGGATCCACAAAACTACCAGCGATCTTGTCCAAATCATTGATTCTATCAGTTCAAAGATTGCTGTTCCTGGGGAAAAAAAAACAGAAAGTGATGCTATTCAAGATTATTTAGATCCTAATCCCAATCTAGGTTGAGTTTGAGAAAAATAGCAGACTACAAGATTCCCGAGAGAAAAAATTAGTGGAAGGTGCATCCAGTTTGTAATAGAGCTATTGACACAGCTGCGTTTTTCGTACACCCGATAACTTTTAGTGTTGCAGTCCTCATGCCTTAGTGGAAGTGAATGTCTACAGCCAAAGAAGCCCTGTATATTGGATCTTGCTAAAATGTTTGTAGAAATCGCTACTCTACCCCAGATTTTCAGTGGAGAAAACTTCATCATAACAGTGGACACGACCTCTGACACATTGGACTGGGGCAGAAAAGCCTCATACAGGGGTGCCACCGGTCAAAATCCTTTCCCAAAATTACAGATTTTGTTTAACTGTGCTAATTTTCCCCATTCTAATGCGGACGTGGGCGTATTTTCAGTCATGGGAGTTATAAAACAAAATTACGGAACAACTGACATCAAGAGTTTACAGTTTTTTGACTATTAGATATGGAATGAAAGATATGGGAAAAGCTGTCATGATTATAAAAACCTA
>JACEFZ010000740.1:0-10000 GCA_014155875.1 Cepaea nemoralis
TTCCAAATTTAAAATTCTCAAACACCCCGCAACAATTCATAATCCTGAAACGCCCTGCAAAAATTCCTAATTCCCAGTCGCCCTGCAACAATTCATAACTCTAAAACACCCTGATAATAATTCCTAATCTTCAAACGCACTGCAACAATTCCAAATCCTCAAACGCCCTACGACTATTCATAATCCTCAAACGCCCTGCAACAATTAATAATCCTCAAACGCCCTACAACAATTCACAAGCTTCAAATGCCCTACAACAATATCAAATTTTTAAACGGCCTACAACCATAACTAATTTTCAACACGACAACACGGCACAACCCTGGTAACAGATGTCGTGTGACGTCTGATCGGCCAGACACTGGCTTTACAAACCTGTTGCAACAACAAAGGAAGGCACACTTTCAAATCTGACACGTCCAGTTTTCAGATAGTCACCGCTCTCCACATTGACAAACGCCTTGACTAACCCACAAGGGACCTGGATGTTGACCTGCGTCTCTGGGTAGGTTATCGGACGTCGTACAAGACCCTGAGAGACAGTTATACAAATAGGTTATGTACAAGACCCTGAGAGACAGTTATACAATTAATATATGTACAAGACCCTGAGAGATAGTTATACAAATAGGTTATGTACAAGACCATGAGAGACAGTTATACAATTAGGAAATGTGCAAGACCAAGAGAAACAGTTATACAATTAGGATATGTCAAGACCAAGAGAGACAGTTATACAATTAGGATACGTACAAGACCATGAGAGACAGTTATACAATTAGGATATGTCAAGACCAAGAGAGACAGTTATACAATTAGGATACGTACAAGACCATGAGAGACAGTTATACAATTAGGATATGTCAAGACCATGAGAGACAGTTATACAATTAATATATGTACAAGACCATGAGAGACAGTTATACAATTAGGATATGTACAAGACCATGAGAGACAGTTATACAATTAGGATATGTACAAGACCATGAGAGACAGTTATACAATTAATATATGTACAAGACCATGAGAGACAGTTATACAATTAATATATGTACAAGACCATGAGAGACAGTTATACAATTAATATATGTACAAGACCATGAGAGACAGTTATACAATTAATATATGTACAAGACCATGAGAGACAGTTATACAATTAGGATATGTCAAGACCATGAGAGACAGTTATACAATTAATATATGTACAAGACCATTAGAGACAGTTATACAATTAATATATGTACAAGACCATGAGAGACAGTTATACAATTAATATATGTACAAGACCATGAGAGACAGTTATACAATTAATATATGTACAAGACCATGAGAGACAGTTATACAATTAATATATGTACAAGACCATGAGAGACAGTTATACAATTAATATATGTACAAGACCATGAGAGACAGTTATACAATTAATATATGTACAAGACCATGAGAGACAGTTATACAATTAATATATGTACAAGACCATTAGAGACAGTTATACAATTAATATATGTACAAGACCATGAGAGACAGTTATACAATTAATATATGTACAAGACCATGAGAGACAGTTATACAATTAATATATGTACAAGACCATGAGAGACAGTTATACAATTAATATATGTACAAGACCATGAGAGACAGTTATACAATTAATATATGTACAAGACCATGAGAGACAGTTATACAATTAATATATGTACAAGACCATGAGAGACAGTTATACAATTAATATATGTACAAGACCATGAGAGACAGTTATACAATTAATATATGTACAAGACCATGAGAGACAGTTATACAATTAATATATGTACAAGACCATGAGAGACAGTTATACAATTAATATATGTACAAGACCATGAGAGACAGTTATACAATTAATATATGTACAAGACCATGAGAGACAGTTATACAATTAATATATGTACAAGACCATGAGAGACAGTTATACAATTAATATATGTACAAGACCATGAGAGACAGTTATACAATTAATATATGTACAAGACCATGAGAGACAGTTATACAATTAATATATGTACAAGACCATGAGAGACAGTTATACAATTAGGATATGTACAAGACCATGAGAGACAGTTATACAATTAATATATGTACAAGACCATGAGAGACAGTTATACAATTAATATATGTTACAAGACCATGAGAGACAGTGTATACAATTAATATATGTACAAGACCATGAGAGACAGTTATACAATTAATATATGTACAAGACCAAGAGAGACAGTATACAATTAATATATGTCAAGACCATGAGAGACAGTTATACAATAAATATGTACAAGGACCATGAGAGACAGTATACAATTAGGATACGTACAAGGACCATGAGAGACAGTTATACATAGGATATGTACAAGACCATGAGAGACAGTTATACAATTAATATATGCACAAGACCATGAGAGACAGTTATACAATTAATATATGTACAAGGACCATGAGAGACAGTTATACAATTAGTATATGTACAAGACCATGAGAGACAGTATACAATTAATATATGCACAAGACATGAGAGACAGTATACAATTAATATATGCACAAGACCATGAGAGACAGTTATACAATTAATATATGTACAAGACCATGAGAGACAGTTATACAATTAATATATGCACAAGACCATGAGAGACAGTTATACAATTAGGATATGTCAAGACCATGAGAGACAGTTATACAATTAATATATGTACAAGACCATGAGAGACAGTTATACAATTAGGATATGTCAAGACCATGAGAGACAGTTATACAATTAGGATATGTCAAGACCATGAGAGACAGTTATACAATTAATATATGTACAAGACCATGAGAGACAGTTATACAATTAGGATATGTCAAGACCATGAGAGACAGTTATACAATTAATATACGTACAAGACCATGAGAGACAGTTATACAATTAATATATGTACAAGACCATGAGAGACAGTTATACAATTAATATATGTACAAGACCATGAGAGACAGTTATACAATTAGGATACGTACAAGACCATGAGAGACAGTTATACAATTAATATATGTACAAGACCATGAGAGACAGTTATACAATTAATATATGTACAAGACCATGAGAGACAGTTATACAATTAATATATGTACAAGACCATGAGAGACAGTTATACAATTAGGATACGTACAAGACCATGAGAGACAGTTATACAATTAGGATACGTACAAGACCATGAGAGACAGTTATACAATTAATATATGTACAAGACCATGAGAGACAGTTATACAATTAATATATGTACAAGACCATGAGAGACAGTTATACAATTAGGATATGTCAAGACCATGAGAGACAGTTATACAATTAATATATGTACAAGACCATGAGAGACAGTTATACAATTAATATATGCACAAGACCATGAGAGACAGTTATACAATTAGGATATGTACAAGACCAAGAGAGACAGTTATACAATTAATATATGTACAAGACCATGAGAGACAGTTATACAATTAATATATGTACAAGACCATGAGAGACAGTTATACAATTAATATATGTACAAGACCATGAGAGACAGTTATACAATTAGGATATGTCAAGACCATGAGAGACAGTTATACAATTAATATACGTACAAGACCATGAGAGACAGTTATACAATTAATATATGTACAAGACCATGAGAGACAGTTATACAATTAGGATATGTCAAGACCAAGAGAGACAGTTATACAATTAGGATACGTACAAGACCATGAGAGACAGTTATACAATTAATATATGTACAAGACCATGAGAGACAGTTATACAATTAGGATATGTCAAGACCATGAGAGACAGTTATACAATTAATATATGTACAAGACCATGAGAGACAGTTATACAATTAATATATGTACAAGACCATTAGAGACAGTTATACAATTAATATATGTACAAGACCATGAGAGACAGTTATACAATTAGGATATGTCAAGACCATGAGAGACAGTTATACAATTAGGATATCCCGGGAAGGTTAACCCGGTCAACAAATGCCCGCAGAAGTCGGATGTGTCGGCCTAACGGCGCAAGAACGCAGCTCTGCTGTAAACAGGCACAACGCAATCACGTCCGAAAAAAAAATCCTGATGAACGCAGAAGAAGACAATTAGAATATGCAACCATTTTCCCTATGTAGACATGGGTTATGTCCACTTTGGGGTGGAGTAGGAATAATTTAAATGAAACTTGGTTCCCAGGTCGACCTAGCCTAAAATGGGTACCTGGAAATATTTGGAAAGTAAAGGAGGCCATAGGGATACTGATCACATCACCTATCGAGTACCGATTGGTCTGTAAACATTTGGGTTTAGAATCATATGTCCAATGCATATTAAGTCGTGTGAAAGTGTACTTTTCTTAATCACTGATTTCGAGAGCCATGTTTTGCATAGAGTAGGAAATGCATTCGTATTTCTGTATATCGGAATTTCCTTGATAATTATTAGATAGCATGTTAACTACGGGATTCTCATGATAATTATGGGATAGTATGCTAACTACGCCGGCTTCCTGGCCTAGAGGTTAGCGTCTTTTCTCCGTAATCTCGTATACTCTCGTAAGTAACGTGACGACGGTGAGAATCAGCAGTGGTTCGAATTGCGTCGGTAACTTACGGGGTATGTGAGCTGGCTGCTCAGAAAGCAATGGCAAACTAATGAGCGTAATCTTGCCAAGACATCAGCTGAAAGATGCTGATGTTGACAGCGATGTCCTGTAAAGGATATGCAAAATATTTTACATGCTAACTACGGAATTCATGTGATAATTATAGGATAGTATGCTAACTACAGGAGTCACTGTAGTGTAGGGGCTAGCACGTTTACCTGACAACCTGCAGGTCATAGGTTTAAATTTGCATTGTGGTCGGTTTTTGAAACTTGAATACGCTCTCAGGTCGATCCAGTCTAATATGAGTATCAACAATTATTTGGGAAGTAAAGGCAGCCCACCGTATATTGACCACATCGCCCCTCGAGTGTCGATTGGTCGTTAGAACATTGTGGTTTGACAGCACATGCCCAAAAAATCTTAAAATGTGTTAAATGGGTTTTTGCTGTTTAGCTTTTGCAGTCGTTAAGAGTGTGGATAAATGGACTGGTGCTGATTTGTTGTGTATTATTTTCTTTTTCATTTGTCTGATCTGAAGCAGATCTTGGCCATTGATGACACGCCAACCCCTATTTCCATCTGCAATAGAACTGACGCTGATGCTGGTGTCATGAGTGGCCCAGCTGTTTAAGCTTCTCGCGTACTTCTTTCTCTGTTTATCTGTCTCCCTCATCTTCTCGTGCCTAGTATGTTCCAACATAAGCTGGTTTCTGCATATCAGTTTCTGTGTTTATATAATCCATAGATTAAATTTCAATTATTTTATGCTTTTTTATGACTGATCTTGTAATATCTGCACATCTGAACTCTGCGTTGATTTTCTTCTTTGTCCACGACATTATTAACCTTCTTCTAAAACACATATCCACTTCCTCCAGTTTCTTCATTATTTCATTACTCATTGTACGGCAAACTCATCAGTCGAGAATAATAATTGATAATCAACTTACTAGTAATCAGATAACACAGGAACACACGTGTCTTGTTAGTCGCTCGCAAAGACTAGAGGATGCACTTTATAACATACACATTAAAAATAATACCAACCGGAATTCGTACCTGTCACCAATTCACACAACAAACAACAGTGATGGCTGATGACACTATATAGAAGACTACAGATGACAATCCCTCTCGCAGGCTTGCCCATACTCTTCCCCTATTTCGTTTTCTTGTTGATTGCAGATAACGCCCTTTCTAGTTATATTATTGTCAAGTATTCTCATTGTATGTCTTGTCCAGTGTCAGGGTCTTCACTTCTTGATTCGGTGGTATTTGTTTAGTTCTCTCTAAGTTCTACATTGATTATTCTGTCTTTCCAGTTTAATCCTTCTATTTTACACGGGCAACAGTTAATTAATTATTGTAGTTTATTTGTAATCTTATAACTAAAATACCTTACCTAAAAACATGTTGTTCTTCTTGTCACCCGTGTCTTGTGGCGTTGACGATCATATCCTCTGTTTCGTGTGCTGAAAACCATTTCTGATACTGATGTTCCTCCATGCCATAAAGTCGAGCATCTTTTCTCTTGGCTTCCCCCTGCGTCTCTTGCTATTCAACTTTCCCAAAAAAATGTACAAGCAGTTTATTGAGACACTTACCCTATCTATGACGTACCGCCCCACGGACAGACATGCATGCCCGCACATGGTTGAGTAGCCCTCGTTATGAAGAAATATGGTTGCAACATCTGCTTCCGGGTTGTCAGGAACAACAAACAAGACAGCGTACATGTCAAAATGTCCATGAGGCTCGAGGATGACAAACTTGCGATAGTGGTCGTAGCTAATTTTGGATGTAAAGTGTTACATGAGTTAAATTTACCGAGGAGAGTATATGATGATACTTAACGTAAAACGTAAACACGAGTTAAGTTAGTTGCATATCCTTTACGGGTCTCCAGCAATAACCAACGCGAGGCGGTCTGCTTCCAAATCGCGCGCAGTTGTGTTTCGAACGCGGTATGTGGGATTAGGATTTGCATTCGTAACTCTTCGCCACAGAGTGAAGTACAAGGCAATCATCATGATCGTGCAGCCGGTCCTGTGCAGAGCGTCGCTTTAATCGAGGTTCCTGAAAAAGGTTCTTGAACTTGTGCAAGCTCCCTTGCCTAGTTCATTTTCAAGCTCAGAATATCGTCAATGCCTAGCGGCCATCTTCAGCTTCTGATTTTTCTTCCAAGAGTCATGCCATTCATCATGTTTTGTTCCATTCCACTGAGGCCATTAATGTGTCCACATTATTTAATTTTCCGATTTATAATGCACTTTGTTAGCCAGTTTTCTTCGATGTTCAGTTGAGGTTAGTTGAATTGAGTCAAGTACCGTCATTATAGCACTCGGGACGTTCCCATATGTGCTCATATGCAACATTCAGCGAAGAGTCCCAATACCAGTAGCAGTCAGATTATGTGTCCGACCCTGCCCTTTCCTCGATGACAGATTTTAATAAATTGGCAGTAGTTTTTACAGCGCAATCATAACGCAGAAATAGCGCTGCACTGAAAAGAAATATAAAGTTTCTCTGAAAAACTACAGTATTAGCTTTGAAAACATTGGGAACGCTTCAGTTTATCGCTCTGCCTGGCGTAGTGAAGTATTTGCCACGGATGATGTGAGAGGTTAAACATAATGGAAGTCACATAGAGATATACTGTATGAATACGCGTGCATAGTACACAGTTAGTAATCGTCTATCCTAAATCAAGGAAACGTTTCCTGACTCTGATATCCAATCTCAGAATAAAAATTGCTTGCATAGTACACAGTTAGTACTCCTCTATCCTAAATAAAGGAGACGTTTCCTGACTCAGATATCCAATCTCAGAATAAAAATTGCTTGCATAGTACACAGTTAGTAATCGTCTATCCTAAATCAAGGAAACGTTTCCTGACTCGGATATCCAATCTCAGAATAAAAATTGCTTGCACAGTACCGAGTTAGTAATCCTCTATCCTAAATAAAGGAGACGTTTCCTGACTCAGATATCCTATCTCAGAATAAAAATTGCTTGCATAGTACACAGTTAGTACTTCTCTATCCAAAATAAAGGAGACGTTTCCTGACTCAGATATCCTACCTCAGAATAAAAATTGGCAAATGAGATCCTTGTTAACAAAACTTAAACAATACTAATAGTTGCCAAGAAGGGCGTCACACATCAGCTATCACACAGACTGGGACATGGTACATTAATGCGATATGACTAACTATTTGTGACTATCCAGATGAATCATCGCTATTCCTACAAAGAAAATCACCAGAGTCTAATCAATGTGTGTTAACTGGTTGATGTTTTAAGTTTACCCCTGAACCGTAATCATCACCCTCATCATGTGGCGAGTCCTTCACCATCTGTGTCTTGAAGGGTTGGTATGTACACAGTGTGTCTTGAAGAGTCGGTATGTAACACTGTGTGTTGTTGGGTTGATATATACACCCTGTCTTGAAGGGTTGGTATGTACAAACTAGGTCTTGAAGGGTTGGTATGAACAAACTAGGTCTTGAAGGGTTGGTATGTACACACTGGGTCTTGAAAGGTTGGTATGTACACACTGTGTCTTGAAGGAATAGCATGTACATACTGTGTCTTGAAGTTTGGTATGCACACACTGTGTCTTGAAGAGTTGGTATTACACACTGTGTGTTGTTGGGTTGATATATGCACCCTGTCTTGAAGGGTTGGTATGTACAAACTAGTTCTTGAAGGGTTGGTATGTACATACTGTGTCTTGAAGAACTGGTTTTGTACACACTGTGTCTTGAAGGGTTTGTATGACAGATACCTTATTAATTCTGTATGATGAGTAGAACATGGAAGAAGAACCAACGACACATTACACCATTAGAGAAATCCTCTTTGCGGACGATAAAGCACTAACAGCAAAATCAGAAGCAGAATTACAAGACAGCATAAAAAGACTAAACGAAGTGTGTAAGGAACACAACATTATATTTAGCATAAATAAAACAGACTATAACTAACGAAGTAAAAAATAACAAAGATGCACCACAAAGAACACACACATAAACAAGTAAAGAGCTTCAGATAGTTATGAAATATAATATTTTTAAATGACAAATCAGAAGACGAAATCGACAATAGATGCAATAAGGCAAACCAACTCATGAGACAAATTTCACCAATACTAAAGAACAAACACGCATCAATGGAAACTAAGAAAGCACTCTACAGCACAATCTTCTAACCAACTCTATGCTACCAATGTCGAACCTGGACAATTACAGAAAACATAGAGAAAAGAACATTTAAAATACCAAAACTGAGATTCCTGATAAGAATACCCAATGTATCAAGAAAATAGAAATGAAGAAATGAAGAAATTAGAACTAAAGTAGAGTTATAGCAGCGCTGGGTTCATTAGATAACAGCAAGTCAAATGATTTGGCCATTAAACTAGATTACCGACTAACAACATACCACAACAATCATTGATGTAAAGACCAAATGGAAGCAGAAAAAGAAGCCGGCCACGTAAACGATGAACATGGGGATTAGCAGAGTCCATGTGAAGCTCAGTACAAGAACTGTATATAAACAGGCACTCTCCCGCTGTATATGCTTCACTTCAACACCGCAAAGGAAAGAGGAACTGTTTTTTCTAATGGTTGATATGTAGTGTTTCGAATGATTGACAACTACACAGTGTATTCTCATAGTTGGTATATACACACTGTTTCTATAATGTGTGATTGGTACACACTGTAATCTCATAGTTGGTATATACACACTGTTGTTCCAATTTTTGGTATGTATACTGTTTTTTTTTTTTTAAATACAATTCAGCTGACACATTCTTGTATGAACATATACAAATAATAATCATGTGATCTTGCGTTTCCATTGGCAAAGTGAAGGCTTATTTTATTGTTTCTTACGCTGTGCGTGTGGGTTAGTTTTCTCTATCACCAGAAGTTCCTCACCATCAGACGAACCCACGCCGACTTCTGAGGCAATTGTAATTTACTTCCTCAAGTTAAGGACTAGAAGTCAACATTTTAGTCCAAACGAACGGTATAGAGATTTAACCCGCTACCTCGCCATCAACACACCGGAAGTTTAACAGAGAGCGCTTCTAGCCATTCGGCCATGCTGACCTCTATGAAGGATTAAGCTTTGGTTATCTTTGGGTGAATGAGTGTAGTTAGGGACAGTGCAGCTTAGGGACAGTGACAACAGTTTGACAATTTTGACATACTGGGTTCGAATTAAGCCTAGACGATTTAGAAGCAGAACGCCTTGCGTTAACTTTCTCACTGGTATAGGCTTAAGTCGAGATAAAGCAATATTAAACAAGTGAGTGTAAAACTGCAAACCGAAGACAAACAGTC
>JACEFZ010000740.1:15000-30000 GCA_014155875.1 Cepaea nemoralis
TAGCGGCGATAGTGCATCACCCTGTTTCAAGCCGGATGTTATATGGAAAGGGTCTGATTTCTTGCCTTTATATGTTACTATATTATAAGTATCTTCCATGCATAGTCTGGTCATGTTGATTAACTTCCTTGGTATTCCAAATTCCTGCATAGCATTCCATAGACTATTCCTATGGACACTATCATAAGCCTTTTTAAAATCCACAAAAATGTTATGGAGATCTCTTTTATATTCCCAATGTTTCTAGGCTATTTGTCGTAAGATAAATATCTGATCTATTGTTGATCTGTTTTGTCTAAAACCCGCCTGGTAGTCACCCAATATGTCTTCTGAATATGGTTTTAGTCTATTTAGTAATACTGCGGATAGTATCTTATAGCTTGTGGACAGTAGTGATATTCCTCTATAATTTTCACATTGGAACTTGTCTCCTTTCTTAAAGATAGGTATCAATAATGACTCTTTCCAGTCATGAGGTAATTTTTCTGTCCTCCAGATTTTTATTATTAGTTCGTATAGCTTTAAATGTAATGCGTGGTCACCTGCCTTTATAAATTCAGCAGAAATTCCATCAGCCCCAGTTGCCTTATTGTTTTTAAGTCGTGTTATTACATATAGAATTTCTTCAAATGCAGGTTCTTCAATTTGTGGTTCGCATGTTAGAACCTCTTCCTGTGGGAAAGTGTTACTTGGAGCTTCACAATTTAGTAATTCAACAAAATATTCTTTCCATGTGTTGCACATTTCCTCATTGGTATTTATCATATTCCCATTTCTGTCTTTTAAACCATATATGTATATATATGTTTTATGTTGAAAAAAATCAGCATTCAGATTCTGTGATACATATTACAAATGTGTACTGATATTTCATTTACTGAGATTTCAGATTCTGTGATACGTATCACAAATGTGTACTGATAGTTCGTGTACTTTAACGTTTGAAACATGGTCACTGGCTAATCTATCTGCTCGGTGGTCAGTGGTACAACATCCAGCTTGAGATAAAAGTGCCCATATCAACATCGATAGATGGAAACACATGAAAGGGGTACTCGAAATAAACAGGACACGGACGGAGCTGCATATGATAGCACAGGACGGCTTGGAGTGAGTGGAGTGCTTTAGTCCAAATGGGGGTAAACGGTGAAAGGAGTTAGCCTATGTCAGATATCTATAGCAGTTTGCTGTAAAAATATGGGCCTGCACTCCTTTGCATATACAGGGTGTATGTTTAATGAATGTGCAGTGTTTGGCAATATTGCCGGTCCAAGTTGTGTATTTGGCTATTATATTGCATGAAGTTTACAGAGGGTAAATACAGAATTTAGAACATGAATATTTTCAAACACTGAAATGTCATTAAAAATAATTGTTTTTTTTTTTAATTTTTTTATTTTTTTTTTTTGGGGGGGGGGGGGGCATATTTTTTACAGGACATCGCTGTCAACACCAGCATCTTTCAGCTGTATGTTGATTTCTTGGCAAGATTACGCCCAGTAGTTTGCCATTGCTTTCTGAGCGGCCGGCTCACATACCCCGTAAATTACCGATGCGATTCGAACCACTGCTGATTTTCACCGTCATCACGTTACCTACGAGAGTATACGAGATTACGGAGAAAAATCGCTAACCTCTAAGCCACGAAGCCGGCCATTAAAAATACACTGTGTATATATGTGTCCATGAGTTATATATAAAGTAACTAAAGCATGTAAACATTGCGAAACGGTAAGTGCGAATACGATATAGTGTCAATGATCAAAACAATCAATTCAAAGACAACCTGTTAAAATCAGGAAAAAAATCTCAGGCCTTGCAAACAATAACAAATACTCGGAGCAGGAAAACGACAACGCAGACTTGATCCGATACTACGGGATTCGTGTTAAGATAACGAATTTTTATCGCCAACTCGTACCCCCATGGCACGTACGAATGATGAGAATAATGATGATGATCATGAAGACTACGATGATGTGCAAGTATTTATATACGACCCTGCCTTTGACAGCTGTGCCGATGTTATATACACTTCTTAGTTCGATTACAAATAGGATAACATCAATGACTTTGCATTTCTAACTTTCCAATTGGCTTTCTTCGTGTGAGTACCCTAGCTTTTTACTTCAGTCTCTTGTCGATCAAGCGCTCGCTTTTCTTTGCCGGTGCGAGGGAGTTGGTGTACTGTGTTCAGATTCTCCTTGTGTAGCTATTGGAACAGAGTGGAGTACGTGTTGAGGAAAATACTGGGTTTAAAATGCTAGCTATATACCTTTCTAATCAGCAGCACTGGGAACAAATGTTAGCTACATACCTTTCTAATCTGCTGTACTGAGTGTGTGTTGTTTGTCCATCAAGAATGATGATGACCATTCATTTCATCCAGTGAGGTTGAAGGTGTGGAGCCGTGGGTTCTAAGATGGCTGATAAGGCCTATTTTGGCTCGAAATGTTCTTTGACAATGTGGACAAAGAATGCTTGACGTCTCTGGAGGAGGATTTCCTGCAGTGGTTTTTCTGTCCTGCCTTTTCTTCACAGCTCTTGCAGTCCTGGTTGCCTCACATATGACTGCACCTTTGCGCAATGATGCACGCCACGAATTTCGGTCTCTGGCTGCAGCCTCCCAGGTGTCATGATGAATTCCAAAAGCATTCAGTGAAATTTTCAGAGTGTCTTTAAAACGTTTCCTCTGGCCACCTTGGGAGCGTTTACCACAACGCAGTTCGCTGTAAAAAATTCGTTTAGGGAGCCTGTGATCTGGCATGCGAGTCAGGTGACCAGCCCAGCGAATCTGATTCTTCATCAGTAGAGTGTGGATACTGGGCATGGACGCTCTTTCTAGGACTTCAGTGTCTGGAATCTTGTCTTGCCATTTAATCTTCAGTAGCTTCCTTAGGCAGACTGTGTGGAAGTGGTTTAATTTCCTAGCGTGTCGCTGATAAACAGTCCAGGTTTCACAAGCATATAGCAGTGTGGATAATACAACTGCTTTGTAGACTTTTAGCTTTGTTTGCAGGCTTATTCCAGTTCTATCCCATACATTCTTGTACAGTCTGCCAAAGGCTGCACTGGCCTTGGAGATTCTTGCATTCACTTCGTCATCGATTGTGGCAGCTTGTGACAGGGTGCTGCCAAGATAGGTAAATTTGTCCACAACACTTAGTCTATGATCATTCACTTTGATATTCGGCACAGTGTGATTATTCCCTGGAGCTGGCTGGTACATAACTACAGTCTTCTCCAAGTTGATATTGAGCCCAAAGTTGGCACAGGCATGTGAGAAAGCTGAAACATTATGTTGCATGTCCGCCTCTGAGTTGGCGTATAGAGCGCAATCATCAGCAAACAGGAGCTCTCTGACGGTGCCACTGTCAATTTTGGTTTTAGCTTTCAGCCTTCTGAGATTGAATAACTTTCCATCCATACGGTAGTTGATGTCTATTCCAATGTCGTCGTTCTCGAAGGCATTCATCCACATGGCTGAAAACATGAGGCTGAACAGTGTTGGTGCCAGGACACATCCTTGCTTCACTCCATTGGTGACAGGAAAGGGTTCAGACAGCTCACCATTTTCCTGTACTCTTGCCTGCATGCCGTCATGAAATAGCCGCACTATTTGGACAAACTTTCGTGGACAGCCATATTTTGCCATAATCTTCCACAGTCCTTCTCTGCTGACTGTATCAAAAGCCTTGGTAAGGTCAATGAAAGTGGAGAACATTTCGCAGTTCTGTTCCTGACATTTCTCTTGCAGCTGCCTTGCAGCGAAAATCATGTCAACAGTTCCACGTTCTTTTCTGAAGCCACATTGACTCTCAGGAAGAAGACCTTGATCAAAATGGGCTGTGAGGCGATTGAGAAGAATTCTGGCGAGTATCTTCCCTGCAATTGAAAGCAAGGAGATGCCTCGGTGGTTGTCACAGGATTGGCGGTTTCCTTTACGTTTGTAAAGGTGGACTATTGACGCGTCCTTAAAATCTTGTGGCATGGTCTCGTTCATCCATATGTTTGTGAAGACTTGGTGAAGCTGCTCTGTTAGGACCGGCCCACCTGCCTTGTATATCTCTGCTGGGATGGAGTCAGGACCAGGTGCCTTGCCGCTGGAGAGTTGCTGGATGGCTTTGTTTATTTCCACTATGGTTGGCAGGTCATCAAGAGTCTCATTGGTGGGAACTTGAGGAAGGCAATTGATGGTTTCATCATCGAAGAAGGAAGTTGCATTTAAGATTTTGCTGAAATGCTCTGCCCAGCGTTGGAGGATTTCTTTCTTATCGGTGACCAATGTTCCCCCGTCTGCACTGAGGAAGGGAACTATGCCTGGTGATGAAGGACCATAGACCGCTTTCAGTGAGTCGTAGAAGTTTTTCATATCGTGTCTGTCAGCAAAGCCCTGAATTTCATCAGCTTTGCTGCTCAGCCAGAAGTCCCGCATGTGCCTGAAGTTTCTGCTGCACTACTCTCTGAATGTTCTTGAAAGCATCTTTTTTTGATGTTGACTTTGGGTCATTCAAATGTGCCTTGAGGAGAAGATGTTTCTCGGCCAGCAATTGGTTGATGTCTTCGGAATTTTCATCAAACCAGTCTTTATGCTTTCGGGGGGCTGGACCCAGGATTTCCATAGCAGTGTTGTAAATCGTGTCCTTTAGGGCTCTCCATTCTGTTTCTGTATCCTGATTAGCTTCAGCATTGGGCTTGAGGCGGTCTTCCAGCATATTTTCAAATGACTGCTGCATTTTCTTGCTGTTTAGGCGGGTGACATTTAGCTTTGTTTGCATTTTCGCCCCTTGAGGACGCCGTGGTGGCCTGATGTGGATGTTCATTTTCGAGACAATGAGACGATGGTCTGTCCAACATTCGGCACCACACATGGATTTTGTCACTCGAACGTCTTGTCTGTCACTCCTCCTGACGATGACATAGTCAATGAGGTGCCAGTGTTTCGAGCGAGGGTGCATCCACGATGTCCTATTTCTCATGGGGAGACGGAAAATTGTGTTCGTAATCAGGAGATCATGTTCGGCACAAGTCTGAAGGAGGCGGAGTCCATTGCTGTTACAATTTCCGACTCCATGCTTTCCAATAATGCCACTCCAAGAGGTGGTGTCCGTGCCTACTCTGGCATTGAAATCCCCAAGGAGTATAAGTTTGTCTCCTTTGGGAACAGATGTTAATACATTGTGCAGGTGCTCATAGAACTTATTCTTGACATCATCTTCGTTGGTCATAGTTGGTGCGTAGACACTCACAATGGTTGCGTGCTTCCTTCCATTCTGTACTGAGTACGAACTTGCGTTTACACACTTCACTAATCCGACGATGAATGAGAACAGCAAAGCTCGATAAATATGCAAATATGGTAACACATTTCTCGATTGTGCATGCTCCTACTTCCCGATCAATCATAAGTGAAGATGCAGAGAAAAACAATTCAATAAATCACTATAGTTTTATATCCGAAGGCCACAAACATTTTAGAAATGAATATTACAATAAATACGCTAAGTGAAAGGAGTCCCTGTGGTATAGTTAATGACGAAGACAACGGGTCAGACTTCATTCCCAGCTTTTACATACGACCGATTGGCACAGGTAGGTGGAAGACTACCTCAATCTGATATAGACATAATCTATGAAGAGGCCAAGAAATGTATCAGAAGCAATTATAGAACATAGTGGACATCTGAGCATCCAGGTCACCAGAAAGATGATGCGTATTACCAACTCAACCGAAAGAACAAGCAGCAAGCTTCAGACTATGAACAGGCCACAACAGGCTGAAATACCACATGTGTAATCAACTAAAGATAGGAGATACCGATGAAGGTGACCATGGAACTAGTAATAAGGCAGCTCAACGTTTGTTGCAGGAGTATCCAACATCATGCAGAACAGAGAAAAGTATTTTGGTCTACGTTCGCTCCATGTGAGGACAATCTCTTTGGCGATATCAACACGTTTAAGTTGACGATTGCTTTCTTTGCACCTATTCATGCAGGTGAGGAAAGATGTACCAACAATAAAAGTAGTAACAGTTGCACTCGCCGAATACATATCATCAGAAATAGTTATATAACACCGGTTTCTGTATTGGTTGTATTTATAGAGCAATTACTACCCTAATACTAACGATAAGTTATTCTTAGTAGAGTTGTCTACTGCATTACAATAAGCTGAAATATTATAGAAATAGTAGCATTATTAGCAACAACATTAGTAGCAACAACATTAATAGCAATATCATTAGTGGCAACAGAATTAGTAGCAACAACATTAGTAGCAATATCATTAGTAGCAACAACATTAGTAGCAATATAATTACTAGCAACAGCATTTGTAGCACATCATCGGTGGTAAAAGCATTAGTAGTCTTAGTAGCAACAACATTTGTAGCAATATCATTACTAGCAATAACATAAGTAGCCTTAGTAGCGAAAGCATTAATAGTAACAGCATTAGTAGCAATAATATTAGTAGCAACAGCATTATCAGCATTCGTAGCAATAGCATTAGTAGCAATAAACACACCGAGACAAAACAAAGAGTTCGTTCTCTTCATTTGCTGGGGTAAAGTATCATTCTGAAATCTGCACACATGTGTTCACAGATCAAAGTCAGTTCCCCATGCCATTTAAAGCCCCCTAACAGAATCCACAAAATAAACAAAAACAGCATCGGAACGCTATCTACAAGAACATAACTAGTCCTGCAGTGGATGCCAATCCATTGTGGTATTGCTGGAATTAAACAGTTGACAAGATGGCAAAATCTGAAGGAAATGTCGAGCAGCCCCATCCATCCCAGAGCTATAGTGAGGCAAGAGAGCTGTAAAAACAATCCATGAGCACGATTTCGGAGGGAGAGAGAGAGAGAGAGAGAGAGAGAGAGAGAGAGAGAGAGAGAGAGAGGAGAGAGAGAGAGAGAGAGAGAGAGAGAGAGAGAGAGAGAGAGAGAGAGACAGAGAGAGAAACTACAGATCAGAATAAAACAGCATAAAAGACCAAAATCCTGTGACTTAGTACAGGACATTGTGGGCTCAGAGTTGGCTCCTATAAGACAGTCTCGACTTCCGACTTCGCTGAACTGAGAGAGCAGATATGGCCAACAAGAAAGACCCTGCGAGACAAAAGCTTGGGAATCGGTGAAGACTTCAGGCGAGTAGTCCTCTTTGTGACTCGAGATGGAATAGACATATAGTATTAGTTCAACACCCTGTGGTAATTCCATTACTGAGACAGCTTTACTAACATAGGAATTTACGTCTGTGCTCTCGCTCATGCTTGATATGACAAAATTAGGGAGCAAACAAAATGGTCTGGTGGTTCTCATAAACCTTCTAAGGAACTCCATCTACGTGAAGGACACACCGAATGCCAAACCACCACTGCCTTGTGGAAGTTCTTGTAAGAACAAAGACTAGGGCTACAAAGCCCGACAGAAAAATGTTGGCAGACAGAACTCACAAACCCCGGAAGACAATCCAGAATAAAAACCTCACCTGTCGAAGTTTGAAAATGTTGGCCTATGTGGTACAGGATTAGAAAGCGAAAATCAATACACTACAATGGATGATATGCACCATGTATAACAAACATTGATCGCAGAAGAAGAAGAAGAAGTAGTAGTAGTAGTAGTAGTAGTAGTAGTAGTAGTAGTAGTAGTAGTAGTAGTAGTAGTAGTAGTAGTAGTAGTAGTAGTAGTAGTAGTAGTAGTAGTAGTAGTAGTAGTAGTAGTAGTAGTAGCAGTAGTTATTGCAGCAGCTGCAGTAGTTGAAGTGATTGTAGAATTATTATTATTATTAATATTATTATAATATATTATTATTATTATTATTATTATTATTATTATTAATAGTAGTAGTAGTAGTAGTAGTAGTAGTAGTAGTAGTAGTAGTAGTAGTAGTAGTAGTAGTAGTAGTAGTAGTAGTAGTAGTAGTCGTGGTAGTAGTAGTATTAGTAGTAGTAGTAGTAGTAGTAGTAGTAGTAGTAGTAGTATAGTAGTAGTATAGTAGTATAGTAGTAGTAGTAGTAGTAGTAGTAGTAGTAGTAGTAGTAGTAGTAGTAGTAGTAGTAGTAGTAGTAGTAGTAGTAGTAGTAGTAGTAGTAGTAGTTATTGCAGCTGCTGCAGTAGTAGCAGTTGTTATTGTATTAGTAGTAGCAATAGTTGTTGTATCAGCAGTAGTAGCAGTCTTAGTAGTGGTAGTAATATGAGTGATAGTAGTAGTGAACGTTTTTTATTGTTGGTGGTGTTTGGTCTTTGAAGTCAATGAAGTATATTTTCTATAAGAAACACTTAACAAAATACCTATCCCTGAAAACGTCAAACTCAAACAAAATACAATCCAGTAACAACTTGAACATACCCTAGCACTGTCTTGCTTCAGTCTCTCTTAATATCTTAATGTGCTGCACACACACATACATCCAGAGAGTGGGAGAGAGAGAGAGAGAGAGAGAGAGAGAGAGAGAGAGAGAGAGAGAGAGAGAGAGAGAGAGCCAGTCGTGACAATGCATTTGTAACCAACATTAATTCAGTGATTCAGCATAAACACAGTTCAGGCATGCCTAGCGATGTCACCTCCCGGTTGTATGGTGACACCTCGAAACTGTTGAATGTCTCTATAGGTTTATAAGTGAAATGTGAAAATGTGCTTTTGAAAGTCCAGTACAGGTGTGTGCTCCCATATGATATCAATAGTTTAGCAAACAAGAGAATCAATAAATGTGGAACAGACACTAGCGCTGGATTGAATACACATTGAAAACAGCTGACACTTGGTTATTTAGAAAGTCCTTTCTCTGAAACCAATAAGGAAAAAGAAATATAGTAGTAGTACAATTTATTGCCTGACATATCGTTGCGTCTGGTCAGTGCATACTGCAAAGCTATATATTATATGAAGTGAATAGATTAATCGTAATCTGGCTGAAATACTAACAGTCATGGTCACTGATATTGTTGGAAAGTGTAGTATTTGTTATCCCCACGGTAAACGCAACAACTATCTATCTGTCTCTCTGAAGCTCAATCCACCATCATCTCCAGTGCTTTCACTTACCATATACCAGCGTACTATCAAACGGTGATTGTAGTTAACTCAAATTCATAAACATTATTGCCGTTATTATTGTGTTGGTGAGAAAAAAAGTATTATTGTAAACACGACTATTATAATCTTTTGCAGGATTCTACTAGATCATCGTCATCAAACACAAACACAAGGTAGACCCAACCATGAACTCGCATCGTCCAGACCTTGGCAAGCATCCATGGCCTATATCTCCCGCATTCCGCACCGGACCACGACGAAAAGATCACGACCAAAACGCGGAGGAGATCATTCGCTTCGTGCGCCAGTTTCAACGTGCAGACACCCAACAACTAGGAGCATCCAGTGTGAAACGTAAAGCAGTACTGCCAGCAATAGGAGGATACTACAGCTGTAGTGATATGACTAGTCCCATTTACAACCCACACCAGCGTCTGAGCAAAGTTGAATCTGAAGTCGAACAATCGGTAGCCGAGGATCAGACAATGCAAACCCCTTTAGATAATCTAAACAATAATGCTATACAACATGTTGAACAAGTCTTCGATTATACAGGAAGCGTCAATGGAAGCAGTAACAACAGTTTAAACGATGCTTATAATAACAACAATATAGATTTTTTTGGTCCGATGGATTCACAAGAATCAGTAGAAAATAATTACATTTCCAGAACTCAGGAACGTTTACATGATTTTACAGAGAACAAATCAGTTATCCTTAATCATCAACTGTCTACTTCAAGATCAACGAATCCTTGTAATAACTTCGACAAGCTCAAGTTGATTTCAACACCCGCTAGCAGTACAGCACCTCCATTCAGCGAACATTTCAGTAAATCAGTGACATTCAAATATTGCTGCAAAATTCCACAGAACATTGGAGAACTACCACGTCCTCGAGCTCTCCCACAGTTACCTCCTATAGCGACATGTGAGGTACCTTCACGACTGCCAGCTCCATCTCCCCCACAGATTTATCCATCATCAATATTCAATGGTCCAACTGATGATTTTAGCGACGACAACGACGACGCCGAGGACAAAGATGCATATTTGTCACCTCATGTAACAATTTAACCAATTGATAGACAACCGCTGAATCAATTGAAATCAACAAATTACTGTTGTATTATACAGAGGTATATCACTCCTGAGCCATATAGGGAAAATGTATGCAAAACTTTTGGAACAAAGAGCTAGACCAATAGTTGAACAACAGTTAAGCAAAGCACAATTCGGTTTTCGGAAAGGTAAAAGTTGCACTGATGCATTATTTACACTTAGACAAATTTGTGAAAAAACTATTGAATATAGTGACCAGCAGAATATTGTGTTTGTAGATCAGGAAAAGGCTTTTGATAGAGTAGACAGATACAAATTATGGACCATCCTTGAAGACTATGGGATAGAAGGGCAACTGCTGGAAAACATCATAGCCATGTACCACTCGAGCCAAAGTGCAGTAAGAACACAGGAAGGTATATCAGATATGTTCACAGTCAATACAGGAGTGAGGCAGGGATGTGTGCTCTCTCCCCTGCTATTCAATATCTACATGGACAGAATTTCCAAAGAAGCAAGTCTCGACAGACCAGATTCAGAAAATTTAGAACTCTTTACTCCAGATGAAACAACTGACCCACAGGGAATAAATGAACTTCTATTTGCAGATGATCAGTGCCTGTTTTACAGCGACGAGGGCAGACTACAAAATCATATTAATAATCTGAGTTCAACCTGCAGCAGATACAATATGAGTATAAACACAGCCAAAACCGAAGTAATGCAAGTTAGCAGATCGCAGGGCCCACTAAGTATACAGATAAATAACACACCTCTGAAACAAGTCAAAGAATTCAAATATCTTGGAAGTATGATCACAGAAGATGGCAGATTAGACAGAGAAATTGAAATCAGATGTCAAAAAGCTAGTGCACTTACATATCAACTGTCACCCTTACTGAAACATCCAAACATACCCATGTCCGCAAAACGACAGATAATAAACAGCATATTCACACCAACCCTATGCTACCAATCTCAAACCTGGACTTTATCCAAATTACACCTTCGCAAAATCAACACCTGCGAAATGAGATGCCTGAGGAGAGCTGCCAACTTAACAATCCGAGACCGAGTAAGAAATGTTACTATCAGACAGACTGTGGGATCAACACCGTGTGCCACATTTATTGAAAGACAGAAGATCAAGTGGTTTGGCCATGTTGTTAGAATGCAACATCAGCAACTACCATCACTGGCCTTACATCAAAGATCATCTGCGACGAGACCACGAGGACGTCCAAGAAGAAAATGGATTGACGACATCAGAGACATTGTACAACCACACGGAATGACACTATCCAGTGCCGCCCACCGGGCGCTGGAACGCAAATTATTCCTCCCCACGGCGCTTGACGGCAGAAGTGGAAGATGATGATGATGATGATGATGACTGTTGTATTATCTCCGTATTGAAGTTAGTTAGCTAGTCAACAAATCTTCCTCGTTGTACATCGAACTATTAGTCCATAAGTTTAGTTTGGTTTAGTTTAGTCGACAGATCAACATCACGGCAAACGGGTGTAGCTCATAAATGCCCCGTTCTACTCCTAACTCAAGCCTGAGTCCGGAGAATCTCAGCTCAGTGCACGAACTCCGTAACACCGGCAAGGATCCTGAAATACTTTGGGTAGATTTTTAACTCGAAAGTTTTGCTCGGGCAGCGCCGTTAGGCTACTTTTTCGATTTCCAACTGCCAAGGGATTTTTTGCCTGTCTCCCTGGTGAAGAGGTTAACGACTTTTCCATAATCCCGTATATCTACGCGTGGAACGCAGCTGCGCGAGATTCGGTAGCGGATCGCGTCGCGTTGGTTACTTACCGGTGTATGTGAGCCGGTCACTCAGAAAGCAATGGCAAGCTACTGAGCGTAATCTTGCCAAGACATCAACAACAGCTGAAAATGCTGGTATTGACTCAATGTCATGTAAAGGATGTGCGAAAAATGAGAGTGTTTTTTTACGCGAGCAATATTACACACGGGCGTCCGATCTCACTACCCAGAGACCAGGGGAAATTTTGTTGCTATTTTGTTTCCACGTGAAAAAATCCCGGCGCACATCAAACTATGTATTAGTCTATAAATGATCAGCACCTCTCCCCAGTATCTCTCTCCGCGCGTAGCGACTAACGACATCAGGTCTGGGTTGGTTGACTAAACTTCTCCCCCGCCCCCTTCCCCCCAACCCCTCATGACGCTCTAGTCTGGCTTGACGCCGACTGACGATGTTCTGGCAATCTTGTCAAAATTGCAGAATCACATCCATCTCTTGCGTCATTTACTCGTTCTGCCTCCCGGATGGCACCTTGTCCACTGCTCGTCCAATCCCCTAAGCAGCCAAGCCCACGAGTCCTCCTTCGTTTCCTTCCACACCCGCATGCCCTGGCATGAAAATGAAACATATATTATTAATTATTCATGATCTCCTCAGAAATTAAACCCATTGCCTTTTGGGCCAGCCCTTTTCGATATTTCTTAAGATACTGCTAGAGTCGCTGAGAAAACATGCATAGGTAAACAGCTGTGTCTCAGACCCAGTTTCTGCCTTTGTCACTACCATATCATCCATGCTTAAACTGCTGCTAGTATCTCCCTATTAAAGATCGGCTGTAGTGACTCGACACTCACTGCCCTGCGTCTTCATTGCTCACTCATACATACTTCTTCCAGTAAAACCCTTGATGTTTCCGTGTATCTATGCTTTTGTCTTCCTCTTGCGCACTTACCTTGCACCTTATCTTCTAGCACATCCTTTAATAAGGAGCTGTGTCATTTTATATTGCCGGCGTACATTGCTTGACCTTCGTCTTATTTAGCAATAGTTTCTTCAGTCCTTAAGAGGTAGCAGGATAAATAAATTCGCAGGCATTGATCGGCACTCGTGATAGTGGAGAACGAATTAGAGATCAGAGGCTGCAGTAGATAATACAAAATGGACATGTGTAGTGTAGTCGAGGCAATGCAGAGGCTAACACGCTTGGCTGCCGGTCCGGTGGTCATATTTTCGAATTCCCATTGAGGCTAATTGTTTACAATTGTATGTTCAGATCTTGGATGTTCACATTTTGGATGTTCAGATCTTGGATGTTGACATCTTTGATATTCAGATACTCAGATCTTGGATATGTTAAAAGCAAATTACTGTTTCTTCTTCATCCACCATATTCTAATGATGTTTCTGAAACATTTAACTCCAAAAGTGTTAATTTATTTTTATTTTTTTAGGGCTTGTAAAATGATGAATGACTGACAAATAGTCACTCTATAACCATTTTAAAGGAGACAATGAACGTGAAATAATAATGGGAAGTTTAACAAACGAAAGACACAGCTTTCAACCAAATCCCTCTAAAAGAAATAAAAACTGGAAACCAGAATGGTGTGTGAATTATTCCATGGGTGTGTTTCTTCTCCTCGCCACGGTTTGAAATATGAACCCTGACAATGGAAGTCACGAAAGCGCATACCAAATGATTCAATGAACATGCTCAAGAAAGTCCAGACTAGTCACCTACGACATGTTTGGCTTGACACACCGCGTACAACACAATTAGTTAGCTACGTTCATCTATGTACCAAGGCTTGAAATTTAACGAGCCAGCCGATCGGTTGGCGAACATGGCGATGATTGAAGTTGGAAGAGCAATGGATGGGTCAGACATCATCAACGACATAAGATACCATGGACGAATAGATGACTTAAGGAAACATGGAAATCTGCTTCCTTGTCCAGAGTGAGTGGTTGGGAGTGAAGCGAGGGAGCCGCCAAGCACGAAGATTTTGTCAAGCGCACAAGACATGTGATTAACCAAAGCAGAACTGGCACGATCAGTAGAAATACGTTGGCACCTATCTGTAGTGTGATGATGATGACGATCTTAACTAATGAGCACCACTTAATTAAGTCTGTGAACATAGCACGTACATACTGCAATTGCTGGCTTTATTGCACATTCAAATATTCTAGGAACAAGCATGATCATCTGAATTGTTTGTCTGTTTCATCGTTTAAACTGCTGGTGCCAATGTAATTAATCAGTAAACTTGTATCTGCTTTATTATTTTAAAATAAAATGTATCATTATTATGTGCCGTGCCAAAAGGCGTTGTCGCTCATGTATCTCCTGATATCTCGGTTCTTGGTATTCTAGGTCAATTCCTTTGATAATATTTCTCCATTGCCAGCCGTCCTAGTCCATCAAACCTAATTTCTCTCGGCCTACCTCTGCCTCTGATTTCGCTGATCTTTACAGTCGGGGATGATGTCTTCCAGCGCTCACAAATCTCTCTCTCTGTCTGTGTGTGTGTGTGTGTATGCGTGCGTGCATGCGTGTGTGTGTGTGTGTGTGTGTGTGTGTGTGTGTGTGTGTGTGTGTGTGTGTCTGTGTGTGAATATATTCTGAAAAAGTAAAAAATAAATATATCATTTTCCGATGTAGTTACCACTGCGATCATTGTATGTCCTCCAGCGCCGATGAAGTGACTGAATTCCTGTAACCCGCAAATACTAAATCTCTTGGGTCACTACTCGGTGTGCTTCATCCAGTCCTGAACAGTCTGTCACAGATGTCACGCTGTTCTGAAACTTCCTACTCCACGCATACAGTTTCTGGGCTGAGAAACATGCATCACCATACTGGACCTTCATGTGCCAATAAATGTATATAGGTTTCACCCCTTCACTGATCAAAACCGGATAACAGAACGCTGCTCCTCTTTGGTGCATGTCAAAAGAACGACGTCCAACTTTAAACTGTACTTATGACGTAACCGTGTTCGTCAGAACCGTTATGTCCCATACTCAACCCTCTTGACACCATTAACAACAATATTGACATGTCACAAGACACTGACATTGTTATTGAAATTTACATCACACTTTTAACATTT
>JACEFZ010000740.1:35000-50000 GCA_014155875.1 Cepaea nemoralis
GAGTCTGGGAGAACAGGAAGCTTACTGCCAAAACAAAAGTCCTTGTCTATCAAGCCTGTGTCCTTAGTACTCTTCTCTATGGCAGTGAAACCTGGACAACTTACTCACACCAAGAGAACAACTTAAACAGCTTTCATATGCGGTGTCTGCGAAGAATTCTTGGTATTAAGTGGCAAGACAAAATCACAAATACTGAAGTATTGGAAAGATCAGGTTGTGTGACAGTTTATTCCATGCTCAGTCTTCGTAGACTTAGATGGATAGGACATCTTAGGAGGATGGATGATGGTAGAATACCAAAGGATATCTTTTTTGGTGAATTACAGATGGGTAAGAGATCTCAGGGTCGGCCTCTACTACGATACAAAGATGTGTGTAAGCGGGACATGATTGATACAGGCATTGATAATGCACATTGGGAGCAAGTCGCCGCTGAACGTGTTGCATGGAGGGCAAATATCAGAAATGGAATAAAGTCAAAGGAGAAAATTATTGCAGAAAAGTCACACATCAAGCGTTTGAGACGTAAGATGGTGCATGATGGTGGAAATGACCACGTGTTCACATGCACCCACTGTGAACGGACATTTACAGCGCAAATTGGCCTTATCAGTCACACTCGCTACCGCCATAGTTAAAAGTTATTATGCCTTTTTAAAGCACAAACTATCGTCTGTCAAGACGGCAAGGTGCCAATGAATATATATACTCTGACTCCGACTGGCAGTATCTAAAAATAAAGAATTTCTTGATAACTAAGATTCGACTTCACAGCATTGCAGAAAGCTGAGTTGAGTCAAGAAACGACATGACAGCACTCGGGATATTCTCATACGTGCTCCGTCCTCATCTGCAACAGCCAGCGAAGAGTTCCAATATTAATGGTACCACTTGCACCCTGATTATGTGTCCGTCTGGCCTTTCCTCTCGAAAGTTTTGATCACTCACTGCTGCACCATTGTCCCCACTCCGCGGTAGTCTGTCTGTTCCTATCCGCTATACAAACGATTCCAAAAGACCAGACCACGTCTGTCTTATCATGTACCAATACCCCAAGTAGCGCAGACCCAGCCAGTCTGTCCGTCTGCTCATATCCCACCACACCAGCATGTTCTGAGGAAAACATCCACCAGTTGCCCTCTGTTGTTGATTGTTGACCGGAAAAACCATAGGTAGTTCATCTCCTACAGCGAATGTCGTTGGGTGTAGACGTTGACGATCCCGGTAATACACTGGCTTAGACACAACCAGTTCGTCCTCTCATACGTTGATCTTTGTTGAAACCACATTTACATACACTTTCAAGCATTCTTAAACACGCTGTTTTATTGGTCACTGCGTCTTCCACTAGCAATCGCTCTTAATGTTAATAATGTCTGCGTTGACCATCGTGAAGGAATGCGTTTAAACGACAAGATTGTTGGCTTCATTGCACCGGGTTTTAATCCCATTGGGTTCGGTATCTTTCTACAAGGTAAGCCAGGTAAGCCTGCTGAAAGCGTCTCACAAAGCACCAACTCTGTAGCTACAGCGACTGCCTCGTGGAGTCTCCGAGAAGGTTGCACCCGTGAACCGAACGACGTCACCCGGGATCGAACCGACAACCTTAGGAGCAGAGGCAGGTGAGGTAACCACGTCTCCACTGAAACTCTTTGTCCATCGTGAGTGTTCCAGTACTGGGGCTCTTGAGGCCAGCATCACGCATTTATAACATCAAGCATACCTAACATCACGCATTCCTAACATCACGCATTCCTGACATCACGCATTTATAACATCAATCATTCCTAACATCACGCATTTATAACATCAATCATTCCTAACATCACGCATTCCTAACATCAATCAGTCCTAACATCACGCATTTATAACATCAAGCATTCCTAACATCCATCATTCCTAACATCAATCATTCCTAACATCACGCATTTATAACATCAATCATTCCTACTATCCATCATTCCTAACATCAATCATTCCTAACATCACGCATTTTTAACATCAATCTTTCCTACCATCAATCATTCCTAACATCAATCATTCCTAACATCGCGCATTTATAACATCAATCATTCCTAACATCAATCATTCCTAACATCAATTATTCCTAACATCACGCATTCCTACCATGAGCATTCTTAACATCACGCATTCCTAACATCAACCATTCCTAACATCACGCATTCCTACCATCAGCATTCTTAAGATCACGCATTCCTAACATCATGCATTCCTAAAATCACGCATTCCTACCATCAGCATTTTTTACTCAGCATTCCTACCAACAGCATTCCTAACATCACGCATTCCTAACATCTAGTGTTCCTAGCATCAAGCATTCCTGACATCAAGCGTTCCTAGTATCACGCATTCCTAACATCAAGCGTTCCTAGCATCATGATTTCAAGCTTCAAGCGTTCCTAACATCATGATTTCCTTATATCAAGCATTTCTAACACCAAGCATTCTTCACATCAAGCATTCCTTACATCAAGCATTCCTAACATCAAGCATTCCTGACATCAAACATTCCTGACATCAAGCATTCCTGACATCAAGCATTCCTAACATCAAGCATTCCTGACATCAAACATTCCTAACTTCAAGCATTCCGGACATCAAGCATTCCTAACATCAAGCGTTTCTAGCATCAAACATTCCAACCATCAAGCATTCCAAACATCAAGCATTCCTGACATCAAGCATTCCTGCCATCAAGCAACATCAACACCGAACTACGGAAAAGAATAATACTAGCTGGTCATAACTGACAAAGAGCAGCTTCTGGTTCTGAAGCGAAGTGGAAATAAAAGTAATGGACACTTTTCTTCGACTTGAAACATTGAGTCGTTTATACAAGAGTCTAGCACCATATATCTCGTATGCCTTAATACGTGTAAAAGAGTTTTTGTGCTCTGGCGCTACACCTGTGATGAATAAACTTAAGATGAGAAACATCCAAAGAAACAGGGAGACACAACTTTATTCCTTGATAAGGAGAGTTGCCTCTCGGGTCACGATAAAAAATGTTCACAGAATCTTCAAAGAAGATCATACGGTGGAGAAACATGTGAAATTGTAAACAGGAAACGCACGGAAATAGACGTAGTATATCCAAGAAGTAAAAGAAAAAGGAAAGATCCTTTAACTTGACTTGAGGCGTCATGACAGCTGGAAAGATTTGTGGAAATAGAGACAGGGGAAAACAGCGTGAAAAAATTCTTGACAGTCTTGTGTCATGGCACGGAAGGGAGTCAACACACAAATTGATACAATCCGTAGGAGCTCGCAATTTGAGGAAAAGCATGATCTTTCACGCCGGCCGGCAAGGCCCTGGATGATTATGATGATGATGAGGAGTGCTGGGTATATGGTCCTGGCTTTATATACTATAGATCAATGTACACGTGATATGTGACGTGGTCAGTCTCACACCGGCTGCCCTTACAACTCGTGGTATCTCCTGGTACCCATATTATGCTGTATCCACACGAGAGTCCAGGTCTTAATTTGCTTTTAACATCTGCCTATACCGGAATTAGAACACATGCCCATTGGTCTGGCAGGTGAACGTGCTAGCTTTTGCGCTACTGCAGATCTCATGTTCTAGAAGTAGGGAGAAGCATTCACAATTCCTGAAAATGTTCTTGTGGGGTTCTTTTTCTACTGCTTCTTTAGTTAGTTAGTTAGTTAGTTAGGTAGTTAGTTAATTAGTTAGTTAGTTAGTTAGTTAGTTAGTAATTTAGTTAGTTAGTTAGTTAATTAGTTAGTTAGTTAGTTAGATAGTTAGTACTTTAGTTAGTTAGTTAGTTAGTTAGTGAGTAATTTAGTTAGTTAGTTAGTTAGTTAGTTAGTTAGTTAGTTAGTTAGTTAGTTAGTAATTTAGTTAGTTAGTTAGTTAGTTAGTTAGTTATTTAATAATTTAGTTAGTTAGTTAGTTAGTTAGTAATTTAGTTAGTTAGTTAGTTAGTTAGTTAGATAGCTAGTTAGTTAGTTAGTTAGTAAGTTAGTAATTTAGTTAGTTAGTTAGTTAGTTAGTTAGTTAGTAATTTAGTTAGTTAGTTAGTTAGTTAGATAGATAGTAATTTAGTTAGTTAGTTAGTTAGTTAGTAATTTAGTTAGTTAGTTAGTTAGTTAGTTAGTAATTTAGTTAGTTAGTTAGTTAGATAGTAATTTAGTTAGTTAGTTAGTTAGTTAGTAATTTAGTTAGTTAGTTAGTTAGTTAGTTAGTAATTTAGTTAGTTAGTTAGTTAGTTAGTAATTTAGTTAGTTAGTTAGTTAGTTAGTAATTTAGTTAGTTAGTTAGTTAGTTAGTTAGATAGTAATTTAGTTAGTTAGTTAGTTAGTTAGTAATTTAGTTAGTTAGTTAGTTAGTTAGTTAGTAATTTAGTTAGTTATTTAGTTAGTTAGTTAGTTAGTTATTTAGTTAGTTAGTAATTTAGTTAGTTAGTTAGTTAGTAATTTATTTAGTTAATTAGTTAGTTAGTTAGTAATTTAGTTAATTAGTTAGTTAGTTAGTTAGTTAGTTAGTTAATAAATTAGTTATTTTGATGGATAGTTAGTTAGTTAGTTAGTTAGTTAGTTAGTTAATTAGTTAGTTAGTTAGTTAGTTAGTTAGTGGGATCGTTCGTTCGTTCGTTTGTTGATTGGTTAATTAGTTAGTTAGTTAGTTAGTTAGTTGGTTGGTTGGTTGGTTGGTTCGTTCGTTGGTTAGTTAGTTAGTTAGTTAGTTGGTTGGTTGGTTTGATCGTTCGTTCGATGATTGGTTGGTTAGTTAGTTAGTTAGTTAGTTAGTTAGTTAGTTAGTTAGTTAGTTAGTTAGTTAGTCGCGGTTCCAACTTCACGGCAAAGGGTCACACCATTAAGTTCCGTTCCTGTGCCAATGAATATCACACAAAATGCTCCTCACTGCTATATGCTATAAGTGGAACAGACATGAGTATCGACAAACCAACATTGGTATAATATGCATAATGTCACTGCCAGAATGCCAACACAAAAGTCCTCCACGAAACATATAGTTCATCGACTATGGACGCGGCAGTCACTAGAAAACCAGCAGCCACACATCACTCCCTGCCGGCTGCCATTTGTCTGGACATGCAGTTCACGCTACAAACAACCGCGGACAGATGTTAAAGCACTCCACACGAAATTAACAGCTCACAGTCTCGCTCCACGCACACAACTCAGCAGCAGGGCGACGGAACCATGCACTACCAGTCCAACATGAGGGAAATTCGTAAGCAAGCCCTTGCCACTAGCATAAACACTCCAGAGGCCTTAACAGCTCAACCGCCTAGCTTCTATGCGTCTTCGCTTACCTTCAGACGTCAATATTAATAAATGCAAAGATAGCAAATGTCAGCATAAGCTTGCTGACATCCCCATAGATAGAGTTTGTCCTCAGATGTAGTGGGTAAAGGCCACAATACTGTTCTATGTGGGCGTCTACGTGGCGCAGTGGTTACACTCCCAGCCTCGCACTCCAAAGATTGTGGGTTAGATTTCTTACTCCGTCAGTCTTTTCACGGGTGTAGTTTTCACAGAGACTCCTGGGGGTCGTCGCAGGAGCTGCCCTGCGGAAAGAGACGGAGTCATAGGGAATCACACCCGGTGCAATCAATGCAGTTGACTCTTTTGCACGTTGAACCCTTTGAACATTTCTCTGTTCTGCATATGTTGGACACCTCTGCATCAAATGTATGCGTGTTAAAATTGTTGCCAACACAACGTCCATTGCAACATACTCTTTTAGTTTTGAAATGCGTGTGTTTCAAACATACTCAATATTCAAGGAGGACCTACGAAAATCAGACATATGCTGACTATTGAATTAGAATTAGATTATTGAAATGTTTAAGTTAGAGAAGGACCTGTAAGCCATTGATCTAAAGCTGAGAATCATCTGACTTTCTCTCTCTCTCTCTCTCTCTCTCTCTCTCTCTCTCTCTCTCTCTCTCTCTCTCTCTCTCTCTCTAACTCGGTCTCTTTCTCTCTCTCTCTAACTCGGTCTCTCTCTCTCTCTCTAACTCGGTCTCTCTCTCTCTAAATCGGTCTCTCTCTCTCTCTAACTCTTTCTCTCTCTCTCTCTAACTCGGTCTCTCTCTCTCGGTCTCTCTCTCTAACTCGGTCTCTCTCTCTAACTCGGTCTCTCTTTCTAACTCGGTGTCTCTCTCTAACTCGGTCGCTCTCTCTCTCTCTCTCTCTCTCTCACACACACACACACACACACACACACACACACACACACACACACATTCGCAACATACTTTAATTTACTGTATTGTTACTCTTGGACATTCGTGTCTTACTTATAATTGTTACTCTCACTTTTACTTCTCTTCCTTACATCATGATGCTTATTATTGTCACACGTTTATATTAAACGCTTAACAATAAATATGGCTATCACGCACACTTCCAGACTTACTTGTCCATTGCTATTACTCTCACTCATACTTGTCTTAGTTACTTTGCCATTGTTGTTATTATCGCTCGTATTTCCTTGAAAAATCGACATGAAAAAGAGAAAAGAAAAATCACAACAGCAGAAATGAGATTCATGAGAAAATATACAACGTATCTAGAAGAGATAATATTAGAAATGAATAAATCAGGACTGAAGTGGGGGTTAAAGCAGCACTAGATTTTATTAAAAGGCAGCAAGTCAAATGGTTTGGCCATGCAAGTAGGTTACCAATCAACAGCATACCACAAGAAGCAATGATGTACAGACCAGATGGAAACAGAGGAAGAGGCCCACCACGTAAACGTTGGACGGAGGGAATAGCGGAGTCCATGGGAATATCGATACATGAAGCCCATAATCGGGCACTCTCACGATGTTTATACTTCACCTCGACATCACAAGGTATAAGAGGAACATGATGAGATGAGATGCGATCGACATGATAGCTGTTCTGGCACACAATTCACGATTTATACTTTTACATTATTTTTAATCTTAATGGTAATTATCTATCTTATATTATGATGACGAATACTCTCACCCATGCTTTTCTTAAATGCATTGTCATGATTAAACCACACTACTGTTGTTACTCTCACTCGTAGTTCTCTCTCCTTCATTGCCATAATTAAACTGCTATTGTGTTGTTACTTTCTTTCCTTTTCTACATTGTCGAGATTACACTGTTATACTTTTGTTACTTTCACTCGTAGTTCTCTTTCCTGCATTAAAATGTTTTGCATATCTTTTACAGGACATCGCTGTCAACATCAGCATCTTTCAACTGTATGTTGGTTTCTTGGCAAGATTACGCTCAGTAGATTGCCATTGCTTTCTGACCGGCCGGCTCAGTTATCCCGCAAGTCACCAGCGGGGGTCGAACCGCTCCCAGCTCTCGCCCCGCTACGAGACTCTGCGTGATAACCGGGATTACGGAGAAAGTGTTGTAACCCCTCGACCAGAGAGACCGGCTCATTCCTTCATTGCCATGATTAAACTGTTATTGTGTGTTACTTTCTTTCCTTTTCTACATTGTCGAGATTAAACTGTTATAATGTTGTTACTCTCACCCTTAGTTCGTACTACATCGTCATGATCGTTAATCTTGTCATATCGCGTATTCTCACATTATACTGAATGCTATCCCACTCGCACTTGCCTTACTTTACAATGACCTTTAACATTGAAGTCGGAGTTTAGAGGTTACTCAATAAAACATACACATTACAAATTAGAATTTAATTAGCCATGCTGTATTTTAAATATATTCAGATAGCAATAATGTACGTTGTGCCTCATTAATCAACAGCACACGTAAGCCTAATACACGTCACAGTAGGATCTTCGGTTCATTTGGCACGAACATATCAGTGGCCGGGCTAATCAATTTTCTTTTCTACTTCTTTTTTAGATTATTAGCTGTTTTATTTCACGACTATTTTGTACGTTGAGATGTATTGCCTTCGTTTCTAATCATAGTATTTTGGGAAATTATTAAAATGTTGGCACTAGGTACTTAAGGACATTTTTTCACGTATTAATTATCATCTTGAATGCAATGCTAGACAGATAAATTTATAGACCACTCGTATGCCAGGTCTAACTTAGGGACATACTCATATTAATTCCAATCAATTTATTACACGAGGACAGATATGATTGTGGACAGGAATGCTCTTGTTCTTCCCGTCTTTCCTTTCTTCCTTCCTCCTTACGTCTTTCCCTGCATCTCTTCCTTCATTCCTTACTTCCTCCGTTTCTTCTACTTGCTTTTTCTTCTTTCTTGCTTCTCCTACTTACCCCATCTACCCTCCTTCTTCCTTCTTCTTCATCCACATTTTTCCTTCTTCCCCCTTCCTCTGCCTCTTCCTACATCTTCCTTTTTCCTCTTGTTTATTCTTCTTCATTGTTTGTCTTCCACCTTCTTCTTTCTCCTATTTGTATGAAAGAGAGTGAGAGAAGGGCAGAATGTTAGACGGGCCAGCGTGTCCGATTCTTAACCCTTTGAAAATAAAGTTTGTTCGTTCGTTCGTTCGTTCGTTCCTTCTTCCTCCTCCTTCTTCCCCCTACTTTTTCATCCTCCTCCTCTTTCCTTCTTCTTCCTCCTCCTTCTTATTACTCCTGCTTATTTTAACTCCTCTTCCTCCTTCTTCTTCTCATCCTTCTTTTTCATTCTTCTTCCCTCTTCTTCCTTCTTCTTCCTCCTCCTCGTTCTTTCTCTTCCTCCTTCTTCCTCCTACGGGTAGGTCAGAATATCAGACGGGCCTGCATGCCAAATTCTTAACCCTTTGAAAATAAAGATTTCTTTCGTTCGTTCGTTCGTCCCTACTCCTTCTTCCTCCCCTTCTTCTTTCTCCTCTTAATTCTTCTTCCTCCACCTTCTTCGTCCTCCTTATTTTGTTCTCCTCCTCTTTCTTCCTTCATCTTCTTCCACTTGCTTCCACCTCCTCTTTCTTCTTTCTCTGATTTCTTCTTCCTTCTCCTTCTTAATCCTCCTCCTTCTTCTTTCGACATCTTCCTTCTTTTTCTTACTCTCTCTATCTTTGTCTTCTTGCTTCTTCTTCGTTTTCTCGTCTTCGCCCTGTTGCTGTTGCTACGATTTCTTATGTTTCTTGTTTATCAGCAGCTTACTCCTCCTCCTCCTCCTCCTCTTCTTCTTCTTCTTCTTCTTCTTCTTCTTCTTCTTCTTCTTCTTCTTCTTCTTCTTCTTCTTCTTAGTTTCCTCTTGTGCTTCTTCTTCGCCTCACCTTCCACCTCTCTCTAATCCTGCTGTTCATCATCCATAAACCATCACCATTACACGTCAAAACTTTGTCACATGAACGCGACCTCAAGTTAGTGTTTAGTTGTGTTCAGTATCCCCTTGTAACAGAGATCAGAATTATTAGTTATAGTGTGTGTTTTTTTTTTTGTTGCCTCAATATAAAATTCAATATCTCAGTAACCAACTGAGGGAAAATGATGAAATTTAGTATATAACCTTATCATTATGTCCACCCAACAAAAACATTTTTGTTCTGGAGATTTTACAGCAGATTTCAAAGTTAGTTTATATGCGGTATATTAATTACGACTTAGAGATTACGTCCATGATTTTAACAGTATTACAGCTTCACCAAGACACGTCCCCGCATTTTTTTAAATTTTCACGTGATTTCCGTTTTGAAACAAACAGCGCGAAGATTCAGAGGTGTCTCCAAATGGGGGTTCTTTCATGAAACGTGATTATATAAATAAAATAGCTGCCAAGGCCCGGCTTCTGGCGGGGATCTATCTATCTATCTATCTATCTATCTATCTATCTATCTATCTATCTATCTATCTATCTATCTATCTATCTATCTATCTATCTGTCTATCTGTCTGTCTGTCTGTCTGTCTGTCTGTCTGTCTATCTATCTATCTATCTATCTATTTATTTATCTATCTATCTATCTAATCTATCTGTCTGTCTGTATGTCTGCCTGCTTGCCTGCCTGCCGGCCGACCCACCCACCCACCGACCGACCCACCGACCGACCGACCCACCGAAAGACCCATCGACTGACCGACCGACTCACCGACCAAACCACCCACCGACCGACCGACCCACAGACCAACCCACCGACCGACCGACCGACCCACCGACCAACCCACCCACCGACCGACCGACCCACCGAAAGACCCATCGACCGACCGACCGACCCACCGACCGATATCTATCTATCTATCTATCTATCTATCTATCTATCTATCTATCTATCTATCTATCTATCTATCTATATATCTATCTATCTATCTATCTATCTATCTAATCTATCTGTCTGTCTGTCTGCCTGCCTGCCTCCCTGCCTGCATGTCTGCCTGCCTGCCTGCCTGCCTGCCGGCCGACCCACCCACCGACCGACCGACAGACCAACCGACCGACCGACCGACTCACCCACGCACCCAGTCAGCCAGCCAGCCAGCCAGCCAGCCATCGACCCACCCACCTACCTTTCTGCCTACCTACCTACATGCCTGTCTGTCTGTCTGTCTGTCTGTCTGTCTGTCTGTCTGTCTGTCTGTCCGCGCTATTAAATATTGATAAAAGTTACTAGAAAAAACGTCAGGACCATGTGTTGAAAGAGGAAGAGGACTATTGGAGAAAGGATGGATTTAATTTTATGCAACCGAGAGCAATCATCAACCTACTGGAATCGTCCGACACAGATTAAGGTCTGAGCAGATCGCAAACCTTAATCTACGTACACACTTACTGGGATATTTTGCTCCAACTATTCAGACGAATTGCAGGCCCTAAACATTACAGCATCAGCATCAGCTGAAGAAACAAGAAGGAAATGAAAAATAAGGTAAGAAATATATTCCTTCTACTTTCCTGTTAATTTACAAATTATTTACCCCGTGCCTCTGTAAATTCTCTGTCTTTACTAATATTACACATTGCACCCCTCTCGGGAATCTCCGTGGTGAAGTGGTCAAGCCGTCTGACTCGGGCTCCGAAGGTTGTATGTTCGATTCCGGGCCGCGTCCTTCATTTCACGAGTGCATTTTTTCGGAGACTCCCGAGGGTCGTCGCTGGAACTACGGAGTTCGTGCTTTGTGCGACGCTTTCCGCGCTGCGGAAAGAAACTGAGCCATATGGGATAAAAACAAGGTGCAATGCAGCCGACCCTGTCGATTTTAAGCTAGTTCTTTCATTGCACCCACTCCCATACGAATCCGGATACGCCTTTGTGTGTCATCAGAATTGACAGGTCTCCCATTACCGTAAAAATAACTTTGTTAACGAGAAATCACTAGTTGTTCAGCAAAACATCAAAGGAATGTCGCCGCTTTCAATGATTTAAGTTGTTTTTGGACCTATCAAATACATATTCCTTGGGTGGGGGTAAATATAAGACGGCTGGAAAAATTTCATAACGATGCAACAGACAGTTTTCAAAATAATTGATCGTGAATGAAGGCAAACAAATGTGGACATACTATAACACATAATTGTGCGTGTTGGGCCAGAAGGTTAGGGATAGAAACGTTAGGGAGACAACGAAATTAAAATGGCTTTCTGTATCTTGTAAACCAGTGGTTCCCAAGCTTTTCAAGTAGAGGGCCATATCTACTATTTTCGGTAGTTACGCGGGCCACAACGTTATAAAATTTTAAAAGTCGTGCAATATCATTCTTAAATTTGAATAACGAAGACACAAACAATAGATTGCACGATTTATACTACGGGAAAACATTGTTTTGAATTCTTAAATTTCTTAACTTAAATTTTAAATCAGTTTCGAAAATCGCTTTTATTGTAATCAATTTACAATTGTAACTGTTCTTCGTAACCAGTTACTTAAGTTCAGATACCAGTTTATCAATGTCTGAGGGGACAAATCTGTCGTGCCCAAAGTCATAAGCGCAGCTAGGTTTTGTCGGTGAGTCTGGAACGTTGCTTGTTTATTTATTTTTTTTACGGTCATTGCGGAAAATGGTTGCTCGAGGCCTCGCGTGCCACTTTCTGACAACTGGCGGGCCACAAGTGGCCCGCGGGCCGTGGTTTGATAACCTCTGGTGTAAACGATAATAGCAGAATAACGAAAGTTAACATTACATGGACTCGCAGGGGATTGATTAAAATAAGGAGTACCAACTCCGGGAAAAACAAGTAAAACAGAAGGAATACCTTAGGCATTAAGATAATTCAGCGAACTGAAGGAGAAATTATTGAGATTTAGGCAGAAATAAATGCAACAATGAGAGAGCCAGTAGCAAAATAACCACAATAGCCGAATGGGCCAATCCTGTCTCGCAGAGGATTGGTAGAAAGAGCAGTCTAGAGAAAAGACATGCTACTATGCTGTAGTTATGTCAAGTTTGTCACCAATGGAAGAAATTATATTTGTTATGAAAGAAGTATTGCCATAACGGATGGGTAGGATACGTGGTAGGTGATTTAAAACTCCGTCGCCGAAGAAGCGCACTAAAGGGTTTCTGGTCGTCGAAAGAGTACTCCCTCTCCCCAGCTACAGCAAACGACTGAACGTAAATTTTCCATGTAAATGACAAACAACTAAACGATGCTGGAGTTGACTTGACGTCCTGTAAAGAACATGCAACTAATTGGAGTGTAAAAAAAATATTTCAGATTTTATGAAAGCTAAAAATAAAGGAACACTTTTTAAAATGGACATTGTGTAGGGACAGAGAGGAGAGATCATATGAGGGAACGAATGTCGGAGCAATTACTACTTGTATAGATGACAACGAATGCATGAATTATGTGTAAGTTATGTTATTCAGGAGAGGAATGTTATATTGCCAGAACTCTTAATTCGGATATTTTAGTTATGCATTTGTGTTCAAAGAAAAGGAAAGATATTAAAATTATTTGGCGTGAAGGGCAAAGACTCTGAGTTAGTATAGATAGGATGTCCATTAACAGATCCCACAATCTGTAACATGTTGGTAAGTGGTTATGTGTAACTATGAGAAGAACACTCAGTAAGAAAAAGAGTCTGTCAGGGATACTATAAATGGTCATAATAGCTTAACAGAAGAAAAAGGCCCTATCGTTTTGATGTCTTAAAGTTGTTCGTGTTCTTGATGTCTTACAGGTCCTCATGTTCTTGATGTCTTACAGGTCCTCATGTTCTTGATGTCTTACAGATCCTAGAGTTCTTGATGTTTACAATTCCTCGTGTTCTTGATGTCTTAAAGTTGTTCGTGTTCTTGATGATTACAATTAATCGTGTTCTTGATGTCTTCACGTTTCTCACGTTCTTGATGTCTTGGAGTTTATCGTGCTCTTGATGTCTTAAAGTTCCTCATGTTTTTTGTGTCTTACAGTTCCTCATTTTATTGATCTCTTACTGTTTCTTATGTTCTTGGTGTCTTACAGTTTCTCGTGTTCTTGATGTCTTAAAGTTCCTCGTATTCGTGTTGATTACTTACAGTTCAGTTCCTCACGTTCTTGATGTCTTAAAGTTCCTCGTGTTCTCGGTGTATTACAGTTCCTTATATTCTTGATGTCTTAAGGTTTCTCGCGTTCTTGTTGATGTATTACAATTCCTCATATTCTTGATCTAAATAGATCCATAGACTCAAGACTCAGCAACACTAGTCTACCAAATGGGCATATGACTGAACGCACGGGGAATCCAGTGAAGGGATTACCCAGGCTGAGGAATAGAACCAGATCTTCATACCAACAATTATTTTAGAGTAGTGAAATATTTGAATGACCAGATTGTCACCTATTTGCCCTTTTCTAATTTTTTTTCTTCTTCTAAAGTTCAATCCTGAAGAGGACGATAGTTGATCATATCATCTCGAGTCGTCTCTAACCAAAATCTAATCCCATAAATGAAGATGATGATGCCAAATAATGACTGCAGTTCACCAATATTTGTTCTCTAAAGATTGACTCTGGAGACCAATTTTATCAATAATAACAATAACCTTCTCCCTCTTTGGACATTAGTTTCTTGACATTTTGCAGTGCACGGGGAGGAGAATTGCAGATGAATTCTTTATCAGGACCAAATATTGACTCGATGAACCATGTGACATGTGCAGCGTGAGTCAATTTTTGCTATCAAAATGTGACTGTTACTATCATAGCTATGGAGGGTCCAGAAAGATGAGCAAGATCCAAAATTTCAGAGAGGTCAGCCAAATCCCGGTGACACACATGTCCCCATTCCTGTATACAGAAATCATCAACCTGGGCGTTGGTTTCAATCACACTTTATACCATATAGCAGTACGTTGTGTTCCAGTGATGAACCTTTTTATTCAGTCGTGCCACTTGACAGACTGTTTAAGCACTTCATGAAGCCCCTTGAATGACTTTGTGTTGAAGCACCCTACGAAGCCTCTTCAACGAAACACTGTGTGTGTAGGCACTTCGTGCCTCTAGACAGACTGTGTTTAAGCTCTTCGTGAATTCTGTTGAAAGACTTTGTGATTAAGCACTTCATGAAATTGAAACACTATTTAAGCATTTTATGACGCCTATTGCAATATTTCGTGTTTAAGCACTCCACGAAGCCTTTTCAAATGTAGAGTTTGTGTTTAAGCACTTCATGAAACCTCTTGGAAGACGTTGTATTCAAACACTCTATGAAGCCTCTTAAAAGACGTTGTGTTTAAGCACTTCATGAAGTCATGAAGCCTCTTGAAAGACGTTGTGCACTATTTTATTGTTTTACGTTACACAATGTATATGTACACATTTTTCTCAATGTTTTTCCAATTTTTTGTGAGAATACTCACAATCGTCAGTGTACGTGTGTGTAAAGTGTGTGAGTTTGTTCATACTAGTTTAAGTGATTATGTTAGGCATCATGTATGTGTCTAGATGTGAGGAAGTGTGTGTGGGGCACGTATGTGTATGTAGGGGATGTATGTGTGGAGGGAGTGTGTGAAGGGGGTGTGGGTAGGGAGATGTGTGTGGGTGGGAGATGCGGGTGTGAGTGAGGGATGTGCTGGTAGGTGGGGGATGTATGGTGGATGGGCAGATGTGTGGGGGATGTGTGGGTGGATCTTCTTCCC
>JACEFZ010000740.1:55000-160000 GCA_014155875.1 Cepaea nemoralis
TCGCAACGCAATTGCGTCTAAAACAACATTCCGGACGAACGCAGAAGAAGAAGAAGAAGAAGAAGAAGAAGAAGAAGAAGAAGAAGAAGAAGAAGAAGAAGAAGAAGAAGAAGAAGAAGAAGAAGAAGAAGAAGAAGAAGAAGAAGAAGAAGAATTTATTACGACACTTGGGAGACTGCTGCCAAAGACCGAAATTCGTGCGTACATCATTACGCAATGATGTAGTCACTTGTGAAGCAAACAGGACTGCAAGAGCTGTGAAAAAAATGACTGGACAGACAAACCACTGCAGGAGATTTCCTCCCGGAACGTAAAGCATTCTTTGCCGACATTGTCAAAGAAAATTTCGAGCCAAAAAGCCATCGTAGAACTCACAGCTGCAAACTTTCAACCCCATTGGATCATATCCTAGTAAAGCACAAACACCCATTAAAAACTGGGGTTGACTGCACAGTCCTGTAAAGGACATGAACTAACTTTAGGTTTATATATCTGCTGTCCCTATTAACCCTACCTGTGTTTAAATTGAATTCCAGTTTTCTCATTCTCACTACACACTCAAAGAGCCCAGACTACTTCCTTCAATGCCATGTCTCTAGATTCACTTCCGGCGCTTGATTTGATCTGACACTTGCGCGCATGTTAGCGGAAACGCGGAAGCTCATTGACTTCAGTAGGAGATGAAGAACCGTTGAGATTCATCGCTTGATTTGTTCAGAAGAGAAGTCAGTATCAAATCCATTATCCACTTGATAAAACAATAAAATTGTGTGCCAGATTTCTTGACGTTGTTAGACCAAGTGAATTTAAGTGTTTCTTGTTGTTTGTATTGATTTGGAGACTTTATTCCAACTTGCCAAATATTTAAAAGCCAGAAAGTGCATCTCACTCTTGCCATTCGCTTCGACGTTTTGTAAAAGGCTACAGCGATCATTCGCACATAAAATGTTTTTATCTTCTGTATGATAGCAAATGTTCTGCAGAAATTATCACTATTCCAGGGTTGGTAAAAATGTTTGTGTTTTTAAACATACGTTTTAATATCGTTAGTATCAAGTGAGAAGAAAAGTAGAGCATTTAATTTGACGATAAGACAGAATAGCAGGTTTGTTGGAGAATTTGATAAGAAGCTGAGTTGATTATGTCATGAGGGCGGATGGACGAGGATTCGATGCGAGCGAAAAGACTAGTTACTTATTCTTGAGTGTATTCAGGCCTACGCAACGTGATAGCCATACGACAAACAGACTACTTGCAGGAAACTGCTTCGGGGTATGTTGTTTTTAAAGTAAGAAATAGCGGGAGCCATGGTAGCGTAGAGGGTCGACGCTGGCCTGACTGTCCAGTAGCCATGTGTCTGAATCTGTACAGGAGGCGGATGTTTGCCTAGGCTCTCGGGTTGACCCAGTTTAAAATGGGTACCAGAAAATATATTGTCACGTGATGGCGACCTGTGTGGTACTGACCATATCACGTCCTGGGGTACTGATTAATCCTATAACAAGAATGGGTCCAGGCATCATAACCAATGTTGTAGCTCAGAGGGTAGTGACACGCGCAGTTTCATAATTCCCCGACATACCGAGTCGAGAGTTTCTGTTTTTTTTTTCTTTTGCGTGCGCTCGCTTTGAACTCAAGCGTAGTCCATACACACTATTTATAGTACTGATCAACTGAACTTTGCGCTTGGATTAGCTTTCTCTGTTAACAGTGTCCCTCACCATAAGCCGAACCCACTCCGATTTCAGGGGTACTTGTAATTTACGTCCCCAAGGCAAGGGCGTGTGGTTCCTTAGACGGATGTTGCGAATTCCGTGGACTGCTAAAGTAATTAACGACGAATGCCTTAAAGAGGCTGGCGAAACTAGAACATTATTTACAACAATAAGAAAGAGACAAACAGCTTTTGTTTTTTTTTTGGTCATGTGATGAGAAGAGAAGCGCTGGAGAACATCGTGAATACTAGGAACGATAGAGGGGAAGAGAGGCAGAGGCAGACTACGAGAAATGATGCTGAATGGATTGCGACGGTGGCATGGAAGAATATCAACGGCAGAGTTGATCCAGAAACCCAAAGAGAGAGATCTGTGGAGAGTAATGAACTCCTACGCCAGTCGGCACGGCACTTGATGATGATGAAGTCAAGGACGACAGGTCAACATGTTAGTCTAATGTCCGGTGTAGGGGTTGAACCGCTTACCTCGGCATCAGCACACCGGATGTTTAAGAACACGCATTCTTACCCATTCAGTCATGCGGACCTGCGAGTTGAGAATTTGAAATCATTATTTGGCGCGTTGTTAGTAGACCTCGTTGTGTGGATTTTGATGGTATGAGGCGTCGGACGTTAAGAAAACAATGGTTAACTATTTAAATAAAGTACCCAGTACATCACGAACAGCCGATAAATGCTGAGGTTGACTGTAAGGTAAACTTGTAACTAGAACTATACGCCGGGAACGCCTTAAAGTTAGTTGCATATCCTTTACATATGCCAATAACGCTTTAAAGTTAGGTGCATATCCTTTACAGGACGTAGCAGTCAACCCCAGCATATGTTTGCAGTTCGTGATTCCTGGACATGTTTACGTTCAGTTGTTTGCCATTGCTTTCTGCACCCACACCATTTCAGACAAAACCAACGCAATGCCGTCTGCTGCCAAATCACCCGCAGCTGTGTTTCGAACGCGGTATGCGGGATTACTAACTGCGTACCTAACGCCTTCGCCACGGAGCGTTTCGATGCCTAAAGAGGTTATTTATTTATCTATTTATAAGTCAAGCAGTGTTCGGTATTATTTTCGATGGCTGCCTCAGCATCTCATTTCACAAGTAGTGAGTTTACTTTCATTTTCTTTAGTAATTACCCGTGTTTTGCATTGATAGCACAACGTTGGTATAAAAATTGCACGTATAATCTCCTTTATTTCCATGGGCATAGCTAGGATGTTTCAGGATGAGTATAATTTGAAATATGTTTGCGATTTTTACCCTGTAAAATGTATACATTAGTTAGTTTGTGACCGGCGTACATTGATTCAGACGCCGAGTGTGTAAATCTTCTTATATGTAAGTGTGTATGTACATTGTTTAGTTTGACGTGAGCCTTTTTAATGTGTAAACTGTTTTACATTGTTCAGTATGTGAAATTGTGTATTGTGTAATCTGTAAAGTGTGTACAGTTTTTATTCCTTCCCACGACGCTTGGCGGCAAAAGTGGAAGATAATGATGATGATGATGATGATGATGATGATTATGATGAAACAGTGTAAACTGTGTGCTCTGGTTTATTTACCTGCCATCAGACATAACTGTGTGACTTACTTATTGACTCGCCTTCATAATTTTTTTCTATTCAGCTATGTACAGCTTTACGGGAAATCGCTAGAGGCTAAGTCCACTGAAAACCTACCTTGGCGGGAGACATTTCGCGAGTGACGCTGAAGTTGAATGTGAAGTGAAAACGTGGTTCAGAAAACAGAGCATACAGTTCTATGCAGCCGGTTTGGTAGGACCGATAAAACTAAGGGATAAATGCATAAGTGTTGGTGGAAACTATGTTGAGAAGTAAAGGGACAATGTATGTATACAAATAAACTGGTTTCACGTTGTTATCATATTTAGTTATTTTTCTACAGCCATGTGTGTCTTATTTATTAACTTACAGTAGTGCATTCTATAGTTTGTAAACTGTTTACATTGTATTGTTTGTAAACTGTGTTCATTATTGAATCTGTAAATCATGCAAATTGTTTAGTTTGTAAATAGTGCAACATATGCCCTTTACGCTTTAAAGAGTGTAAAGGGACTTTTAATGTACTTGTTTATCTGAGTGGTGAATGAGTTACGGACGCAATTCATAATCCCGCATACTGCATTCCAAACACAGCTGAGGGCTATCTGGCAGCACATCGCTGCCAGTGGTATGAGTACCTGAACGTAAACATACAAGGAAATCACGCACAGCCAAGACATTCTAGTGGTCTACTGTTACGTCCTGGTAAGGATATGCAACCAACTTTATATCTGAGTACTGCCGTCGTGTTACCAGAGATGTCGACGCCACCTGGGTTTAAATACAAGGGAAAGACAATAAGAAAGCCACAAATGGCTGTAGACAAATAACTAAATATTATAACATTGGACACCAGTTTATTTATATACATACATTGTCCCTTTATTTCTTAACATAATTTCCACCAACATTGATGCACTTATCCCATCGTTTGATCAGTCCTACTTTTTCATTATACAGTGAAAATATTTTCAGAAATGTAGAAGATATAAATGGAATTAGCATTGGAGGACGAAACATCAATAACATTAGATATGCAGATGATACAGTAAATCGTAAACTGATTAGACAAATTAGACATAGACAGACAAAATAGTTTGGACATGTTATGGGAAGAAATGGATTGGAGAACTTAGTGACAACTGGCAAGATCGAAGGGAACAGACCAAGGGGAAGACTGAGAAGTAAATACCTGAATGACTTGACCACATGGCATAGTCGAGACAGGAACACTGAGGTGATCCACGACTCTGGTGATCGAGTGAAATTGCGAGTCATGACCGCCCACGCTTTCCGGCATGGCACATAACTGATTGATTGATTGATTGATTTATCAGTCCCCATAAACCAGCTGCATAGAACTGCGTGCTATTTTTTCTAAATCACGTTTTCACTTCACATTCAACTTCGGCGTCATTCGCGAAATGTCGACCGCCAAGGTGGGTTTTCAGTATTTTTATGCTAACAAATGATTGTAACGTAAGGCTGTGCATAGCTGGGTAGAAAAAAGTTACGAGGGCGAGTCAGTAAGTAAGTCACATAGTTCTGTGGGATGACAGGTAAATGAAAACAAAGCACGCAGTTCTATGTAGCGGGTTTTGGAGGACTGATAAAACGATATAATAAGTGCATGAATGGTGGTGGAAATTATGTTGAGACATAAAGGAACAATGTATATATACAAATAAACTGGCTTCAAGTTGTTATTATATTTAGTTATTTTTCTACAGCCACTTTTGACTTACTTATTGACTAACCCGCTTAACATACCTTGAGGCAAATAGTCCAGAACGCATCGTGATCATCTGATGCCCAGCCAGTTGCGCACGCAGTTATTCTTGTTCCTCCCCAGATCTCGGTGTTTGGTGTCCTGGATTAATTCCGTTAATGATATTCCTAAATGCCGTCTCTGTATATCCAGCATCATATATCATGGTCTACCTCTAAATCTTTTACCTACGCACTCTTTAAAGAAGATGACGGATAACAGAAACTGACAGTTAAACAAGTGACGGTTGATCGAAGTTTTACTGCACATCATTTTTAATTAACTGCAAACATAATGACACGATAAGCTAGTTCTCCATTTCATTTCTTCTCATGACGTGTCCAAAATAGTGACTGTCTACGTCTAATTTATCTAATCAGTTTTTGGTTTTCATTTATTTCTTGTAGGACTTGGTCATTGGTTTTTCTGTCTGTCTATGACATTCTTTGCATTTTACTTAGAAACCACATCCCCATAGCCATTAGATGTTTTTTCAGCTTGTCTTTTCATTAGCCACGCTTTACATGTACAAGTGTGCTTGTGTGTGTTGCTGCACGTTAAATTACTCGTATTTTATTATTATAATAAATGTTTATATTTATTTCAGCAGAATACAAACACAAGATCTTGCCTCCTGAAGCAACAGGCTCGCTATACTTTGCAAGAATACAGCATGACCATCAGTGAAGTGTGGATTGTGTCATTTGAACATAAAAACATATAAATCAAATTCCTGAAACAGTAGTCCTTTGAGAGTAGACATCTAAGATGTCACTACAACTCTCGATTTACCACCATGACTACAAAGCTACAATCATTCTCAGAACACTGTCAGTTGTAATATCTCTTCTAGTGGTATGTCATGGAAGCTTCAATGTGGCTAGAGGTAAACCCACCAAACAGATTGACACGTTTGTGACTGAAGGTCCTACTGAATCGGGACTGGCTGTCGATGGCCACATAGGCATGGCTACCTATGGATGTACTCACACACTAGCAAAAGAGTATGAAATAAGAGGGAGTATAACATGTGCATTTCGCTTTTAACTGTCTGTGTCTTAATCTCGCATGTGTTTCAAAAAAATAACAATATCAGTTGAGAAAATCACGGCACTAACGTCGTTACTGAAAAATTAGTACTACTTCTGCTGCTGCTACTACTACTACTACTACTACTACTACTACTACTACTACTACTACTACTACTACTACTACTACTACTACTACTACTACTACTACTACTACTACTACTACTACTACTACTGCTGCTGCTGCTGCTGCTGCTATATACTACTTCTACTACTACTACTACTGCTACTACTACTACTACTACTACGATTATTATTGCTACTATTACTACTACGATTATTATTGCTACTATTACTACTACGACTGCTGACACTACTAAACTTGCTGCATCTATTACTATAGCTGCTGCTGCTGCTACTACTACTACTGCAACCACCCACGACGGCATTTGCTACTACTACTACCACTAGCACGACAACCTCTGCTTCTATTACTACTGCTGCTTCGACTATTACAGCTGCTGCTCTAATTATTTTCTTACTTATTACTACTACCACCACTGCAGCAAATGATTAGCTGGCATTTTACCAAAGCCAAGGTTGCATTCATCAGTACCTCATATCTTTAGTTTATTAAAACAGTAAAATGGTGTCTAAGAGTTAGTTCGCAGAGAAGAATAAATAATATTAAAACAGACATTTTTTTTAATATTTCTACGTTTCCTTCAAACTTTTAATCAGTCTGTCTATCAGGAGCCGTCTCCACAATGAAAGTTGGTTGCAATGGATCTCCAACACTGTCTGTCTCTTGTCTTGATTGTACATTCTGTCAGACTCCTGTTTGTCCATCTCTTGATGTTATTTTCCCACTTGTAAGGTTGTCTACCTATTGATCGCTAGCCTATACTTCAAACCTACTCTCCAGTTTGTTTGTTATTGTTGTTTTTCTTTTAAGAGTGGTATGTCTCTACGTGCCGGTCTCTCTGGCCGAGGGGTTACACCACTTTTTCCGTAATCCCGTTTATCACGCAATCTCGTAGCGGGCGAGAACTGGGAGCGGTTCGTCCCACGCCGGTGACTTGCGGGATAACTGAGCCGGTCGCTCAGAAAGCAATGGCAAACTACTGAGCGTAATCTTGCCAAGAAATCAACAGACAGCTGAAAGATGCTGATTTTGACAGCGATGTCCTGTAAAAGGATATGCAAATTTAAAAAAAAAAAAATGTCTCTACGTACTTATACCAAAGACATGCAGAAGCAGTTTAGTAGGAGCAAAAACTAGACTAGGAACAGATGGACATAGTGACTATGTGCCAGTTTTTGGAAAGATGGGGTTAAGACTTAAAATCATAAAGAAAACCCCAAAGAACATCAAGTTAGATCCAGCATTACTTAAAACAGACAAACAAAATAGAGAAAGATAAATTGTTACTCGTGGTCGACGTGAGCGCACGAGAATTAGAAGTGGTTCGATTCGCGCCAGTGACTTATGAGAGTATGGAGCCGATCGCTCAGAAAGTCGTGGCTGTGCTGATGAGCGTAATCTAGCCTAGGAATCAACATACAGCTGAAAGATGCTGGTGTTGACCGCAATATCCTGAAACAGGATGGAAACGTGGGGGGGGGGGGGGGGGGGGGGATGGAGTTGTTACTGTAAAGAACACATTTAATGCCATGGAGGTAATACAGACTATTGATCAATAATGGGCATGTTGCGGGAATCAATCCAATAGACATCAAGTGAGATCATTCCACTTAAACATAGAATTGCAATAAAGAAATTGATGACAGGTGAAACTTTGCAGGTGATGGACCAAAGATACATAAAGAAATAGTAAATAAGTGCAAAGTGGCTAAAGAAGTATGGCTGAATCAACAGTGCATGAAAATTGGGACAAACTATGGAAAAGACGCACATTTCATTATTCTAAAGTTGAAGATGCACTACATAGTATGAAGAAAGGAAAGACACCCGGTCCAGAAACATTACATTTGAGGCAATTGAGGCTCTAGGTTATTTTGGAATCTAAATATTGACAAAATTCCTAAATGACATCACACTAGTGGGTACATTCCTTGTGACCTATTAAAATCCATCTTTATAGCTCTGCCAAAGAAACTAGGCGCTTTAAATTTCGAAGAGCATCTCACAATAAGTCCAATGAGTCACATGACAAAGCTGTTAGAATAATAATGAAAAGAATCAGAAACAAGATTAAACCAGAAATTAGTGATGAACAGTGGAGGGAAAGGGCACAAACATCGCTATATTTATTTTCAGGACACTATAAGAAAGAGTTATAGAAGTAAAACATATATTTACTTATGCTCCATAAACTACACAAAGGCAATTGACAATATAAAATCTAATGAAATAATAAAATTAGTAAGGCAACTGAACATTGACGGCAAAGGCTTGCGAATAATAAAAACATACATTGGCAGCAAACAAGTCATAAGAATCAATAACCTTGTAGGAACATTTCAGTGTATAAAGAAGGGGGTCAGACAAGGATGTGTATTGTCTCCTGATTTGTTCTCAGTGTATAATGAATATATAATGAGATCTACAGACAATATGCCAGGGATCCTGGTTAGTGGACATAATATAAACAAATTACGTTAATCTGATGACACCGTCTTGATAGCATCAAGTCAGAGGGATCTATATAGAATGATAGATACAGTGGTTTTATAAAGTAAAATCAATGGGTCTAGTTTGAATAATAGAAAGACAGAAGTCATGGTGATATCAAAGAAACATATTGTGCCTAAACATGCAATTAAAGTACAGAATATTATGTTGGGGCAAGTGCAGAAATTCAGATATCTAGGCAGATGGATACCATCAGATGGAAGATGCATCACTGAGATAAAGAGTAGAATATGACAAGCAAATACGGCATTCTATAAAATGAGGTACGTTTTGTGCTGTCTTTGAAAGTTAGAAAGAGAGTTCTTGCATGTTACATGGAACCAGTTTTAATATACGGCCTCGAATCCTGGACAATTAGTAAATAGATGAAAAATTCCCTGGAAGCCTTGAAGATGTGGTTTTATCTGATGCAGTGCCAAACAAACGTAGCTTTGGACTAAACATAGTACACAATCAAATAAATGGGACAGACAGTATTGTTTTCCTTAGTTCATCTTTCTAGATTAAACCTTACACACACAAACTCTCACACATGGGACAGACAGTAATGCCTTCCCTGGTTCATCCTTCTAGATTAAACCTTCTCTCTCACATGGGACAGACAGTAATGCCTTCCCTGGTTCATCCTTCTAGATTAAACCTTCTCTCTAACATATGAACAGACAGTAATGCCTTCACTGGTTCATCCTTCTAGATTAAACCTTCTCTCACATATGGACAGACAGTAATGCCTTCCCTGGTTCATCCTTCTAGATTAAACCTTCTCTCACACATGGGACAGACAGTAATGCCTTCCCTGGTTCATCCTTCTAGATTAAACCTTCTCTCACATATGGACAGACAGTAATGCCTTCACTGGTTCATCCTTCTAGATTAAACCTTCTCTCACACATGGGACAGACAGTAATGCCTTCCCTGGTTCATCCTTCTAGATTAAACCTTCTCTCTCACATGGGACAGACAGTAATGCCTTCACTGGTTCATCCTTCTAGATTAAACCTTCTCTCTCACATGGGACAGACAGTAATGCCTTCACTGGTTCATCCTTCTAGATTAAACCTTCTCTCACACATGGGACAGACAGTAATGCCTTCACTGGTTCATCCTTCTAGATTAAACCTTCTCTCACACATGGGACAGACAGTAATGCCTTCCCTGGTTCATCCTTCTAGATTAAACCTTCTCTCTCACATGGGACAGACAGTAATGCCTTCACTGGTTCATCCTTCTAGATTAAACCTTCTCTCCCATATGGACAGACAGTAATGCCTTCACTGGTTCATCCTTCTAGATTAAACCTTCTCTCACATATGGACAGACAGTAATGCCTTCACTGGTTCATCCTTCTAGATTAAACCTTCTCTCTCACATGGGACAGACAGTAATGCCTTCACTGGTTCATCCTTCTAGATTAAACCTTCTCTCACACATATGGACAGACAGTAATGCCTTCACTGGTTCATCCTTCTAGATTAAACCTTCTCTCACATATGGACAGACAGTAATGCCTTCACTGGTTCATCCTTCTAGATTAAACCTTCTCTCTCACATGGGACAGACAGTAATGCCTTCACTGGTTCATCCTTCTAGATTAAACCTTCTCTCACATATGGACAGACAGTAATGCCTTCACTGGTTCATCCATCTAGATTAAACCTTCTCTCTCACATGGGACAGACAGTAATGCCTTCACTGGTTCATCCTTCTAGATTAAACCTTCTCTCTCACATATGGACAGACAGTAATGCCTTCACTGGTTCATCCTTCTAGATTAAACCTTCTCTCTCACATGGGACAGACAGTAATGCCTTCACTGGTTCATCCTTCTAGATTAAACCTTCTCTCTCACATGGGACAGACAGTAATGCCTTCACTGGTTCATCCTTCTAGATTAAACCTTCTCTCTCACATGGGACAGACAGTAATGCCTTCACTGGTTCATCCTTCTAGATTAAACCTTCTCTCACATATGGATAGACAGTAATGCCTTCACTGGTTCATCCTTCTAGATTAAACCTTCTCTCAATATGGACAGACAGTAAAGCCTTCACTGGTTCATCCTTCTAGATTAACCTTCTCTGTCACATGGGACAGACAGTAATGCCTTCACTGTTCATCCTTCTAGATTAAACCTTCTCTTTCACATTGGATAGACAGTAATGCCTTCCTGGTTCATCCTTCTAGATTAAACCTTCTCTCACATATGGACAGACAGTAATGCCTTCACTGGTTCATCCTTCTAGATTAAACCTTCTCTTCACATTGGACAGACAGTAATGCCTTCACTGGTTCATCCTTCTAGATTAAACCTCTCTCATCATGGATAGACAGTAATGCCTTCACTGGTTCATCCTTCTAGATTAACCTTCTCTCGCACATGGGACAGACAGTAATGCCTTCACTGGTTCATCCTTCTAGATTAAACCTTCTCTCTACATGGACAGACAGTAATGCCTTCACTGGTTCATCCTTCTAGCTTAAACCTTCTCTCACATGGGATAGACAGTAATGCCTTCACTGGTTCATCTTCTAGATTAAACCTTCTCTCACATATGGATAGACAGTAATGCCTTCACTGGTTCATCCTTCTAGATTAAACCTTCTCTCACTTAGGACAGACAGTAATGCTTCACTGGTCATCCTTCTAGATTAAACCTTCTCCACATGGATAGACAGTAATGCCTTCACTGGTTCATCTTCTAGATTAAACCTTCTCTCACATGGACAGACTATGCCTTCACTGGTTCATCCTTCTAGATTAACCTTCTCTCACATATGATAGACAGTAATGCCTTCACTGGTTCATCTTCTAGATTAAACCTTCTCTCACATATGGAAACAGTAATGCCTTCACTGGTTCATCCTTCTAGATTAACCTTCTCTCTCACATGGGACAGACAGTAATGCCTTCACTGGTTCGTCCTTCTAGATTAAACCTTCTCTCTCACATGGGACAGACAGTAATGCCTTCACTGGTTCATCCTTCTAGATTAAACCTTCTCCTCACATATGGATAGACAGTAATGCCTTCACTGGTTCATCCTTCTAGATTAAACCTTCTCTCACATGGGACAGACAGTAATGCCTTCACTGGTTCATCCTTCTAGATTAAACCTTCTCTCACACATGGGACAGACAGTAATGCCTTCACTGGTTCATCCTTCTAGATTAAACCTTCTCTCTCACATGGGACAGACAGTAATGCCTTCCCTGGTTCATCCTTCTAGATTAAACCTTCTCTCTCACATGGGACAGACAGTAATGCCTTCACTGGTTCATCCTTCTAGATTAAACCTTCTCTCACATATGGATAGACAGTAATGCCTTCACTGGTTCATCCTTCTAGATTAAACCTTCTCTCACATATGGACAGACAGTAATGCCTTCACTGGTTCATCCTTCTAGATTAAACCTTCTCTCACACATGGGACAGACAGTAATGCCTTCCCTGGTTCATCCTTCTAGATTAAACCTTCTCTCCTCACATGGGACAGACAGTAATGCCTTCACTGGTTCATTCTTCTAGATTAAACCTTCTCTCACATATGGGATAGACAGTAATGCCTTCACTGGTTCATCCTTCTAGATTTAAACCTTCTCTCACATATGGACAGGACAGTAATGCCTTCACTGGTTCATCCTTCTAGATTAAACCTTCTCTCACATATGGACAGACAGTAATGCCTTCACTGGTTCATCCTTCTAGATTAAACCTTCTCTCACACATGGGACAGACAGTAATGCCTTCACTGGTTCATCCTTCTAGATTAAACCTTCTCTCACATATGGACAGACAGTAATGCCTTCACTGGTTCATCCTTCTAGATTAAACCTTCTCTCTCACATGGGACAGACAGTAATGCCTTCACTGGTTCATCCTTCTAGATTAAACCTTCTCTCTCACATGGGACAGACAGTAATGCCTTCACTGGTTCATCCTTCTAGATTAAACCTTCTCTCACATATGGATAGACAGTAATGCCTTCACTGGTTCATCCTTCTAGATTAAACTTCTCTCACATATGGACAGACAGTAATGACTTCACTGGGTTCATCCTTCTAGATTAAACCTTCTCTCACACATGGGACAGACAGTAATGCCTTCCCTGGTTCATCCTTCTAGATTAAACCTTCTCTCTCACATGGGACAGACAGTAATGCCTTCACTGGTTCATCCTTCTAGATTAAAACCTTCTCTCACATATGGATAGACAGTAAATGCCTTCACTGTTCATCCTTCTAGATTAAAACATTCTCTACACATATGGACAGACAGTAATGCCTTCACTGTTCATCCTTCTAGGATTAAAACCTTCTCTCTCACATGGGACAGACAGTAATGCCTTCACTGGTTCGTCCTTCTAGATTAACCTTCTCTCTCACATGGACAGACAGTAATGCTTTCACTGGTTCATCTTCTAGATTAAACCTTCTCTCACATATGGACAGGCAGTAAATGCCTTCACTGGTTCATGCCTTCTAGATTAAAACCTTCTCTCACACATGGACAGACAGTATGCTTCCCTGGTTCATCATTCTAGATTAAACCTTCTCTCTCACATGGGACAGACAGTATGCCTTCACTGTTCATCCTTCTAGATTAAGACCTTCTCTCTCCCATATGGACAGACAGTAATGCCTTCCCTGGTTCATCCTTCTAGATTAAACCTTCTCTCCCATATGGACAGACAGTAATGCCTTCCCTGGTTCATCCTTCTAGATTGAACGTCATATACACGCATACTCGCATATATGAGACAGACAGTATTGTTTTTCCTGGTTCATCCTTCTAGATTAAACCTTATACACACTTACTTTCACATATGGGGCAGACATTGTGTCTTTCCTAGTTCATCCATCTAGATGAAACTGTATAGACTAACATATATATAGTATATGTTCTGTCTGTGAAAACGGGCACAAGATAAGTACAAAACACATAACACAACTGTAAATAGATACATTTTTCTAATATTATAATATGATGAAAACTACATGTTAAAAAATAAGAGTATAATACACATACACACATTGCTGATTTATATAACGATTATCGAGAAGAGTGACTTAGATATTAACATCCATAAAACGAACACTATGATAATTATCAATGGAAAGAAGAGGTGATCATTGAACATCACCATTAATCTGTGAAATACTAGAACAAGTAACAAGTTTCTCCTATCTTGGAAATGTACTAACGAATGATGGCAGAAGAGAAGCGGAAATCTAAAAGAGAACAGGAATGGTCAAAAATGCTTTCCATATCATGAAATCAGCATCTAGAGCAGAGGTGGCCAACCTGAGAACCTGAGGCCCGCGGGCCGCATGCGGCACGTCGGTAGTCATGTTGCGGCCCGCGGAATGGGAAACGACGATGTGGTAGAAGCTGTAGCACGCTTCCTTGTTTACCTTAATTAAACAAAAAAATTAGGTGCATGGCCCGGCAGGAAATATTATTTCTGAAATTTGGCCCGCCTGCTGAAAAGGTCTAGAGAGATTAACAATGCATTGAAAATAATAATTGTTTAATGTTATGTATATTAAACACTTTTGTATGGTCCCGAAGCCTGGACAATGAACAAGCAATTAGATAGTCGGATAGAGGCCCTAGACATGTGGATTTACAGCATAATACTTCGTATTTCAACGGAAAATAACAATTAAACACAGAGGTAATTGAAAACAATGAAAATGAAAAGAGAGTTGACGAAAGAAATAAAAAAATAGGAAAGTGAAATATTGCGGCCACGTTAAAAGACATAGCACTCTTATAAAAACCATACTGGGGGGGGGGGGGTAAGGTAGAAGGCAAGCGAGCAAGAGGTAGACAACTATACAAGTGGGAAGAACACATCAAGAGATGGATGAACAACAATCTGCAAGAATTTACAGTCCGGGGGAGAGACTGTATTGGAGATCAATTGCTGTCAACCTTCATTGTGTAAAATGCACCTGATTGATTGATTGATTGATCGTGAAGAGAGGAGAAATCAAACAGTGGAACAAGGATGTCGCGATAATGACTAGTTAACACTTTTTGCAGATGTTTGGAATGAGATAACATATTTCACTCTGCGTGGAGACGCCGATGTCATTTTACTATAAAACCTTATACATACAACCTTGTTTCTACTCCAAATCGTATATTTGATATGTCGCCCAAAATACCCGTGCTTTGGATTTCGACGTCTATCTTAGAAAGGTATCTTTAGTATGTGAGAAGAGGCAAGAGATGAGTATGTCAGAGGTCCCTATTGCTACCTTCTTATTCTTACACGTTAGTCGTTTATTCCCCAATATAGTGTTATCTGTTACCAATTCCCGTCAAGCTGTCCTCTATGTTGTCATCTTCTGCAACTCCCTCTATTCCTTTGGGTTCCAGAGAACGATCTTTCCATTTACACTAATATCAGGTTTTCTCAATGTGTCTCCTATCCAGCTTCAATCTATTCCTCGCCCCTTCATTCGACGGAATATGTCTAGTTTCTTTCACAATACTGATTCTGTCATACCGTGTTAGTCCTTACATTCTGAAAACCAGTCAATGAGTGTTTGAGGTCTGTTAGTAATTGTTGTTGACGTTTTCCATGTGTCCGATGTATCCAGATTTTCTCAGATTTAACATTAGAGGTAAACATAAATGTTGGTACTAAGTTCAATTTCGTTTGACTTCACACATTTTCTAGTGTCATGAATTTTCCTCTGCTTCTGTTATAAGAAGAAATAAATTAGAGAACTTGATAACAACTGGCAAGATTGAGGGGAAAAGAACAAGGGGAAGGCAAACAAGTAAATACCTGAATGGTATTTACTGCAACATGTTTAGTTAAAGTTAGTCGTGGCTGCCACATATTACATATGAGGTAGGGTGGTTCCTTCTAATCACTTCGGAATCTGGCTATTAAATAGCTATAGTTCTAGAGACCTTCGAAACACGCCCCGAAGCAGGGGCCAACTATGGACCTATCATGTGACAGGGCCATCCCATTGTGTAGGCCTGAATGCACAGAAGAATAGATGTACAGTTTTTCCCTCAACTAGCGAGATGATGAACTTAAACGCTGAACCCTCGTCCGAGAGCTCATGACATTATCAGCGTAGTTCCCTATCAACCACATTAGAGACTGTCAGGTCTATCCAGAACGTGCCGCTTCACAACACATATGATGAAAACTCTGTATATAGGTGAAATGAACAGTGTTTGTCTTTGTGAGTTTAGTTGAGTTAAGAACCGACATCACTGCACTCAGGACTCAGTGTTTGTCTTTGAGTCTGGCTTAGCTTTGTCTATCATTGTATTATCTGTGTGCTTGTTTGCCGATAAAGGAAATTTAAACAGTTAGGTATGCGTAACTCCAGCAAAAAAAAAGTGAGAGATACTAAATACAAACACAGTGTACATATGTTACAACTAACTCCACTACGTCAAATGTAAATCATAGGGTAAAAATAAATGATGCTATTCCCCCCCCCCACACACCACCAACAATCCCCCCCCCCCCCCCCCCCCCCCCAAAAAAAAAAAATAATAATAATAATTAAATATATAAGTTATACTACGATAAAACAAATCAACGTTTCGATTATAATTATCGTCCTCGGGAACAACAAAACCAAATTTAAAGAAAAATATGAAATTAACAAAAAATTAATATCATAAAAACATAAACATAAGAAGTCTATGTATGACATGTTGCTAGGCCATTACACAAACTTGGTTGCTAGGAAGGCGGCGCATACATTCAGTTGTAAAAGTTGCCAAATAAGAAAATGTGAGCCGAAGTTGTGCAATCACATATAGATGGAGAGGAGAGTCAGCAGAGATATACGGTGCCATCTACAACAGTAATGTTTCCCGCTGAATGTATGCATCCCAAAAGGTTGATTAACTGGCTTTCATTGCTAAGCCCAATTAAGCTATTAGAGTAGCATTGCTTTCATGCTATGACCCACACAGGCATATCCTTCGTATGTGTAACATTTTTTAAGCTAACGTTCTTCATATGTTGTTAGTTAGTTAGTTAGTTAGCTAGCTAGCTAGCTAGTTAGTTAATTAGTTAGTTACTTAGTTAGTTAGTTAGTTAGTTATCTAGCTAGTTAGTTAGTTAGTTAGTTAGTTAGTTAGTTAGTTAGTCAGTTAGTTAGTTAGTTAGTTAGTCAGTCAGTTAGTTAGTTATTTAGTTAGTTAGTTATTTAGTTACTTAGTTAGTTAGTTAGTTAGTTAGTTAGTTAGTTAGTTAGTCAGTTAGTCAGTTAGTCAGTTAGTTAGTTAGTCAGTTAGTCAGTTAGTTAGTTAGTTAGTTAGTTAGTTAGTTAGTTAGTTAGTTAGTTAGTCAGTTAGTTAGTTAGTTAGTCAGTCAGTTAGTTAGTTAGTTATTTAGTAATTAGTTATTTAGTTACTTAGTTAGTTAGTTAGTTAGTTAGTTAGTTAGTTAGTTAATTAGTTAGTTAGTTTGTTAGTTAGTTAGTTAGTTAGTTAGCTTGTTAGTTAGTTAGTTAGTTAGTTAGTTAGCTAGTTAGTTAGTTAGTTAGTTAGTTAGTTAGTTGACAGATCATCCTCATTGCACATCGAACCATTCAGTCCATAAGTGCTCGGATCCCCTCCTCAGCACATCCCGCAACGTTAGTTAGTTAGTTAGTTATCAGTTGGGGTATCTTCGTTGCACTCCGGACATGTCCATAGGTGCTCAGATCCTCCCCCCAGCATATGCATCAGCGTCCGGTGGCTAATAGTGCCAGTTCTGTGTTGGTTGACGAGGCGCTTTGTTTTCCCGATGTACCTCTCGCGTCTGGCTGTGCCGATTCTTACTCCCAGGTCTTTCATCCTGGAGAGCGATGTGGAATCACTGGCGTCAAAATCCTCTGTTCTCGCTATATCTTTAAGGGCGTTAATAACATCCGCACGATCCATGGGCTGGCCATCTACAGGGGGTGCAGAGCCAGCCAATTTATCAGCTCGTTCATTTCCCTCGACTCCCGCATGTCCCGGGACGAAGATGAAGGTGACTTTGCAGACAACAGACTTCCGCAGCGACTCAGTCCACTGTCTACGTACAGATCCAGCTTCGACCTTCTGAATCATGCTCATTGAATCACTTAGTACACACACGTTGGTATAATGCTGTGATTCCAGCCATATGAAAGCCTGTGTAACTGCCATCACCTCCATCGTCATGCTGCTCGTGGTCATAGAGTGGGCACCACTGGATTCTTGAACGGTTCGGCCCGCTGAACGGGCTGTAAATGCCCACGCACTTCTCTGCTGCTTTACAACAGATCCATCTGTATAGATGAGCACTTCGGGGCTATCTGAGTGATCATAGATGAGCGCGTTAACCTCTGCATTGACAGCGGCAGGGTTCTGCTCTCTGCACCGTCTGTCGAGTGTGATAATGCAGGAGAAGGTACACTTAAAAGCTGGAGGCACCGGCACCCATTCCTTGCCGGGGTTGATACTGGTAAGACTGCAGACCTGTCCGACGACATCTTCCGCCCGACCCATCCATGATTTGCCCCTCTTTAGCCTGTCACCCTTTTCTCTGAATACAGCGTCATGCAGAGGGTGCTGCTCATCTGCACTTATTTTTAAGTATGCACGAGCTCTCCAGATCTTGATCCTGTGTTCCATTGTCGGGAAGTCAAGGAGGTATCTCATTGCTACACAGCTGGTGTCTCTCGTGCAGCCCAAAATGATGCGCATGGCTTCGTTTTGTACCTTTTCAAGTCTTCCAATCTGTGTAGGGCTGACAGTGAGGATGGCCAGGGCATACTCGATGCGTGAAAGCACAAGTCCTTGGAACAGAAGTAATATCAGTCTTTGCTCGATATTGGCAGTCGCCATGACTCTCATTGCTGCCAAACCTTTTCGAGCCTTCGTTATGACATAATCGACATGATCTCTGAAGGACAGGCTACGATCAAGCCTCACGCCAAGATATGTCATTGACTGGGTTCTACTCAGAATGCTCCCATCCATTCTTACTGCCGGCAGGTCTGTTTTCACAATATGGTTGTTTAGTGAGAACCATGTAACCGTTGCCTTTGCAGGGTTGACAAGGGCATCGGCATCAGCACACCATGAGGAAATTCGATCCAGTTCGCCCTGCATATAGTTGGCAACCGCCAACGTGTAGCGGCTAACGACACCAGTTCTGTGTTGGTTTATCAATCTTCTTTGGCTTCCTGCGTAGTGTTCTTATTTGGCCACACCTCTTTTAATTTGCTGTTCTCGCAGTCTGGCCATGGTTGTAGATTCACAGTCATCACTTGATTCTCACAAAAGTCTTACTTCTCGTAGAGCATTCAGAATGTCAGCCTGGTCCATGGTGCGTCCGCCCTCCACAGTAGCCGTACCTGCGAGCTTGTCAGCCTGCTCATTTCCTTGTACTCCCGCATACCCTGGCACGAAGATGAAACTAATCTTTGCCAGCCGAAACCGCTCCAGATATAGCAACCATTCTCTTAGGATCCACCCCATCTCTATCCTCTTGAGCATGTTTATTGAGTCGCTAAGGAAACATGACCTAATGAATGTCTGTGTCTCGAGCCATGTTATTGCTTTACTTACTGCCATGACTTCCATAGTCAGGCTACTTGTGGTCTCAGCAAAAGCACCAGAGTCCTCCACAGCTGCCGGGTTTTCTTGTCTGCATTTTCTGTCTAGTTGGATGAAAACTGAAAAAGACGTACAGAAATATGTTGGCACTTGTACCCACTCATCGCCATGTTCTAAGTCCTCAAGTGAACACACCTGTTGAAGAATGTCTTCGGCTTGACTTATCCACGACCGTCCTCTTTTTAACCTGCTGCCCTTCATCTTCCTAATTTCACTATGCAGTGGATGTTGTGTGTTTGCATTAATTCTGAGGTAGGCGCGTGCTCTGCAAATTTGTATTCTGTCTTCAATGGTTGGAAAATCAAGAAGGTAGCGCATCGCATGTTGTTTTTCAGTAGTACTCGTTTCATATTCACATATTACTTCACTTAACTCCGCTTAAAGCGTATATCAGTGTATCAGACAATGAGTTATACTGTTCTTTCTTTAATGACACCAGCCATTCAATCTATGTTGTTATTACGGTACTCCACACAAGCATTTCTAACCACATTGTTGTTCCTTTACTGAAGAAGCATATTGTAATCATGTTGATGCAATGGCACTTAGTCAAAGCACATTCTTAGCGTTTTGTTTTGACACACGTGCAATCTAAACACTGTTGTTATGGTACTTAAAATAAACACATTCCAAAAGTTTTGTAATTTTGGTACTTGACAAAGGCACATTCTTAACGACGTGTTTTGATGCTTGACACAATTACATTTTAAACAACTTGTTTGTGATACTTAACACAAGCACACTTTAAACAACGTGTTGTGATATTTAATACAAACACATTCTTAACAACGTGTTGCGATATTTAACACAAGCACACTTTAAACACTCTGCTAGATACAAGCACATTCTAAACACTTTTTGTTACCCTGCTTCACACAAACACATACTTCAACAGCTACACTAATCTTAGTATTGTCACTTTTTCCGTCAATATAAAATAACACAAAATAACGCAACTTTACATACAATTGCGGAAAACATGGTATGCTTCGGAGCCTTCATCAGCAAACAAATACATAAAACAACATATAAACACGGGGATGACATCACAGTGACTACATTAAGCTATAAGAACCGATGGAGAAGAATGGAAACAATGAAAATAAATGAGAAAAATTGAAAGAACATGAAAAAAAGTGCTGCTTATCTCAGAATCTCAGGCTGTGAAACAGCCTATCAGTCTGTGATATTCCAGGCTGCAATGTCCTATGCTTTCTGTAAATGTGTTCTGAAAAGCCAAGGGCTGAGGGCAAACATCAGAAATGGAATAAAGACAAAGGAGAAAATTATTGCAGATAAGTCACACACCGAGCATGTGAGACGTAAGATGGTGCATGATGGTGGAAATGACCATGTGTTCACATGCACATACTGTGAGCGGACATTTACAGCGCAAATTGGCCTTATCAGTCACATTCGCTACCGCCATAGGTAAAAGTTATTATGCCTTTTTAAAGCACAAACTATCGTCTGTCAAGACGGCAAGGTGCCAATGTATATGTGTATGTTCTGAAAAAGCCGCATAACTTTGTATTATTTTATATTTGCAACATTTCCACAGCTGCACCGCACTTCCACTAATTGTATTCATACTTTTCTCCTTCAGGCGTACTTGGTGGATGGTCGACTTTCTCAGAGAATACATTATACTGGCTGTCAACATTACCAACAGACCAACCTATCCGGTACGTCTCCAGCAATTATGGTTCAAATCTCCATGACCAACCCACTGAAGTTCCCAGAATTCCCAACCAAGCTGCCCGGTGCGATGTGTTTCTATCACGGTCAGATGATTCCAGCCAACACTTCTGAACTGATGAACTGCAACAAACCTGTCACGGGTCGTTATCTCACCGTATTTAAAGCCGCTAATGCCGAGTTAGCAATGTGCGAGCTTGAGGCTATCGCTACAGATGTTCCAGACAATATTATGCAGTTTCATTCTCTACCTAACAAGAAGCTAACAATCAAACCTTTTGCGCTCTTTCCTAAAGTCCGCAGTGTTTTGGAATGCACTTCTCGATGTCCTCAGATCAAGAATGGAACGTCAACCGCCGTTCAGTTTAAGAGTAATGATGGAACGTGTGAGTGTATTCAATTTAGCGAGTTAACCTCTTCACAGTTGTCTTTTGAAGATAATCCAGATTGGCTTTTATACTTGTCAAAGTCAAACTGAAAGCCAAAGACAGTTGGTCATCTCTTCATCTAAAGACGTGTCTGTAGATCTGAATAGGATGTAGTGTTTAGTGTGTCTTCTTCGTCTGGGATCAATTTTTTCTATGCGTGGTGCCTAACATCCATTATAGATTCCCGCTTTCAAGTCCTGTGATAGCATGTAAAAGATCAAAGCAAATGCCAATAAAATTATTGTCAAAGTATAATTGAAAGCGGAAGGTATTTGGCAATACTCTCATCTGCGAATGCCGTCGATGTGTCTGAAGATCTGGTTAACACGTAGTATATTGTGTGACAATGGTCGATGATGTAAATATCCATAGCATTACTGTCAAAGAGTATAAGAGTATATGAGTGAAGACTACAACGTGGGTCAGCGTGGCCGAGGGTTTAATGTGTGCTGAAACTTCCTGTGTGCTGATGGTGGAGTAGTGGGTGTATTGCACAGACCAGTCACTTGAACTTGAAAGTCGATTTGTCGTGAAGAAATTAATGGCAAATGACGGAATGTAAAATTGCTTTTAAAATAAGTCTGGGATTGATCGCAACGTCCTGCCAGGGGCATGTAACATTAAAGTTAAAGTTAGTTGCATATCCTTTGCATGACGTAGCAGTCAACCCCATCATTTTTCGGCTGCTCGTGAATCCTGTGCAAGTTTACGTTCAATAGTTTGCCATTGCTTTCTGAACGACCGGAACCCATACCATTAAAAAAAAAAAAAACCAACACAAGGCAGTCTGCTGCCAAATAAACTGCAGCTATGTTCGAAGGCCGTGTGGGGGAATACGAAATACGTCCGTAACTTCGCCACGAAGCCGGCTACCATTAAAATATACATGCATAATATATAGGTCAAGCACCCTTCTCGATGAATGGGAGCGTATTTGGTATATGGTGTTATCTGCACGCGGGACAATGTGGTCAATATCAGACCAGCAGCATTTTCTCTCCAGAACATTTCTTGGTACACATTTATGGCTCGAGCAGATTGGGTGCTTCGTGGTCAATTGAACGCGTGTTTGTGAGCAGATGCGCTCGCGCAAGATTACAGTGTTTTTAATCGTGTTTGAATTCAGACGAGACAAACAATAGATTGTGCAGTTATTGTTTGGCATGTTGATCTGCAACTTGTCAAGTGTTTAGTACATCACTGTAGAGTTGAGTTGAGTTAAGGTAAGAGCTGACATCACTGCACTTCAGGACATTCCCATATGCGCTCCGTCCCCTCGTTCAAGAGCTAGCGAAGAGTCTACTACTAATCGTTCCCACCGCTATCTGATTGACAGTTCTCCTGGTCTTCCCTCTTAATTAAGAGATTTCTCCAGAACCACTGCCGATATCCCGTAATCTCATGCTTTCCACATACGAATTCTCAATCTGTTCCCCCACCTTCTCCACCTGGTCTCACAGACGCACGACCACCTCTCCCTTGTCCATAGGTAATCTAAACCCATTCCCTGCCAGCCTATCAGCATGTTCATTTCCCCGCACCCCCGCATGGCCAAGGCAAAGAATCCATACACTACAGCACTGACATAACATAAACTACAGAAAACAGATACATCTTTCATGATAGTTCTTGTCATGGTCGACTTGAGGAACATTCTCGTCAAACACAAAGTTCATAACACTTCTTGGAATATATTTCTTTTAGTATTACCCTATTGTTATGAGATTAATATCCTTGCTGGCGTTCTTACTCAAAGTTCAGCAGGTCTCCGTGGCGAAGTAGTTACCCAGCCTTCTTCACGCTGTAAAGGCCACGAAATTCAGATCACAAGTGAATTTTCTCGGAGATTCTTGGGTGTCCGTTGCTGGAGCCGCGGAGTTCGTGATTTTAGCGAAGCTTTCGTCGGGACACTTTACGGAAAGAGACCGAGACATATGAGATAAAACCCGGTACAATGAAGTCAGTCCTCTTGCTACTCAAACGCTTTTTTTATTTTCAATGATGTCTTTATAGGGATATCATCATGAAGTGCCTTGCCATCTGACATATTCGTTCATGTCTCTCCACAGATCTCGGTCTTTGGCATTCTGGATAAACTCTGCTGATATTTCCGCATGCCACCATCTGAGCCCATCCACAATCATCCCTCTTAGTTGGCCAACGCCTCTCTTCCACTCGATCTGTCCAGTCAAGGGAGATAACGATAGAATATAACTTAACCTAGAATTGACATTATGTCCCTTGTCTACTTTAAATTTCATTATCTACTGTAATATATCCACGCATTTAGTTTTTTTGTTTTTGTTTTTTGCATATCCTTTACAGGACATCGCTGACAACACCAGCATCTTTCAGCTGTATGTTAATTTCTTGGCAAGATTACGCTTAGTAGTTTACGCATTTAGTAAATGAACAAATTAAGAAGAAATTATAAGTATCAGAGATGTGGTTCCTGAGATGGATGTTGCGAATTCCTTGGACTGCCAGAGAAACTAAGAATGATTGCCCGAAAAAGGCTAATGAAACAAGAAAATTATATAAGAATATATATAAGAAAGAGACAAATAGCTTTCTTCGGTCACGTGATGAGAAGAGGTATTGAAGAACATCGTGACAACTGGAAAGATCGAGGGAAGGACAGGCAGAGAGACATATCAAGAGAACTTATGATGGATGGATTGAGACGGTGGCATGGAAGAATGTCATCAGCAGAGTTGATCCAGAAAACCAAAGATCAGGATATGTGAAGCGTCATTATCGCCTGAGGGAGCTGGCATGGCACTTGATGATGATGATCAATTTTGAGGATAGAGGTTCAGAATGCTCTTAATCGTCTTGAAAATGGCAAAACCACAGGTCCAGACAAAATCACATCAGACATGATCAATGCCTTATAAGATAATGGGATAAACCAAGACACGGTGTATGCCCAGTCGGACAGGAAAGGGTTAGGCTTCCAAGACACAGATCCGAAGTGGTCCAAGGCGACGACCAAGGAACGCAGGAACCTGATGGTTAAGGAGACACGCAAGGGGGATTATGAGTCCGGAAGGCTGCCCAACAGGCGCAGCAGGCCCAGTTAATGTCATGGAAAAAGGTAGTGTACAGATCTATTACCTGGAATGAGATACGGCGCATGGCACCACTGCGCCTAAGTTTTGTCATCCAATCCCTCTACGATGTCTTACCATCAGCTGCCAACTTGGTCAAGTGGGTGAAAACCACCGACCCGTTATGTCCCCTTTGTACAAAGGTTCAAATTGTTCAAACAGCTGAACACGTACTGTCCGGGTGTAATTTCGCCCTGAGCAAAGGCCGATTTACTTGGCGGCACAACAAAGTCCTTACTTAGTTGGCAGCCATAGTGGATGTGGCCAGAATGAAGGCGAACAAAGAGGGGACCAGGCCGAGGCCGATGGAGATTTCCTTCGTCTGAGCCGGGAACAAAGAAGGAAACACTGACGACTTGCCGCTGCCGACCAGTTTCGATGGTGCGAGGGATTGGGAACTGACCGTGGATCTGAAGGGCTGTGTCAAATACCCTGAGGTGATCCGAAAGTTTAGCTTGCGACCTGGCATCATACTTAGCTCCCCGTCAGCCAAGCGGCTAACGCTGATTGAGCTGACCGTCCCGTATGAGTCAAATATTGAGGAACAACACACGTATAAATTGAAGAAGTACGAAGACATGGTCGCAAGTCTTAAGCTGGAAGAATACGCTGTTAGGCTATTCGCCGTTGAGGTAGGCGCTCGAGGTTTAGTCTCCCACACCGTGTATGATGTGCTAACATGAATGGGCACTAAAGGACAAGCAAGAACTCGGGCCCAAACACAACTGCGTGAGGCAGTCGAAAAGGCCTCGTGCTGGCTATGGATTTGTCGGAACCTGGAGTGGGACAAGTCTCGTAACTAGTATGGTTAGAAGCGGTGAATGGACAACTACTAACAATCTCTCAACCAAGACCACGAACTTGCAACGTCTCGTATCAGATCTTCAGCCTTTCCCCCGAGCGTGGGGGGGGGGGGGGTGAATCTGAGGGCAGTGAAACAATACAAATCTCGGCTGAAGTCCAACCTCCATGACATAGCGGTAATCGTCCGTAAGTCGTACTAACCCAGCTACAGAGACCAAGAGGTGGATCCAGAACCGTAAAGGAAGAACCGGCTTCCTAGTAGAGTGTGGCGCCGTGAACGTAGCACGGGGAAGTAGCACGGCGACGGAGACGAATGGAGGCGACAGAGGCCGTGGCTGGGGAAGAATCTGGCTCCCCACGACCATACGTGCTAAGGGGCAAGCACAGGCTGCACGAACCTTCCTCACAGAGGGAGGGCAGGCTTGAGAATGGACATGGTAACAGTGAAGGGACAAGCACAACAGCAAGGAAAACGAAAGTGACCGAACTACTCCACGGCAGGGGAAATAGTTGGGAATAGTTTGTGGCGGCCATTGAAAGAGAAAAACGTCACCGACATTGCCATCTGGACTTTCTTCATCCACTAACACAGTGTTGTGCAGTGACGTTAGCTATGTATTTATTGTATTATGTACTATTTGATAGATATTGTGTGACATTGTTTCTGTTCCCCGTATACTTTTATACGATATGTTCGCCATAAATGAGGCACCAGTACCTCTTACCCCCACGTAGATTGGACCCGTTAGCTATTACAGCGCTCAATCTAGGAGATGGAAAACTCCGATTAAAAACCCCCAAGTTGAAGGTGGACCGACGCGCCTAGGACTGAATGGCCACGGGTGGGCTGTTCGTGAATGTAGAACGTCTGGTATGCGGCCGGGGCCGCGCCAGGCTTATGGACTCCTGAGAGACATCCTCTGCCCCTTCACTAGCAGGCAGGCTCTACTAGGGTGACCGGTTAGTTCCTGCCTTCAAATCAAACCAACGATGAAAAATAAAAAGAATTATCGCCGAAGCAACGGAGTACATGCTGTGTGCTCGATAGCTTTGACAACAGCCAGCGGGTAGAAAATTAAGCGGGGGAGAAGAGGTAGGGGAGAGGGGGGAAACAAAAAGAGGAGGAGGGCTGGAGCCAGAAGATAGGAGGGAAACGGATCGTTTGGAACACACAAAAATGTACGGGTTGGGTATTGGAATTGCCGTAATGCAAAGCAACGAGGACCAAAATTGGAGAAACTGGTCTACGATGTTGATGTCCTGATGTTACAAGAACTGAAGACAAGCTCTTTTAAGTTCCTTGGCTATACATGTTACATTAATCCAACTGGGCAGGGAAGACATGGGCAGGGGTTGGTGGTCAAGGAAGGTTTATAACATTCGATACTGGATTTGAGTGCGTGGGGTCAGAAAGTAAAGAGGTGCAGGGAATGCAGATAGAAATCGGATGATACAGCTGGAACCTAATCAATGCATATGCAAGTGGGGAATCGTGCATAAGCAGGGAGAATTGGGACTGGTTGAAAGGTTAAATGGATACCCCTGGTACCAGGTATCTGGGTTGTGATGACTTCAAAGCACGCACCAAGGAGTGAGTTGGGTCGGGACAGGACAAAAAGGATACTGCTCTTGCTGAGGCCTTGCTTGAGACGGGTGTTGTCTGTTTAAATGACGGGACACCAACTATGCTAGCAATGAGACCAGGAGACCCAGGCACGGCCATCGACCTGGTACTTGTACCCCAAGAGGCGGCATCTGACATAAAATGGAGTGTCCTTGGGGACCATGGAAGCGATCACCTCCCCCCACCCCCCACCCCCTGTTCTGTGCTGATACCTAAGTCCAACACAGTCAGGGCTATAAGAGCCCGCAGGGCATTAAGTTATGATTGCGGCCACTCTTCGCTCTTTGGGCGCCTTAGATAACAGGGAAATTCTAAACCAACAAGAAGAATCTTCACCCAACCACCATGGTGGACACCTGAGGTGGAGAATTCATGGAGAGAAAAGAGGGCGGCCGAAAGGAATTGGCAGAGGATGTGGAGAGCAACAAATTCAGTTGACACAGAATTTGAGGAAGCTGAAAGATATAAGAAACAAAATAAAGGTGCAGTATATTAATCTCCAGGCAGCAGAGGCAAAAATTATGAAGTGGGAACAGTTTATCAATGAATCCTATGGGGATATGACATTGGGTAAATTCTGGAAGCTGCACCGGCAGATGAAGAGACAGGCGATGCCTTGTACACTGGTACTGTTTATGATAATAACAACAAACCTATGACAACTGACCAGGACAAAGGGGAGGCTTTTCTTGCGCGATTTTTAACACAGGCGGACCAGCAAGATAGAGCTATTGGAGATAACGTCAGAGAACCCTTGTAACGGGTCACTGGGAAGGAGAACTGTGAGATTAAGGTGGAGGATATTAGACGGGTACTGAAGCGAGCTAAAGGCCAGGATATGGTGAGGTACACCCATATGAGTACCATGAATGGTGGGGACTTGGAGAAGATGGCTCTTTATTTCAACCTAAGCATCAATACAGCGGAAATACCCCACGATTGACTGCATAGCTACCTGGTGCCACTCCCAAAGCCAGGTAAGGATCACTCCAAATGTAATGGATACCGAATCATAACCCTGCAAAACAAGAATGGCAAATTCTTTGAAAAGATAGTAGCACGCAGGCTCCAGGGATATTTGGAAAGTCGTAATCTGCTTCCCAAAGGGCTCGAGAGTTACTGGCTTGGGAAGGACACCTGGGCCATTGCTGCACTTTTTGCATTTGATGTCTACGAGGGCTTCTAGGATAATCAAAAGACTAGTGGCGGTAGCCCTTGATCTGGAGGATGCGCATAACAGGGTCGGGTATGATCAGTTGATATACACACTATTGGACATGGATGTCTGCCCTTGACTTGTTAGATGGGTTGCGGCCGTCCTCTGTGAGCTTAAGATTGCACTGTGCATGGGTTCCTGGACTTCTTACCCCTGTACTATTACACCAGGGATGCCACAGGAACCTGCCTTGTCCCCGGTGCTCTTTAACGTCTACATCCACAAAATCGCAGCTATTGAGACACCAGGTGTGGGTAGAATCTTGACATTTGCAGATTATGTGCTGGTGTACAGACAGGGCAGAGACAGGGCCAGTTTGGCGGAAGACTTACAGGTGGCAGTAAACAGGGTGGCAGAGTCGTGCAGGGACGCAGGGGCCGTTATAAACCCAGATAAGGCATCTGCTGTGTGGTACTCCCTGGATAATAAGACAGATGTCCCAGGTATTATCTTGAATGGATGTCATCTTAGTAGAGAAAGTAAATTGAAGTATTTGGGTATCACCTTTGACAGGTGTTTGTCTTTTAAGGATCATGTGGAGGCTTTGGTGGTGAAGGCTGGTAGGGGACTTCACACATTAAGGGCGATGGCAGCAACCGGTGTGGATCAGAGCAATTAATAGTTTCTGTCATTGAGTATTGTGTAGGGCTGCTGACATTATCAAAGAGCCAGCTTGAAAGGTTGGAGCGCATACAGAATGCTGCCATGCGGGTAATCCTGGGGTGCACAAAGGACACATGAATTATGTGCATGAAGCATATCCTGGCGCTACCAACAATGACGGATAGGCATAGGGTCCTTCAGGCCAAATGGTACCCGAGAGTTGCTGCATATAGTGATCACCCCCTGCATGAAAAAATGGTTATTGTCAAGGGTCATAGACTAAGACGAGGCAGGTCCTGGATTCTATATTCTAGATAATCACATTTCTGTTTGCTCTTTTTATATTTTTCCTTCTTGTCTTTTACCGCTTTCTTTACACATGCGTTTCATCAACTTGTTATTTTCTTTATCCGTGTTTTGCGTTTTTTCGTGGTTATTTGTGCAGTATTTAAAATGATTGATTTGAACATCTCCCATTCTTCTTCCAATGTTTATCTTTCTGTGGGTAATTTTACAAAGCGTTCAGTTAGTTCTTTCTCATAATTTTCCCTTACTGCTTCGTCTTTAAGGTTTTTTAAGTTTACTGATTCGCATGGCATGTATTTTCCTGCTCTTTGTTATCTTCTTCTGGTGGTTCTTATTGTGGCAACGACTGCTTTATGATTTGTGTTTATACTGAAATTGGGCACTGCCCTTGCATCTAATATATTTCTCTTTCTGTTATTTCTTTCTTCTATAAAATCAATTTGGCTTTTAGTATCTAGATCGTTCCATTTATACCAGGTGTATACTTGTGAATCTTTATGTTTATAGAATGTGTTTGTTATATAGAGGTCGTGTTGGCTGCAAAGCTCTATCAGTCTACTTCCGTTATCATTCCTTTCATTATGCTGATCTCCAAATGCTCCCAGATGTTTTTCTATGCCCACTCTGTTATGTCCTAGTCTTGCATTGACGTCTCCCATAACTATGATGTTGTCCTGCTTATCTATTTTATTTAGCACGTCATGTATGTCTTCGTAGACGTCCTCGCATTCTTGCTTATTATTGTTTGCATTACATGGTGCGTATATTTTTGTACATATGTTGTAAATATTTGTTCTTTTATTCTCACTGTTATGATTCTTTCTGATATATGTTTTATTTCTAGTATTCCTCTTGCTAGCCTTGGTTCGATGACTATTCCCACATCGTGTCTTGCCCTTTCTTGCTGTTCTACTCCAGAGTAAACAAACATGTAACTACGGTGGAGCTCCTTGCACCCTTTCCCCTTTGTTCTGGTGTCCGCTATTCCCATCAGTCCAATTGTCCTCTCTTCCATTGTTTCTATAAGCTATTATTCTTGACTATTGAAACCACAGACGTTCATTGTGCCTATTTTTGAGTCGCTGATTATCTCGTAGTCCATTAACATTGCCAGGTCGATACCCGTTTGGGTCAGTCCGTTTATACTTCTTAGTTTTTCTACGAGCAGTAGAACTCAACTCAACTCAACACAGTTAAGTTGTAAGAAGACACAGATTGTGGTCGTTCTAAGAAGAAAGAAATACCACAATGTTATAAAAGAACCAATTAGAATATTTTTAAACAAGTGAATCGAGAGGTGCCTTGAAGACATTATAACAAGAATCGGGAGTCTCTGTGGCGAAGTGGTCAGGCCGTTTGACTCAGGCACCGCAGGTTGTGTATTCGATTCCGGGCCGTGTCCTTCGGTTCACGAGTGAGATTTTTCCGAGACTCCTGTGGGTCGTCGCTAGAGCTACGGAGTTCGTGCTTTGTGCGACGCTTTCCGCGCTGCGGAAAGAGACTGAGCCATATGAGATAAAATCCCGGTGCAATGAAGTCAACTCTGTCGACTTTTAAGCGACTTTTATAACAAGAACCATTATGTCGAAGGTAGCCTTGTGCACATACTGACTAATAAAATTATATCAATTGCAGCGAGAAAAAGAGTGTTGAGACATAGAACCTGTACATATTTATGGATGTGAAACGATGAGCAAACAGGCTGAAAAACATCTAATGGCAGTGAAAATATCGTTTCTGAGGACAATGAAAAGAATACTGTGGACAGACAGTAAAACCAATGACCACGTCCTACAATAGTAACATGAAAACCCGTCTTCAGCATCTCCCTAAGCGTGTATTGTCTAACAACACCAGTTTTCTGCTCGATGACTATTTGTCTTTGGCTCCCCACGTATCGCTACTGGTTAGCTTCGTCCAAAGAGTGTGTCTGCCTGCCTTCCAGGCTCGTATCATCCAGAGAGTGTGTCTGCCTGCCTTTCAGGCTCATAACATTCAGAGAGTGTGTCTGCCTGCCTTCCAGGCTCATAACATCCAGAGAGTGTGTCTGCCTGCCTTCCAGGCTCGTAACATCCAGAGAGTGTGTCTGCCTGCCTTCCAGGCTCGTAACATCCAGAGAGTGTGTCTGCCTGCCTTCCAGGATGGTAACATCCAGAGAGTGTGTCTGCCTGCCTTCCAGGCTGGTAACATCCAAAGAGTGTGTCTGCCTGCCTTCCAGGCTGGTAACATCCAAAGAGTGTGTCTGCCTGCCTTCCAGGCTCATAACATCCAGAGAGTGTGTCTGCCTGCCTTCCAGGCTCATAACATCCAGAGAGTGTGTCTGCCTGCCTTCCAGGCTGGTAACATCCAGAGAGTGTGTCTGACTGCCTTCCAGGCTGGTAACATTCAAAGAGTGTGTCTGCCTGCCTTCCAGGCTCATAACATCCAGAGAGTGTGTCTGCCTGCCTTCCAGGCTCATAACATCCAGAGAGTGTGTCTGCCTGCCTTCCAGGCTCGTAACATCCAGAGAGTGTGTCTGCCTGCCTTCCAGGCTGGTAACATCCAGAGAGTGTGTCTGCCTGCCTTCCAGGCTGGTAACATCCAGAGAGTGTGTCTGCCTGCCTTCCAGGCTGGTAACATCCAGAGAGTGTGTCTGCCTGCCTTCCAGGCTGGTAACATCCAAAGAGTGTGTCTGCCTGTCTTCCAGGCCGGTAACATCCAAAGAGTGTGTCTGTCTGCCTTCTAGGCTCATAACATCCAGAGAGTGTGTCTGCTTGCCTTCCAGGCTGGTAACATCCAAAGAGTGTGTCTGCCTGCCTTCCAGGCTGGTAACATCCAAAGAGTGTGTCTGCCTGCCTTCCAGGCTCATAACATCCAAAGAGTGTGTCTGTCTGCCTTCCAGGCTCATAACATCCAGAGAGTGTGTCTGCCTGCCTTCCAGGCTCGTAACATCCAGAGAGTGTGTCTGCCTGCCTTCCAGGCTCGTAACATCCAGAGAGTGTGTCTGCCTGCCTTCCAGGCTCGTAACATCCAGAGAGTGTGTCTGCCTGCCTTCCAGGCTCGTAACATCCAGAGAGTGTGTCTGCCTGCCTTCCAGGCTCATAACATCCAGAGAGTGTGTCTGCCTGCCTTCCAGGCTCGTAACGTCCAAAGAGTGTGTCTGCCTGCTTTCCAGGCTGGTAACATCCAGAGAGTGTGTCTGCCTGCCTTCCAGGCTCATAACATCCAGAGAGTGTGTCTGCCTGCCTTCCAGGCTCGTAACATCCAGAGAGTGTGTCTGCCTGCCTTCCAGGCTGATAACATCCAGAGAGTGTGTCTGCCTGCCTTCCAGGCTGGTAACATCCAGAGAGTGTGTCTGCCTGCCTTCCAGGCTGGTAACATCCAGAGAGTGTGTCTGCCTGCCTTCCAGGCCCGTAACATCCAAAGAGTGTGTCTGCCTGTCTTCCAGGCCGGTAACATCCAAAGAGTGTGTCTGCCTGCCTTCTAGGCTCATAACATCCAGAGAGTGTGTCTGCCTGCCTTCCAGGCTGGTAACATCCAAAGAGTGTGTCTGCCTGCCTTCCAGGCTGGTAACATCCAAAGAGTGTGTCTGCCTGCCTTCCAGGCTCATAACATCCAAAGAGTGTGTCTGCCTGCCTTCCAGGCTCATAACATCCAGAGAGTGTGTCTGCCTGCCTTCCAGGCTCGTAACATCCAGAGAGTGTGTCTGCCTGCCTTCCAGGCTCGTAACATCCAGAGAGTGTGTCTGCCTGCCTTCCAGGCTCGTAACATCCAGAGAGTGTGTCTGCCTGCCTTCCAGGCTCGTAACATCCAGAGAGTGTGTCTGCCTGCCTTCCAGGCTCGTAACGTCCAAAGAGTGTGTCTGCCTGCTTTCCAGGCTGGTAACATCCAGAGAGTGTGTCTGCCTGCCTTCCAGGCTCATAACATCCAGAGAGTGTGTCTGCCTGCATTCCAGGCTCGTAACATCCAAAGAGTGTGTCTGCCTGCCTTCCAGGCTGGTAACATCCAAAGAGTGTGTCTGCCTGCCTTCCAGGCTCATACCATCCAGAGAGTGTGTCTGCCTGCCTTCCAGGCTCATAACATCCAGAGAGTGTGTCTGCCTGCCTTCCAGGCTGGTAACATCCAGAGAGTGTGTCTGCCTGCCTTCCAGGCTGGTAACATCCAGAGAGTGTGTCTGCCTGCCTTCCAGCTCATAACATCCAGAGAGTGTGTCTGCCTGCCTTCCAGGCTGTTAACATCCAGAGAGTGTGTCTGCCTGCCTTCCAGGCTGGTAACATCCAAAGAGTGTGTCTGCCTGCCTTCCAGGCTCATAACATCCAGAGAGTGTGTCTGCCTGCCTTCCAGGCTCATAACATCCAAAGAGTGTGTCTGCCTGCTTTCCAGGCTCGTAACATCCAGACAGTGTGTCTGCCTGCCTTCCAGGCTCGTAACATCCAGAGAGTGTGTATGTCTGCCTTCCAGGCTCATAACATCCAGAGAGTGTGTCTGCCTGCCTTCCAGGCTCATAACATCCAGACAGTGTGTCTGCTGGCCTTCCAGGCTCATAACATCCAGATAGTGTGTCTGCCTGCCTTCCAGGCTCATAACATCCAGAGAGTGTGTCTGCCTGCCTTCCAGGCTCGTAACATCCAGATAGTGTGTCTGCCTGCCTTCCAGGCTCATAACATCCAAAGAGTGTGTCTGCCTACCTTCCAGGCTCGTAACATCCAGAGAGTGTGTCTGCCTGCCTTCCAGGCTCGTAACATCCAGAGAGTGCGTCTGCCTGCCTTCCAGGCTCGTAACAAGGTAATATGCATTGTTTATGTTCACAACATTCATTAGATAGTTGTTTTGTTCTTTGAGAATGCAACATTCACAATAGATAACTGATGTAGAAAGATAAGTGATTGGAAGGGTCGAACGTACCGGACTACATCCCAATTTGTGACCCTTTCAAAATAAAGTTAGTTCAATTGGTCGTCCCGCTTGACTTGACGTTATTGCAGTTTGGTCAAAGATACAGAATAGCACCAATCTCCTGAGTCATTTACTCCCTACTGTGGACGTTCAGGCTGTCAGCCTTGCCCATTACCCATCTCTTCCCCATAGCAGCCAAGTCCGCAAGCCTACCTGCTCGCTCATTGCCTCTTATACCAGTTTGCCCTGGTGTAAATATGAGTCCGATAGTAGGTAGTCTTGACCTCCCCAAAAATCAATTCATTGCCTTTTGGCGCAGCCCAACTCGATCTATACCTAGCCCAGACATGCGTTATTTCAAATCATTCTAATAAAGACTTGTTATGTTGAAATAAGTGAATGACACAGAAGGAATTAACAGATATGTGCCAAAAAAAATGTCTGTTTGGAGCAAACAAAAATTGATGACAGAAAATGGTAAGCAGAGATGTGTAATATTTATGACTTAAACATTTCTAATATGGTAGTATACATGTTGTATTATAAAGCAATGACACGATTTAGCTAAATATAATTCCATGGCAGATACGGGAATTCGCTGATTACGATTTATCATCCCATGGCACTGAATCATTTAAGAAACGTATTTGCTGTGCCCTGAAAGCTAAAGTAAAGGACCCTATCAGGATTATTAGGCAAATTATACTAGCCACTCATCTTACAGACCAATCGGTAATCGATAGGTAACGTCAACATAATGCCGGCTACCTTTCCTTCCCTGCGTACTTTCCTGTTCAATCACGTGAACACCGTGCTGAACTGTAATCATGATAGTCTCTCCTCTATCGCGGATCCCAGTGGTCTATTGGGGTACAATAAATTCATTGCTATCAGTAGAGTTAGGGTTTTAAATGTAGGTTCCATCGTCAAGTGGCAGGTCCTTTTGCAGAACGTCGCCTTCATTACAGTGCACCGAAAAGCCTGTCTTAAAAGTAAAACTTCGCTTAATAATCGACAAGGTCGACTTCATTGCACCGGGTTTTTATCCGGTATGGCTCAGTCTCCGTAGTTCCAGCGACGACCCGAGGAGTCTCCGAAAAATTGCACTCATGAACCGAAGGACGCGGCCCGGAATCGAACCCACAACCTTTGGAGCCCGAGTCAAACGGGTTGACCACTTCTCCACGAAGACGCCTGCCTATCTTTCGCCAGTTCTCCCGCCTCATACACCCTCATGGTTAAGATGTGTGAAAGTCCTGGGTCCATCTTCATCCAGGGAACAATGTCTTCCATCATTGCTCTCTCCCAGCCACCGTGACTTTGAATTTGACCAGATTGTTTTAGTTTCCCAGGCACGATATCGTGCATGAGCTATTTTTCTTCAGGTATTTTTGTTTTTAAATTCGCATATCCTTTACAGGACATCGCTGTCAACAGCAGCATCTTTCAGCTGTCTGTTGATTTCTTGGCAAGATTACGCTCAGTAGTTTGCCATTGCTTTCTGAGCGGCCGGCTCAGTTATCCCGCAAGTCACCAGCGGGGGTAGAACCGCTCCCAGTTCTCGCCCGCTACGAGACTCTGCGTGAGAAAGTATTGTAACCCCTCGGCCAGAGAGACCGGCTTCTTCAGGTATACGATGTCAAAATGTGGAATGATGTAACGTGTTTAGTGTTTTTCTGTAGATATGGAGGCGTTATTTTCTATTTCATAATGTGACTGACAAGGGATCGGATATACAGATGCAGTTCTCACTTTAAGAAGGGATGTTAAAATGCATGCACACGTGGCTCTGGTGCAAACGGAAATTGGGATGTTGAGTATTGGGACGTCTATAAGATGAAGGAGGAAAAATGCTTCAAAGTGTGACCTAGTATATGTGACGTCCTGTTACTTCAAATCTGCATCCGCCTATGGAACTGTTTATTAATTTATTAATATACGGTGAGTCACTACATTACATTACACTGGCACCTTTCCATCTTGACAGACGATAGTTTGGTACATTGTGCTACAAAAAGGCTTAATAACTACGATCCATGGCGGTGGCGAGTGTGGCTTGATAAGGCCAATTCGAGCTGAAAATGTTTGTTCAGTGTGGATGCATGTGAAAACATGGTCATTTCCATCATCATGCACCATCTTACGTCTCTCACGCTCTGTATGTGCTTTGTCTGCAATCATTTTCTCCTTGATATTCTTTTCCACATTTGATAGTTGCCGTCCATGCAACACGTTCAGCAGGTGACTTGCTCCCAATGTGCATTTTCAATGCATGTATCAATCATGTCCCGCTTACACACATCTGTGTATTCGTTTAGTGAATTTAAACACAGAAATCACAAACTAAGGACATACATTGTTTTGAATTTCTGAAACGTCGCCTCCCACAATCATCTGTGAAGTGACAGGATGGATTTCTTCATTCATTCAGTAGTATGTCCTTTGCAGAACCTCGCTCCCATAACAACCTTCCGGAAAACTTCTCCGTCATAAGCAAGATGTCCCGCGTCCGATACACCCATCTGAAGATCACCCACCACATCCTGCACCCATCTTTTCTTTGGCCCTCCTCTTCCTCTCTTCCCGGGTATATATCCCTCCATTATTGTTCTCTCCAAACTGGATGGATTATTGAAGCTGAAATATAAAATCCGATTGCAGGTTTGTAGATTACAGTTTCTTCAAGAATGCCTCATATCGGGGAGATGTCCCTACAGTTTTTTTTCAGATCATTGAAAGCTGACAGAATAGGCCCTACAACCATGAACATAAGACGACTACCCATAACAACCTGTAAGATATTCAAGTGAAACTAACCAACCTAAAAGAGTATTCACAGTTCACTTTCGAGACCAGTCAATAACTGTTAGATGGCTATGTGGTCATCATAAGCAGCCATGGAGAGACAACAATATCAGCAGCATTAACAGCAACAGCAACAGTAATATCAGCCACAATAATAAAATTACACAAACACAAACAAAACAATAACGTCAACCAGTTCAACAAAAACCAGCACACACAAAAAAAGCAAAATCAAAGCAAGAAGAATACAAATAACAATACAACACCAGCAGCAACAACAATTCTAGCAACAACAGTATAAATAAACACAACAACGACATCAACAAAAACAGCAAAGGAAGCAACAAAAACAACAACAAAATCAGCAGGAACAATACCAAACACAAAGCAACAATCGCAACACCATTAGCCGACAACAACAACAACAACAACAAACAGTAGCAGTAGCAATAATAACAACTACAATAACACCTTTCGCTTCTTACTGTCTGTTTCGTAATGATACACTCAGGACTCGTCTTCTGTCACAATGTGATGGAGATATGCATCACCTTCTCGAGCAAGACTGTCCACATACTCCTGACACATCGCCTGCCGTGCACGCTTGTGATCATCAGAAAGCTGTCTTTGGACCCATCTGCTACACACTTTCCTATAACCGAGATCATCACGGACAATTGTGTACTAAGACTCATGTAGAAATCCACGGCTATTTCATCAATAGTGAGTAGACTGTTGTAATGTAGCTGGCCTAACTACAGCTCCATTGTTGCAGTTGCCACATTTGCAGGTCTCTCACTACGCGGTTCATCAATGGCGTTTTGCCTTATATTTTGCAATTTTTCTCCTATAATTCAAACAACTGTCTCCATACTGAACCATCATTCTTTTGTAGATTTCACAAGATTTTACACTCTCATCACAATAAACGAATAGCACCTCGTTCACCTTCCACTGTGCAAGTAGTAAATGGGGGAAGCCATTTTGTAATAGCTGTTGCGCATTAGCAAACTTCTCGATCCCCATTACTGCCACATGGAGCATTGTTTAAGAACCAACGTGTCTTAAAATACGATTTATTGTTCGCGTAGGCATTGCGTGCGTGTGCGCGTGTGTGTTTTGTGTGTGCATATTGTGTATATATGCATATATACGTGATTTAAAATAACCTTTGGTTAGACATTCTCAACATAATTGTGAAACATGAAAATCGTAAACTTGAGCCATTGTTTTCACCATTTCAATGTGCTATGCATTAACATATCTACCTAACAATAAAGAAGTTACTACAAAACAAAATATAAAGTATTTCTTAACAAACAAAAAATAAGTAACTATCAAATGGAACAGAAATAATTGCGAACCGAAAAATAATCTTTCAAGGGAAAACGAAAATAATTACAAAACAAATCAGAATTAAATCCAAACATTAGAAACACGTTTCCGTCAATGTAGAAAGGAACAGTTTTTCTAACATCATGCAACAAATATTATATCAAACGATACCCGCTCCTTGAACGTCTATGAAAGAGCTTTTTAAAACAAAAAACATATTAAAGAAGAAAGAATGGAAAAGAACAGCCATCTCGTTCTTTTACTGCATCCGTAGAGGATTCTTTACTTAAAACTGATAGGATTATAAAATGTAGGCTTTATACAGAGAGGAAAAACATCACATCAGAAAACCTAAGGAAAATAGTCCTGTTTTGAAATCTGCTGGCCCCGTTAACCTTAATTACATATGTGTAATCTGTTGGCTTTTGCATGAAGTATAAATGATGTTTTCTTGGCTTCTTACCCCTACCTTGCAGCCGTGAGATAGAAACACTGTATGGCTAATTAACATCCTCACTCAGACATAAAACGACAAGGAATACGCCTTATGTCTGGAGTGCTCCGGCATTATGGATGGTTTTTAGAATGTTGAAACCGTGGTGAGAAACGGAACATCTTTCTTTGACGTCTGTGTTAATCAAGCTAATTTCAATCTCTTCAACCGTTTCCGCGAGCCTTTGAATTGTTTCGCGCCTTCGCTCGCTACTTTTAACATCTGTGACATATCGGACGCCAGAGTAACATTTCACATTTTAACACAGGTTTCATACTATACGCAGCAACCCACTACGCGTTTAGAATTAACACTAATCGTTTAATTTTAATGATTCGTTGTAGAAGTAGCGACGCACAATATGATGAATAATTATAGAGCACCATTTTATGTTTTCACGCTCTTACACTATTACACGTTACAATGAGCACTGAGAATATTCACACACGTTTTTGATTCATCTCATACTAAAAGTATTTCAGCACACGGTGAAGATTAACAACAATCACTATTTTTTTTTAAACGCATCTAATTAAATTGTAAAAATACACATATTATGGTCATTACTAGGAAGAAAGGAATACCACAATGTAATATACAAGTAAATAGTATATTTTACAACAAGTGAATCTGTACAATTATCTCGGAACATTCATAATATCTGATGGGAGATGCCTTGAAGAGATTTGAACAAGAATCTCTATGGCGAAAGTAGCCTTTAGCAAGATGAAAAACATACTGACCAATAAAAAGATGTCAATGGAAACGAGAAAAAGAGTGTTCAGGTGCTACATAGAGCCTGTACTTTTGTATGGATGTGAAACTTGGACAATGAGCAGTCAAGCTGAAAAACATCTGTTGCTGTAGAAATGTGGTTTCTGAGGAGAATGCAAAGAAAACCATGGACAGACAGAAAAACTAATGGCCAAGTACTACAGGAAACAAATGAAAACCGTAAACTGATTAGGGAAATTAGACGTAGACAGTCAACATTTTTTGGGCATGTTAAGAGAAGAAATGAATTGAAGAACTTGGTGACAACTGGCAAGACCGAAGGGAACAGACCAAGGAGAAGACCGAGAAGTAAATACCTGGATGGCTTGGCCACATGGCATGGTCGAGACAGGAACACTGCGCTGTTCCACGACTCTGGTGATCGAGTGAAATGGCGAGTCATGACCTCCCACGCTTTCCGGCATGGCACATGATTGATGAATGGAATGCCAACGTATAACAGCATACGGTAACCATTAACAACAATCAATAACTATTTGACTCATGATCTGCCAACTTTTAACAACAATCACGAACTACTTGACTCATTCTATGCCAACGCATTGCAGCGTACAGTGAACATTTAAAAACATTAACTAATATTTTATTTTATTGTTTGTTTGTTTTGTTTTTTTGCTCATTCGATGACAACGAATGTCAACATACGGTGAATATTATCAACAATTGTTATGTTCTTTGACTCATTCAAAATAAGTATTTCTACAGTCGGTGGACATTAACAACAAGCACTAAACTTAATTTTTGCTCATTCTGTACCAAGCATCACAAGATACGGTGACCATTCATAATAATCACTACATGTTTTACATATTCAGAACATTGAAAACAATAACAATCTTCCTTCATTCACCCTACACCAAAGTATCTCTGTTAGCGGTGAACATTGACAGTGATTACAACATTGTTAACACATTTAACTAAGCGTTCCTGCAGATGAAGAAAATTTTTTAAAAAGTAACACATTTTCTTTACTCATTCTGTAAGAAGTATCACAGCATAAGATGAATACTGACAACAGTCACCTAATTTTCTTGATTAATTCCATATCAAATATTTCAGCATACGATGAACATTAACATCAATAACTATAAGGGGCGTTCATTTGAAATCCGTTTGTGCCGCACTGCGCGTAATTGCATACATTGAACATGATCATGTCATAGTCATGTGATAAGTACTGACCAATGAAAAAAAAAGAGCACGTCCTTATCGTCCCATGATGCATAGGTTCTGTTTCTGACCGTTGAGAAAATGGCCGGGTTGATCCAAAATCAGTTCAAAGAAGCTCAAAGAGCGGTGATTCAGTTTCCTTCAGTTGAAGGATGTCGACCAGTGGAAATTCATCGAAGAATGCAGGCAGCATAAGGTAACAAATGTATTTGAAGACAACAGTGACAGACTGGGCACGAATGTTTCGGAAAGGACGTCAGTTCACGACAGATCTTCGACGGCCGGGTCAAGCGCATATTGTTGCAATAGAAAAACCCATCGCCAAAATTGATGCAGTAGTACGGATGAACCGTTGTCGAAACATATTTTCGTTAGCGAAAGAAGTTGATGTGTCAATTGGGACAATTCAAAAGGTCGTTCGTACGAAACTGCAATATCGGTTCACAGTGGGTACCACGGATGTTGAGCGACCACCAAAAAGACGAACGCATGGGATGGTGTTTGAACCACTTGCTGCGTTACAGATGGAGGGTGATGCATTTCTCTTCCGCATAGTGGCAGGCGAAGAATCATGGTCTCACCACTTTGAGCCGAGCAGCAAAAGAGAGAACATGCAATGGAAGCATGCTACATCACCAAAAGCCAAAACAAAAGTTACAGGTTTCCGTTGTTAAGGTTATGCTAAGCGCATTTTTTTTTACCATGAAGGGCTATTGTTGGCCGACTTTAAAGAATACGGTGTCAACATCACTATACACACTACTTGCAAACACTAGATAAGCTGCAAAAGGCCATCAAGAATAAACGACCCGGCATACTTTCTCGTCGTGTGATTTTGTTGCACGCTAATGCTCGTCGTCATGTCGCAAAGATTGTGCAGGAAGCATTAGCAAGGAAGAGGTGGGAAATTCTGCAACAACCAGCCTATAGTCTTGATTTGTCACCATGTGATTTTCATTTGTTCGGACCTCTAAAAAGTGCTCTCAAGGGGCAACGATTTCACACAGATGCAGACGAAATGAACTAGGTAAACACTTGGTTCAGTGAGCAACTATAATCCTTTTTTTGCGGACGGCATTCGCCGCCTACCTAAGCAGCGGGATGCTTGCCTGAATGCTTACGGCTACTTCTTCTGACCAACCCACGGTGCATAATTCATTCAAAATGAATGCTTTGTTTAATTCTACCACACCTGTTAATGTTTCTTTCATGCTTTTGTAATAAAGCCATTGGAAAGTGTTTCAAATGAACGTCCCTAATAAATTATTTGACTTATTATTGCCAAGTATGTCGGCATATACCGGTTCCGTGGCAAATGAGTTACGGACGAAGTTCGTAATCCTGCAAACCCGCTTTCGAAATACAGCTGTGGGCAAAATGGCACCAGACAGCCTTACGTTGGTTTTTTATGAAATGGTGTGGGACAGTAGTTCAGAAAGCAATGCAAACTACTGAACGTAAACATACCCAGGAATCACGAACAGCTTAAAATGCTGCGATTGACTGATAGCCTACGTCCTGTAAAGGACATCCAACTAACTTTGTTTTTTTATGCTGGCATACAGTAAACATTAACATCAATAGCTAAGTTATTTGCATTGTTATTGCCAGGTATTTCAGCATTTATTGAATATTGACATCAAATACTTCAATTTTTAAAAACGTATTCAGTGCCACGTATCACAGAATACCATGGCCTTGACAATATTCCCCTTAATATTTTTAACACTATACTGAGCCTTTGTCGACCACGAAAGGGCATCTAATAAAGTAACAAGCTTGGGAAACCCTTAAACAATATAGAGTGAGTACACATATAACAAACCTATGTAGAAGCTTATACAACAACAGTGAATGCATAGTGAGAGCAACTGGAAGACACTCAGAACCCTTCACCATAAGATCTGGAGTACGACAAGGTTGTGTCCTGTCCCCTCTCTTGTTCATAACATATATAGACAACATATGTCAAGAAACCAGCCAAACAGAGACCGCAAGAATACCGCATGAAGAGAACACAGAAGAAGAACCATCTACAAACTACACCATTAGAGAACTCCTGTTTGCGGACGACCAATTACTAATAGATGCTTGCTTGTGTACGCTGGCTATGAACTCCGGCGTGAAGTCATGTATGTCGGATGAAGGCATCCTGTTGTCCAACATCAGTGTGGTGCCATACAGGAACTGAGGTTTGCGTGAGTATCTGTTGTCCCATGTCTGGCTTATTGGTGTGCAGACTGGTGGTTCCTCGCCGTGCAGGCAGACACTCTCCGACTTTGGAGGAATCAACGATCCTTTTGACTTTAGCCAGGACCCCAAAGCAACCTGTTGCCCAGGACGCTCGGCGAGGACGCGTCAATAGGTCTTGGCCAGTATAGAACCCAGCCCTGGTGCCTTGGAAACACCTCTGCATCCCTACTAATAGCAAAATCAGAAGCTGAAATACAAGACCACATGAAAAGTATAAACGAAATTTGTAGGGTAAATAACATGAAAATTAACACAAGTAAAACAGAGGTAATGACTATAACTAAAGAAGACAAAACAACAACAAATCACATAAATGAACATCCCCTGACACAAGTAAAGAGTTTCATGTACCTCTTTTTTTTTTAATGTTGCGTATCCTTGCATGACGTTGCAGTCAATAGAAGCATTTTTCAGCTACTGTTGATGTACTAGGCAAGTTTTTACGTTCAGTAGTTTGCTCGTTTAGCTAACTTTCTTATACCTTTACAAATTTGTCTTTTATTTCTTGGATTATCTGATCCTACTTTTATTTTGTTTTCTTTTGTCCATCAACTTTAATATTTCTTCAGTCATCCATTTTGTCTAAGATATTAGGTTTCTCTTCTTTACTTGCTTGATGTATTGTGGCTATTGCATTGTACGTATTTTTCACAATCACTCTGTATTATTCTTGAGTTTCTTTATCTACTTTCTGAACATCTTTACTATGTCTCGTATTCTTAAAAAGTTTGTTTTTTCTCTTTTCAATCTTACTTTTATTTGACCACATAGTGGTACGTTATTACTACTACATTCTGCACCAGTCATTATCTTAACATTTATACGTCTTTTGTTCATAATTGTATAGTCAATTTGGTTGAGTATTTTCTGATCAGAGATTTTCTGTGTATAACGTCGTCTTTTATTGTGTTTAAACCGGGTGTTTCCAATTATCTTGTCATTTATGTTTGCAAATTCCATTAGTTTCCCTCCTCTTTCATTTCTTGCTCCTAAACCATAATTCCCCACCACATCCTTCACTTTCCCCTTTCCCACTTTTGCATTGAAATCTCCTAGTATTAATTTTATTTCTTGTGATTTAATTTGAAAACATCCCCATTGCAACTTCATCATAAAAGTGTTCTATTTATTCATCACTACTGCTTTGTGTAAGTGCATATATTTGTAGCTTATCTATATCTATTGGTTTCCATTGTTTTTTATCATAATAACTCGATCTGAAACACACAAATAACCACTAACTGGTTTAGCTGTCTTTACATCAAATAGTATTCCTACTCCTGTTTCGCGTGTATTTCCTACAGAAAACATTACTGTATATTTGTCGGTTAGTAGTAGAAGTTATATTGGTAGTATTAGTAGTAGTAGTAGTAGTAGTAGTAGTAGTAGTAGTAGTAGTAGTAGTAGTAGTAGTTGTTGTTGTTGTTGTTGTTGTTGTTGTTGTTGTAATTGTAGGAGTAGTAGTAGTAATAGTAGTAATAGTAGTAGTGGTAGTAGTAGTAGTAATAGCAGTAGTAGTAATAGTAGTAGTAGTAGTAGTAGTAGTAGTAGTAGTAGTAGTAGTAGTTGTTGTTGTTGTTGTTGTAGTAGTAGTAGTAGTAGTAGTAGTAGTAGTAGTAGTAGTAGTAGTAGTAGTAGTAGTAGTAGTAGTTGTAGTAGTAGTAGTAGTAGTAGTAGCAGCAGCAGCAGCAGCAGTAGTAGTAGTAGTAGTAGTAGTAGTAGTAGTAGTAGTAGTAGTAGTAGTAGTAGTAGTAGTAGTAGTAGTAGTAGTAGTAGTAGTAGTAGTAGTAGTAGTAGTAGTAGTAAATTAGTAATACTCTTTAACTAAAAATAGCAAGAAATATTTATCGTTACTGGATGGAGAAAGATCGATATCAGAAATGACTGGCAGTACAAGAGACAGAAGACAGAGGAATGACATGATAACCAATGCCAAACGGCATGGACTATGATAGGATAAAGCAATAAAATACTCATAATTAATTAGTGTCACAATCTCTTTTGCAACAGAATGAGATTGGTCGTTGTCTAGATCCTGATGCTCCTTCTATATCACTGCAGAGTGTAAGCTGGGTTATCCCCATGTCCCACACCATTACTGTAGTACACATCTATTAGTCACTGAACAAGATTGCGTTTTCGCACAGAATATCCCTTTAATGATGAATGAACACCGAAACAGGCAACATATATCACTCCAGTAACAGTAATTCCAGAATATATCCTCATCACAACCTAACACTCAAATAACACTGCCTTCTCCAGGCCTTCTTAATCTAATCCACGACGACAGTTACCCAGCCACTCTTCCCGGCCCGAACTCTCTCCATCCAACCCACTCTGCGTCTAGGCCTCCACTAACCTATCCAGTCTCCTGACTCCATACAACACTACACCGCAGCCCAAGCTGTCTGCCTCACAACCACACTAGCGGGCTAACGCCTCCTCGACTCCCCCCTTAAACTCACTGCCTCCATCCTTCCCCTTCTGTCTTCTTATTTGCCCTTTCCGGGGACCTACCACCCAGCCTCATTTTACCTCCGTCTATTATTTCTAAGGGCCGGTTAGCTTGTTTATATAGTACCACTTTCGCTTAGGTCCATCACGCACAATGTTAATGAACACAGGCATGTTACAATTAGTAATATAAAAATACCAATAATATTAGTTAGTTAGTTAGTTAGTCGACAGATCATCCTCGTTGCACATCGAACCATTCAGTCCATAAGTGCTCGGATCCCCTCCTCAGCAAATACCGCAGCGTGTAGCGGCTAACGACGCCAGTTCTGAGTTGGTTTATCAATCTTCTTTGGCTTCCTGCGTAGTGTTCTTGTTTGGCCACCCCTCTTTTAATTTGCTGCTCTCGCAGTCTGGCCATTGTTGTAGATTCACAGTCATCACTTGGTTCTCGCAAAAGTCTCACTTCTCGTAGAGCATTCAGAATGTCAGCCTGGTCCATGGCGCCTTCGCCCTCCACAGGAGCCTCCCCTGCGAGCTTGTCAGCCCGCTCATTTCCTTGTACTCCCGCATGACCTGGCACGAAGATGAAACTAATCTTTGCCAGCCGAGACCGCTTCAGAGGCAGCAACCATTCTCTTCGGATCGACCCCTCCTCTATCCTCTTGATCATGTTCATTGAGTCGCTAAGGAAACAAGCCCTAGTGAATGTCTGTGTCTCGAGCCATGTTATTGCTTTACTTACTGCCATGACTTCCATGGTCAGGCTACTTGTGGTTTCAGTGAAAGCACCAGAGTCCTCCTTCACAATTCTCCCTCCGGCCTGAGCTGTAAAGGCCCATGAGCTTCTCACATGTCGGACGACCGACCCATCTGTGTAGATGACCGCGTCACCGTCTAGCGAATTCTCGAAAATCAACGCTTGTACTTCAGCCTCAACAGCAGCCGGATTTTCTTGTCTGCATTTTCTATCTAGTTGGATGCAAACTGAAAAGGATGTGCAGAAGTCTGTTGGCACTTGCACCCACTCCTCGCCAGGTTCTAAGTCCTCAAGTGAACACACCTGTTGAAGAATGTCTTCGGCTTGACCCATCCACGACCGTCCTCTTTTTAACCTGCTGCCCTTCACCTTCCTAATTTCACTATGCAGTGGATGTTGTGTGTTTGCGTTAATTCTGAGGTAGGCGCGTGCCCTGCAAACTTGTATTCTCTCTTCAATGGTTGGAAAATCAAGAAGGTAGCGCATCGCCCTGCATGCTGTATCTCTTGTACATCCAAGAGTAATGCGCATAGCTTCATTCTGTATCCTTTCCATCCTTTCTATCTGCTTATGGCTGAGAGTCAGGATTGCCATTGCATACTCCAAAACAGACATGACCAGCCCCTCGTACAGAAGACATAGATGGCGCTGCTCACAGTTTGCTGCCGCCATCACCCGCATCGCTGCCAAACCCCGCTTGGCCCTTGTTATCACCTGGTCTATGTGCACATTATAAGCAAGGCTTCGATCAAACCGTATCCCCAGGTAATTCATTGCCTGCGTTCTTTCCACCGTCTCTGAACACAGCATTACAGTTGGTGTTGGATTGTTGACAATATGATTATTCAACGAGAACCAAGTCACTGTTGCCTTTGTTGGGTTGACCATTGCCCCAGCTTCATCACACCAAGTACTTATGCGATTGAGTTCGGTTTGTAGTTCCACAGCAACCTCCTCTCTATCCTTACCCTGACGATACACTAAAACATCATCGGCATACGACAATGTCCTGCCAGGTCCAGTGATCTGCTCACTGGTGATATTCTCACTGTGTAGGCGTTGAACAGTACCGGAGATAATGGTGATCCCTGTGGTAGGCCAGGATATATTGTTGTTGGTTCCGAAGTCCAACTGCCACATCTAAAAACTACTTTCCGTTGGTAAAGGGCTACAGCGATCCAACTAAGGAGGAATGGACTTACGTTTAGTTCAAGAAGCTGAAACATTAAAAAATCCAGTGGTACTCTGTTGTATGCGTCCTCAAGATCAATCGATGCAGCAACGGTTTCAGTGCCTGAGTGGAAACCTTCATAAACATCATGGGCAAAGACTGCTGCATTGGTCCACGTTTCTCTTTTTGGACGGTACCCACCCAGGGTAGGTGGGAAAACACCTTGCCTCTCTAGTTGGCTTGATATTTTCCTGGCAATTACCTTCTCCAGCAGCTTGCCTATTGTATTCTGCATGGTTATAATTCGATATCCCTGAATGTTTTTGTGGTCTTTGTCAGGCTTCGGCAAGGGAATCAGATAGCTGTGTAACCATTCCTCCTTGATGCTAGCACTCCCTATACTGTTGTTGTACATGTCTGCTAGTTTCTCTAGCTCATTGTCGGTACACCTATTTATGTCGTCGTATCTTATGCCATCAGGACCTGGAGCACTGTTTTTTTTTATCGTCGAAGCACAGCCTGGATTTCTTTCACTGTCACTGTGTCTTCCTCCGAAGTGTTCTGGGCCTTGCATCTGTCTGAGGTGACCTCCTTGGCCAGATTTCGGCCTCTCATGTCTGTCTGGTTGCCCTGCTCAAGGTAGCGTTCAAAGAGGGCTTTGCCCTTGTCCTCGTCAGTCCTCTGCCAGGTGAGGTTAGCACCTTGGAGGTCTGAAATGCTCTTATTCTTGACTACACCACTCATGCTTTTATGTAGTCGCCAGAACAATTTCAGTGACTTGTCTGTGCTTACTCTTTGACACACCTCTGCCCATTTTTCGCTTTTAACCACCTTGACCAGTTTTTTGACCAATAATATTAATAATATGTAATATTATTTAAATATTTATATTAATTAATTTAATTAATTATTAATTAAAATTAACTCTTTAACTAAACATAGCAAGAAATATTTATCGTTACTGGATGGAGAAAGATCGATATCAGAAATGATTGGCAGTACAAGAGACAGAAGACTGAGGAATGACATGATAACCAACGCCACACGGCGTGGACTATGATAGGATAAAGCTACAAAACACTCATAATTAATTAGTACTATACAAATACCAATAATATTAATAATATGTATTATTATTTAAATATTTATATTAATTAATTTTATTAATTATTAATTTAAATTAATACTAATATGTTTATACAAATATTAAGAATGTGACAATGGCGAAGGAGATGTGGTGGTGAATATAACGATCATAATATTAATAATTATGATAAGATATTTTGCATATAATTTACAGGACATCGCTGTCAACACCAGCATCTTTCAGCTGATTGTTGATTTCTTGGCAACATTACACTCAGTAGTTTGCCATTGCTTTCTGAGCGAAAGGCTCCATACTCTTATAAGCCACTGGCGCGTCTGGAACCGCTTCCAATTCTCATGCGCTCACGTCAACCACGAGAGTATTCGGGGCTACGGAGAAAGCTGCTAACTCCTCGACCAGGGAGACCAACAATAATTACGATGGACACATGATATTGCAGACAATATGGGTGTGAGGATACATGAGGCGGCAGATATGGCAAGAGATCGAGTCGTTTCGGCACGCTGTGATGAGAAGGGCGAAGCCAAGGATCTAATGTATGTCAGTGTCATTCTAGTAGACAGACATTGGAATGTTCGCCCATGCCACGGAATTCGTGCAGTGTGCTGCGCTTTTTCTCACATGATCTATGGGAAGAGACTCTGATGAAGGTATCAGGGTGCAATGAACGTTATCACTCACAAACTAATCCAAACTAAAACTAATCCAAACTAAAACAATCATAATAAACAATAAACCAACACATTAAACGTCGGTAATATATTGACTGAATTTTTTTAATTGCACTTGATATTATGTTTTCCAACACCAAAGAAACATTGTAAGTAACAATGTTCATATGGCAAAAACATACAGAAAATACCAGCAAATATTGAGAAGGCAGAACTAGTTATATTCAATCAACAATAGATCCGATCTACACATAGCAATAATGTAATGTTGATATCCTCTAATAGAATCATAACCACCATATATGATGGCAACACAATTTAATATAGAACTAATCATATTGAATCAACTGTATATTTCATCAAAACACAGCAATAATGTATATATATACCCTAATAGAGTCATAATTGGGTGGTAGCAAAATGTAGTGTAGAACTTATCCTATTGAAGCAACAATAGACGTGATTAAAACACAACAATAATGTAGATATCCTCTAATAGAATCATAACCACCGATGATAAGGCAACACAAAATAATGTAGATCTAATCATATGAAATCAACTGAATATTTTATCAAAACACAGCAATAATGTAGATAAATATCCCCTAATAGAATCATAGCCACCTAATGGGAAGGCAACAACGTGTAATGAAGAACTGATTTTATCGAATCAATAGATCTGCTCAAAACAGCAATAATATTGATATTACCTAATATAACTGATTCGCAACTGATAGAAGTCTGTTATAAAAAGTTTAATAACGATCTACAGGAAATGATAGATACAGTGGCTGCAGAAAGTGAAAGAATAGGCCTTAATTTGAATAATAGAAAGACAGAAGTTATGGTGATATCAAAGAAACATATTGTGCCTACATGTGCATTTACAGTACATGACGTCATTTTGAAGCAAATGCAGAAATTAAGATATCTAGGCACATAGAGAACATCAGATGGGAGATGCATCACTGAGATAAAGAGCAGAATAGGACAAGCATACACTGCATTCTATCAAATGACAAACGTTTTGTGTAATAAGTCACTGTCCTTGAAAGTCAGGAAAATAAAACGTGCATGTCACATAGAACCAGCTTTAACATATGGCTGCGAATTCTGGACAATTAGTAAACAGACTAAGAAATCCCCGGAAGCCTTGGAGATATGGTTTTATAGAAGAATGCTGAAAATTAATTGGACAGCTAAAAAGAGCAATTAGGATGTTTTAAGGGAAGCTGAGTCACAAAGACAACTGATCACAAACATTAGAAAGAGGCAGTCCTCGTTTTTTGGCCACGTTATGAGAAGACAAAAACTGGAACATGTTGAGACAACCGGAAAGATTTGCGGAAAGAGAGATAGAGGAAGACAGCGGAAAAAGATTCTTGACAGTCTTGTGTCATGGCACTGAAGGGAGTCAACACACGAATTGATCCATGACGTCGGAGATCGTAATGTGTGGAGAGGCATGATCCTCCAAGCCAGCCGGCAAGGCACTGGATGATGATGATGATGATGATGATGATGATGATGATGATGATGATGATGATGATGATGATGATGATGATGATGATGATGATGATGATGATGATGATGATGATGATAAGTACTGCAATATTTTGGCGTATTGATAATTTTTATAAGTGTCTATTGGTAACCCCCAGTGGGATTGTGTAATTTACTCATACACATCTGTCGTGTGCGCAGTGATGTAGGGAAGAACTCACGGCTCCATACTTTCAACCCCACTGGATGAAATTGAATGGTCATCATCATTCTTGGACAAACAACAAAAGATGTGGGAAGCCAGAGATAGTGTTTTAGGTGTGTTACTTTGGTTGTGTCATCTCCGTGTTTATATAGCGAACAGTTGGTGTCTTGTCTCACGCTTTTTTGTTTCTTTCTTCTCCTGTCTCTATGTATCCACAACCTTTTATTTCTATGTTCTTATCTGTAACTGATCAGGTTTTAATTTCACAATATATGGTATAATGTTTAGCATCTTAATATCCAAGCACTCAAATCCACAACTACAAGATCTACTGTCCCAAATCTGCCAACGACGTAGGCTTGCTCTGCTGAAGATCCCGTCTCATTGCAACATACCAGAAAGTAAAATGGTTGACAAATCGGTCACGGCACTGGGGAATAACAACTATATGTTTATATATATTCTTCTTCTTATAGTCCATGTCGTGTGGTGTTGGCGAGCAACAATGAATATAGTAAATTGAGTATAGAAGTATCTTCAAATACAGGCACTTTGCGTATAGAAGTATCTTCACATAATGCAATGTGCATATAATAGTATTTTCACATACTGGCAAGTGCATATAATAGTATTTTCACATACTGTCATGTGTATATAAAGTATTTTCACATACGGGGGACATTGAAAACCATCATCAAGTGCCATAACAGCTGGCGTAGGCGTTCAAGACTCTCCGCAGATCTAGGTTTTTGGTTTTCTGGATCAACTCCGCTGTTGATATTCATCCATGCCACCGTCTTAATCCATCCAGCATTATTTCTCTTGGTCTACCTCTGCTTCTCTTCCCCTCGACCTTTCCAGTTGTCACGATGTTCTCCAATGCCTTTCTTCTCATGACATGACCAAAATATGCTGTTTGCCTCTTTCTTATTGTTGTATATAATGTTTAAATTTCATTATCCTCTTTCAGGCAATCGTTGTTAGTTACTTTGGTAGTCCAAGGAATTCGCAACATTCGTCTCAGGAACCACATCTCTGTTGCTTCCAAGTTCTTCCTAATTTGTTCATTTACATTCCAAGATTCACTACCATATAGCAAAACAGGGTCTACATAGTACTTCAGCATACTCTTTCTTACATTGAATGATAGTGACTTGTTGCAAAGGTATTCTTCATATTCTGAAATGCAGCTTTTGATTGCCCTACGCTGCTCTTAATCTTTGTTGTGCATCTCCCATCGGATGTTATAAATGCCCCTAGGTATTTAAAACTATTCACTTGGTGAAGAATTTTCCCTTCTATCTCTATTTTAAATTTGGAAGTTACATTTTTCTTTGATATCACCATTGTTACTGTTTTCTTGATATTCAAGGAGAGTCCTTTCTTTGCACTCTCTGCACCTAAAATGTCCATCAATTATTGTAGATCTTTTGCATTATCCGCCACCAATTCTGCGTCACTGAATATAGCAGTATTTTAACATACTCTTATGTGCATATATATGTGACTTGAATACTGTGATTTGCATATAGACGGATTGTTCACATACATTGAATATGGAAGTATTTTCACGTACTGTGATTTCTATATATAAGTACCTTCACATACAGTGTTTTGCGTAAATAAGTACTCGTATTTTCACATACTGGAACATTGAAAATAAAATTATGTTCACATACTGTGATTTGCATAAATAAGATATCTTCACAAACTCAAACAGTGATTTGCATATAAAAGTATTATCACATACTGTAATTTGCATATAGAAGTATCTTCCTATAGTGTGATTTCTCTACATTGGTATCTTCACATATTGTCTTACCTATTGAAGTATCTTCACATACTGGGTTATATACATATTGTGATTAGCGTATAGAAGAATCTTCAATTATAGAAACTTTACATACAGAAGTATCTTCAAATATAGGAACTTTGCTTATTATAGAAGTCATCATCATCAAGTGTCATGCCGGCTCGCGTAGGCGTTCATGACCCTCCACAAATCTCGGTTATTTGTTTTCTTGATCAACTCTGTTGCTGATATTCCTCCGTGCTTATAGACGTATTCCTCACATATTGGGACTTTATATTTAGAAGTATCTTCAAATAAAGAACTTTGCATATAGAATCTCCAAATACTAATACATAGTTAAGTTTCACATACAGGGACGTTATACATATGGGAATGTCCCGAATGCAGTGATGTCGGTTCCTAAATCAATCAATCAATCAATCAATCAATCAATCAATACAGTGACATTAAATATGGAAATATTTTTCATATACAAGGAGATATACTTGTATGACTTCTCGGTACAAGTTAAGCCTTATACTAAGAATAATTTTTCACATAATACGACCTGCATTTAAAATGTTGTTAAGTAATACACACCTGAACTGGGATAACTCATGACATGTCTATATTATCTTCAGAATTATAACATGTTGCAAAATAGTTGGACAGAGAGACTTCAAAGTTTCAATAAATGTACGATCTGTATATTCTACTTCATAAAGATTATATCTCTAGAAAACGAGAGAACGAGAGAGAGAGAGAGAGAGAGAGAGAGAGAGAGAGAGAGAGAGAGAGAGAGAGAGAGAGAGAGAGAGAGAGAGAGAGAGAGAGAGAGAGAGAAGACGATATGTTGATGACACCATCTTGATAGCAACAAGTCAGGAAAAACTACATGAAATGATAGGTGTTTTGATTGTAGACAGTGTCAAAATTGGCTTCAGCTTGAATAATAGGAAGACAGAAATTATAGCATAGATCAAATAGACTGTTTGTGGTTCAGTGTATAACTAACGTACACGGCGCTAATCTGGAACCAGTACAGACATTCAAATATCTACATCTGTGTACAACATCAATTGGAAGATGTATAACATCACCTGAAAGATGTACAACATCGACTAGAAGATGTACAACATCGACTGGAAGATGTATAACATCAACTGGAAGATGTACAACATCGACAGGAAGATGTACAACATTAACTGGAAGATGTATAACATTAACTGAAAGATGTATAACATTAACTGGAAGATATACAACATTAACTAGAAGATGTATAACATTAACTGGAAGATGCATAACATTAACTGGAAGATGTATAACATTAACTGGAAGATGTATAACATTAACAGGAAGAAGCACAACATCAACTGGAAGATGTACAACATCGACAGGAAGATGTACAACAACATTAACTGGAAGATGTACAACATCGACAGGAAGATGTACAACATTAACTGGAAGATATACAACATTAACTAGAAGATGTATAACATTAACTGGAAGATGTATAACATTAACTGGAAGATGTATAACATTAGCTGGAAGATGTATAACATTAACTGGAAGATGTATAACATCAACTAGAAGATGTACAACATCAACTGGAAGATGCATAACATTAACTGGAAGATGTACAACATCAACTAGAAGATGTACAACATCGACAGGAAGATGTACAACATTAACTGGAAGATGTATAACATTAACTGAAAGATGTATAACATTAGCTGGAAGATGTATAACATTAACCGGAAGATATACAACATTAACTAGAAGATGTATAACATTAACTGGAAGATGCATAACATTAACTGGAAGATGTATAACATTAACTGGAAGATGTATAACATTAGCTGGAAGATGTAAAACATCAACTGGAAGATGTATAACATCAACTGGAAGATGAACAACATCAACTAGAAAATGTACAACATCAACTGAAAGATGTATAACATCAAATAGAAGATGTATAGCATGCATAACGAACATAATTTTTCCCTCGTAGTAGTTTCCTACTATGTGTCTATGATGTACTCGTGTCATCACAGTTTGTAGACGAGAGAAAGGGACAAGCAAAAAAAGTTGTATAACCTGAAGAACATCGTATGCAATATTTCTTTGTCAATGGAGTTTCGAAAAAGAATTCTAGCATGTTACATAGAACCAGTTTTATTATTGGGATTTTATTGCAAAGGCTAATGGACGAATCTTGAAAAAAGGTAGTGTCTGGCATATGAGACTACGACCTCCAGCATGAGAATGGAGATGGAAGCAGTAACAGCGCATTCCGATGACTAGAAGAGACCACTGCAACACACGTTGTATTTATTACGGATTCAAAGAGTATGCTAATTAAGGCGGAGAAAGGAATGTTTCGTGTGGAATGGCCATCGCCGCTTCCGGGGTCACAGATTGTGAGAATTGAATGGATATTTTCCCTGGCCATGCGGGGGTGCGGGGGAACAAACAAGCTGATAGACTAGCAGGGAAAGCACCTCGTGGTGGTAGATTGCCTATGGACAAGGGGGAGGTGGTCGTGCGCTTATGTGACCAGGTGGAGAAGGCGGGGGACTAGATTGAGAACTCGTATGTGGAAAGAATGAAATTGCGGAGGATCGGCAAGGGCTTTGGAAGAATCTCAAAACTGAAAGGGAAGACCAGAAAAACTTTAAATCAGATAGCGGTGGATAACTATTAGTAATATGACTCTTCGCTGGCTGTTGAACGACGGGACGGAGCGCATATGGGAGTGTCCTGAGTGCACTGATGTCGCTTCTTAACTTTACTCAACACAACTAAACAGTTTTATTATACTATCTGTGTATCGTGGACAATTAGTAAATCAGCAAACAAATCCATAGAAACTTCTGAGAAGTGGTGTTACAGAAGATTGCTAAAAATTATACGGACAGCCAGAAAAAGCAACGGAAGATAAGCCACAAAGAATCTTATCGCAAACATCAGAAATACGTTTATCCACATTATGAGAAAACAATAGTTTTAACATGTAACAACTGGATAGCCTTGTTAAAAGCGAGACAGGGGAAGATAGCGAGAAAAGATTATTGATAGCCTTGTGTCATAGTTCAGTACATTAATTGTTACATGCTATTTTCAAGATCTTTAAAGACATGATCGTCGACACCGATCGTCAAGGCACTTGATGATGATATACTATGAAATTACTATTACAGTTATGATGTCAGGGTTTATTATAAATGTATACATTATACAATAACAATTACACGTACGATATCATTGTGTATTCTAAACGTATGCATTATTCATTATGCAATAATAGTTAAATTTATGACGACATGGCATCTTCTAAATGTATGGATTATACAATAACAGTTAAATGTATGTTTCGTAGGGCGTGTTCTTAATATATACTTTACGAAAAAAGAACTTAAAGTTATGATGTTAGAATCTATTCTAAATGCATGCATTATGCAATGAGAGTTAAAAACAAGATCATATGGTATATTTTAAATGTATTCATTATGTAATAACAGTTAAATTTATGATGTCAGAGCGTATTCTAAATGTAAACAGTATGGAATGTTATGAAATGACAGTTAATGTTATGAGGTCAATGGTTATTATAAACTGATGCATTTTTAATTGACGCTTATTGTGTATTCTAAATGTGTAATATACAAAATGATTTGAAGTTACAGTTACAGTTGTGATGACAGGGTGTATTCTAAATGCATGCATTATTAAGTGACGTTCAAAGATATGACATCAGGGTCGATTCAAATGCATGGTCCACGCAATAGCAGGCGAAGAGATAATTCCATCTGTTTTATAAATATATAGACCGTGATAAGTAAGATGAAGCAATAATGTCATGTGATTTATTAATACATATTCCATGAAATATCAGATGTAGCGATAATGTCATGTGTTTTATAAATACATAGTCCATGCAATGTCAGATGAAGCGATGATGTCATCTGTTTTATAAATCCATGAAATCTCAAATGTAGCGATAACGTCATGTGTATTATAAATACATAGTCCATGCAATGACAGATAAAGCGACAATGTCATGTGTTTTATAAATACATAGTCCACGCAATAACAGATGAAGCGACAATGTCATGTGTATTATAAATACATGATCCGTGTAATGCAATGTTAATCACGGAGTTTGCTTTATGCACAGGGACCATGTGATGATAGTTGAATGCAAGGATGCTATCGTACATTTAAAATATATAGAGCATGCGATGACAGTTGATGTGGTTGTAGCATGATGGATCAGAATCCCCCATTCCCAGCCCGACACATTCATAAAAATACTTTCGATTTGAGCGGCGTTTCCAGATAGAAGGACGATTCTTGGAATAGTAAGTTCCAGAACGAGTTGGGGGAGGGCAGCGGTATATGCGCTTGTCTTTTGATTGGTTAATAGGTGGCAGCCCGCGCTGTTTGCTAGGCCACATTTGAAAATTGGCAGTTCGAGCCAAGATTCCATCCGGAGCGGTAGCTATTTTGTGACGTGATGACAAAAATGCCCTAAAAGATTATATAATATATTGTTCTCTGGACAACAGGTACCACTTTAAAACATACTTTAATGTTGTAGTTGTGCCTAGTGAACGAAAGAGAAGAATATAAGAGTATTTTATGAATAAAATGTGAAAAGTGAAAACAGAACTTCTGTGCGCCAGTATTCTGAATACTGCTTCTTCAACCTTGACATGTCTTTCACGCTGTATACTCCAAGTGCATATCAATCCCTTGTTGTGACTGGTTGCGTATGCTTGATGAATGTATAGTACACTCATGCAAATTCGCAAACCCAAACCCCTTGTGCATTCTTCATGCCTAGGATGACTCATTCTTAAATCAACTGTACCTTTGCTCTCGCGAGTTAACATATGGCAGTCTGAATTGGAATGGGTGATGTAAACATGTACAAGTTCCTTTGTAAAACGCTGAGAATGTTGGAGTGAATGAGCTGGTGCTTTGATAAGTAGCCTCTCACATTAGTAGAAAGACAGATGCTTCATATCAATATGTAGGCGGGACGTGATGGCACGCCAGAATTGCAAAGTTCATGTGATGGCCTGGTGGCTAGATTACGCTCAAGAGAATACCATTTCTCTCTGCAGCATTACACGGGTACCTCTACTGTTGGTAGGTTCATATAAACTAGTTCCTAAGAGGACAATAGGTGTGTGAACCTGTGTCTTAGTTGGCTGAATATAATGTATGGCTCATGCAAATTTACAAGGACTAAACATGTTTTTCCCATATGCGCTTGGTGCATATGTGAACAATTGCTTGGCAATTGAGCTTCTGTTACCGACTGTAGTAGACATGAACATTACTCAGTGGGGAAACAGCACATGATGATGATGAAGATGATGTACCTGTGAGTCAAGTCTGTCTGAGAAAAGGGGTGAGGTCTGGCATTGCTGAGTGAGTGTATATGGAATAGGACATTTATGCACCAACATGACAACCATTGGAATGGATGTCTGGTCTGCTAATTGGGTAAATGCCATTAGTTAATACATAATGCAGATTGCAGTTGTAAATGCCTATTTTCCATTTCCCTTCACAATGCCTGTCCCATGTTGCTATGTCACAATGCTTGCTGTACTGTGTCTGGTCCTCCTTGTGCCCAGGTCTACTGTGGTTCAAACATGGTGGAACTTAGACCACATAAATGCTTGTAATTGTGTTAAGCTACCCTGTCTCAGCATATAGGTCTTGTGATTACCACAGTACATCACAGTGAAATTCACTACATCATCAACTAGGAGAGGTGTTTTTGGTCAACATCCTCCCTTAACCTTCCCCATCTCCATCTGTGTATGTTAATGTATGATAACATCATCTTTTAACAAATGTAAAGAGATGTTGTGCCATTTTGTATATTGACAGAGAACAAGATGATGGTGGAGAGGCTTTTCATATATCATCTGGGACAACTAACCAGTAGTCCCTAAATCCAGAACCAATTCTGTTCTCAAAAGGAATAGTTCTGAAGACTTCAGTGATCATAATTATCAATGACATCTGAGAACTAAACAACAAGTCTATGGTGGTTAACCTCATTCAAGACGTCTGGTGAAATGACTGGGACAATGGATTGTTTAGCTAGGACTTATCTTAGTTAATCTCCAGCCTGGTGCTCACACAGTGTTTTTTTTTCAGAATGAAGACTTGTAGAGTAAGTGAGATAGACTGAGGAGAAAGAAGACTGGGACATATTTGTATCTTAGATCTTCCTCTACAGGAAAAGTAGAACAAATTCCTAGGTGTCAACTTCATGAACAGTCAACTCACCGGTGAAAGACAGGGCTGTAACCTTTCTTCAAACTGTGACAGTAGGGGATAATTAGTCTGACTTGGAAAATCATCATGGGGAGAACTGCAACCTGAGCTTGTCCAACACCCATCATAGGTGCTAAAAGGATTAAACAGACCAGTGGAGCAGAATGTCCCTATGCTTGCCCCAGGTTATGGCTTATCTTGGTTTTCCCTCATTAACAGTAGAAGAAAGGATAAAAGTCAATGGTGTAGTGGAGATTAGAGAGGAGAGGAGGAGGAGAAGTTTGGTTATTGGTTGGAGGAGGGATCCGAGTGTGGTATCATGTTTCTCTACATGCATGTGTGACATATTTTTTGCATTTCTATGTAATGATTGAAGTGTTGACATGACAGAGAGATGAACCATGGATCATCACTCGACTCACCATCAGCTCAATAAACAGTATTATTGAACCAGTGTTTTAAGTACATGTCCCCAGTGAATTTCTTGTACAGTTGCTGTCAAGTGTTGTCTCTGGTGACTGTCTTAAGTGCTGTGGTTGATTATACATATTGTGAAAAGTCTTGTATAGATGTTGTCAAGTATCTCTTATGATGTAAGTCTTGTACAATGGCTGGTGTACACAATTCCTTGTGAATGTATGTCCCACTTTTGTCAAGAAACTGTCATGTAGATGTCTTGTCCAACAGATGTAATGTACAGTTATTGTTGAGTTTGTCTACAAAAATTGAATCCTACAGTCCCAAAGTCAATTGGGACAAACTGATATAGGTCACAATGACAAAATAAAGAAAAGAAGATCTAATGTGACGGACGAATAGCACACTGGCAACATTATAATGAGAGAGATGGATCCTCAGTTGTACAGGGGCGAAGAGTCCAGATCTCCTTTTGGTCTTGAGGGAACCTTTTACTTCTTTTATAAATTTCTGTGTAGATACATAATAGTCTCACAGTGGGGGTTTGAGCCAAAGAAAAGTGGTTCTCCAAAAAGGCTATTGCGGGAATGATTAGCTCATTTGAGTGACCTCTAGACATAAAACGTGCTAAATCATATCCTTTATCTTGTTATTTATTATTCAAGATATATCTCCAGAGAACACTACTAACTAGGTCCTCTGTCAACTATCAAATTTGTCACATAACTGGGGGGCTCGTCCGGGATATAAACCCTGGGAAAAAGAACACTCGTCTCGGATTTAAACCCTGGTAATAACCTGCTAGGGGCTCACATACCTGATGCCCTGATGACGGGATACAAACGTTGGGTATACCCGGCATAGGACTCACTTTTGGGATCTTTATGTTGGTATTAAAATCCGGGGTGACCTCTCGCAAATCAGACCCAATTCTTGGAGTTTTTATGGTGTTGTTTAATGGACCCTGTCTCTTATATGAGGGCAACTGTCCAGACATGTAAACCCACAAGTAAATCTCTAGAAGGTTTGATTTCATTAATAGTGATAATATTGCATGTATCACTGTTTTAATATATCAGTTAGGAATTCAATGTAGCAGACTGAAAATGATGTATAAATATCTTATGGGTCAACATAATTGCTTGTATCCATGATATTTATGTTCTCAGTATGAAATGATTTATTAGCTTGTCAATATGTTGTATAATTTTGTGCATGCTGGTTATTCAATATATGTATCCAAAAATTAAGGTACCTGAAACACCAGAGAACACAAATTATTTAATATAACTGAGACAGCTATTACAGGGGGAAATTCATTTTTGTCCCTGAAATTAAGACACTTAAGTAAATGAATATGAGGCCTACTCCATCTCCAAATTAATTGCTTGCATGGGAGAGAGAGGGGAATATTGTTGTAAATACAACATTTTTAATGTCACCACATCACATAAGATAACAACTCCTTATATTCTCTTCTCCCCATAACATGCTTGCAACACTGAGAGTAGAGAGTGTGAACCCTGATGGAAAACTTGGGCAACCATTAAGACACCTCACTAACAATCTCTCTCAGTATAGTCAGTATTCGTACCGGCTAATGTCCAGTGTCGATTCGACGTTGGATTTATTCTTCAGTTGTGTAATCTTGTCAGTAGCCCTGATCAAGCTGCTGAGAAAGTGAGCACAATTGAAATCTCCAGGAGAAACATCCTTATCAACTCAGTCACTCGCCATTCCTGAAGTAGTGGTATTATTAAGCGTACTTGATACGTGATGGACGAGATGAAGGGAAAATTCTACCTGATGTCATGGGCGGTCATACAAAACCGACCACAGTCTGGTGTCTATAAGGCATTAGTCTATTGTTCGATGGTGTAATCTCTCTGGTGTACTAGGATCCACGTCACCAGGAGTTAACTCATTGAATCTCCAGGAAGGCCATCAAAATAACTGGACCCCTAGCCATTTATATGGAAGTGGAGAGCGTACGCAAAGTATGTGTCTGGGAAACGATGGATAACCAACCTGATGTCATTGGCGTATCATACGACTAGGAGCATAACGTGGACAACCTGAAAAATTTCATGAAGAGATAAAACAGGATCCGTCTCCGACGTCGGACGTCAATTCATCCTCAGTTGAGAAAGCGTTTCTGCCTGAAAATGGTGGAGAATTAAAGGACGGACAAAGTTGAGTACAACTGATGTCCTTCTCCTTTTTCATCCTCAATTTGAGAAGACTTTTCTGCCTGAAAAATGGTGGGAATGTAGCTCGGCTCTAGACAAGAGCAAAGTCTGTGATGGAATGGACTAATAAGGATTACTGTCTCCAAACAGTTAACTCTTATATGGTAGAGATCACTGCAACTTCAGCAGTTGACACTCTATACACAATGTCTGCGATAGAGTGGACTAACGAAAGATCACTGTTTTCAAACAGCGGACTCCTTTCAAGATAAAGATCCCTGCACTCCAGCAGTCGACTCTTTATATAAGTAAGAACCATGCATTGAGCAGTGGAATCTTATATTATTACTGAGATGCGAGGTATATTCACAAGACCTGGCCAGTCATGTCCTCAAAGTCAGTGAAAATGGCTTCCAAAAATTCCAGTCAATATTGGGATCTATGAAGCTATACCCATATAATCACACCCCTTCAAAGGTGGCTGTGATAATGACGAACCTCTCTGTGCTGAGAGGGAACGCCTCAATCGCCAAAAGTAAACGTTTTGCTCATGTGGGAGAGAAAGAACGGATACTCCAGCCACTCAAAAGCATTTAGCTCAAGCATGGCTGAAGACAACTAGTGGATATTCCACCTGGAATTCTATATTAGTAGTAGTAGATGTCACAGTCTGGCTGCATCTACAAATTCAGTTGCTACGTTAGAAAATAGAGCAACTAAGGAGAGAAAATGCTGTCACTTCTCACAACAAATCAAAATAGAGGCCTAACGGAATGAGGAAATCTCAGCCAATAAGTGCACCTCTAAATCTATGGTAAGACTACAGAAATAAGTCAAGGAAATATAATGGGAAATTGCTACCATCTGCAAACACAAGAGGCTTATTGGAAAGGTAGACCCTGTGTCCAACGCTAACCAAATCTGCACTAGTAGATTTTAGTCTTAACAAGTTCTGCAGCGGCTGCTATACAGTTCACCCGGAAGTGATTGTCTTTGCTCCGGTGATGATCAAAAATTTTAACCCAGTTCCAAATGCCAAGATTACTGTTGGAGAAAGTGTTCAGTTAAATACACTCTCACAGGATTATCATTCTCCAGTGGCGAAGGGAAGAATGAAGTTCTGATAAGGTGAAAGGTTGAGAGATACATGGAATGCAACCATTCTCTCTAAACGTCATCTGGAAGTTGGCTTAATTGCAAAGCCATTACTTCACATAATGAATCTCTATGGTCCATTCATACATTACGAAATGGTGTGACTCAGAGAGATCATTTATCACAACAGGAAATATAGCAAGGATGTCGGCGATGGAACACTGTCAGAGGTAAATAGAAGGGCAGTTCACAGATGAGTGGAGTCAGGACTCCTGATGCTCCCAGTGACTTAAAGGAACTTAATGCAGGGCTAACTTCATGGTCTTTGCGTTTGCCACCAAATTCATCAACAGATGCAATGTTGGGGCAGATTTTTTTTTAAGGAGAAAAATCACTTAGTTCCAAATGTACTACTCTAGTAGGGTAAAGGGAGACAGGGAGTAATTGACAAAACCACCTGAGGGATCTGGGAACTGTGGATTTCTGAGATCATCTGTCATACCTATGAAAGATTTAAGAGAGGGGCCATGTAGCATGATGGATCAGAATCCCCCATTCCCAGCCCGACACATTCATAAAAATACTTTCGATTTGAGCTGCGTTTCCAGATAGAAGGACGATTCTTGGAATAGTAAGTTCCAGAACGAGTTGGGGGAGGGCAGCGGTATATGCGCTTGTCTTTTGATTGGTTAATAGGTGGCAGCCCGCGCTGTTTGCTAGGCCACATTTGAAAATTGGCAGTTCGAGCCAAGATTCCATCCGGAGCGGTAGCTATTTTGTGACGTGATGACAAAAATGCCTTAAAAGATTATATAATATATTGTTCTCTGGACAATACCTGGGCTCCTAGGTCTGCCCGGCCTTAAATGGTTACCAGGAAATGTTTTTGTTGTTAACGTGGTTATGGTGGTGGACCACTTTACTAAACGAGTGCCTACTGGTCTTTACAAATATGGGGCTAGCACCATGTTCCCAAAACTCCTAAAGGCGTGTAAAAGAGCCCCTTACTTATTTATTATGAGAGCGAGGTTCTGCAAAGAGCATGCTACTGAATGAAAGATTTACTTTACATTTAACTGCTAGTGTGTGTTGAGAACGATCACATTCGGGGAAATGGACTTTATGCACATAATTGCCATTTATTTATCTTTTATCAAAGGTTATAAATGTATTGTTTTGTTGGGAAAAGTGAGTACTGATTGTCCAGAGCATACAAGCACCGTTGCAGAATTAATAAGTGTGAAAGTAAGAAATAGTGTTTGTGGATATTTCTTGACAGATGGGTTACATCTTGATATAAGTATACTGGTTGAAAGGGGAATCTACAGATGTGATGTGTATGATCATAATTATATGCCATGCCGACTGAAGTGGGTGATCATGCGTCTCCACATCGTGCGATCTCGAACAGCACGTATCAGTTCGTTTGCTGACACCTTCGCGTGGCATTGCAATAAGCTGACATGATTCTTGCATTGCTGTCTTCCTCACTCTCCCTTCCCACAAATCGCTCACGTTGCAATAACAACAGGTTCTAAACTTGTTCTTCTCATAATGTGTCCAAGAAATTACTATTGCCTCTTTCTGGTGTTTCTGATAAGATATATTTTCGCCGTAGCCTTTTTAAAAACATTTACATAACTCAATGTGGCTGTTCAAGGAAGTTTCAGCATTTTTTAAACCTCTGTGAAGTTTTCTCTGCTAATTGTCCACTCACTATGGCTATTCAAGGATTTTTTAGCATTTTTTAAAACCTCATCTGTAAAGCTTTCTCTACTAATTGTCCATTCGCTTTTGCTGTTCAGGGAATTTTCAGCATTTTGTAAACCTCATCCTGTAATGCTCTCTCTGCTAATTGTCAACGCACTTTGGCTGTTCAAGGAATGTTCAGCATTTTTAAAACCTCATCTTTGAAGCCAGCAGTGAGTCCCAATACTTATGGTAACACATGCAGTCTGATTTTGTGTCCACTTGGCCTTAAAAAGAGACCTGTAAATTTTATGTGAGTATATCATGGAAAGGAATAAGAAGTGAGAATTGAAACCTGGCATTTATATTTTTAACGCCAATAATATCTATTGCATACACCTTCGTATATCTTTTCTTCCTGGATAGTCTTCTTACTTGTAGATTTACGCTTTTCATAATCCGCTGTGTAGATTATTGTAGTGATTTTCTTCTCAATGACTGACAAACACGACTGGAGTCGACACTAAACTGGTGGATAGTTCTATAGTTGTTTGATGCTTTGAGTTCAGTATTTATGTACATAAACATGGTTATGCATATTCAGCTTTGGAAATACATGGGTGGCTTCATATAATAACCCCCTACGCCGTAAGGTTGCGTTGGTACACTGTTCCCCATCCTACCATCCGTATGTAGAGGCATGTGCTTGCTGGCAAACGATGCGGACGGGTGTGGGAAGCACAAGATGTCAGTGCATAGAATGACCAGACGGCCATGCCCTCATCATGCAAGGAGACGAGCAATCCACACCAGGTGGCGTATGATGAAACGACATTGTCGCCTGCATCTGAAGACCCATGGTAGCTGAAACACAAGAAGGCTCGTAGTGAGGACTGCAAGGCATCATCTGAGTGTGTCCCATTGGTGAAGCAGCCGAGCAGGGGTAAGGATAATACTGGGCTTTGTAGAAACCTCTGTGGTGACTTGGACAAGGGTGTGGGTGTGCAATGTGTTGATGTGGGTGCTGGAACGAGTAATTCGAAGATGGTGGTGCCTTCAAGAACTGCAAACTTTCACCTGGACAGCTCTTGTTTGCGCTGTTTGAACAAACTCCATCTGATCCTAGTGAAGATTTATTCCTTAGAATTCTGCTGATGGAACTGACGGACGGCACGTTGTATTTGTCACACACGCCGTCAGTCAACAGTTTTTCCCGTATCTCCCAAGCAAAAATTCCAGGATCTTTATCTTTATACACTCTTATATGTTTCACAACATTGGGCGTGGTTACCCTAGGCTTAGACCCACCTATTGCTCCTGGCAAAATCGATCCGGTTTCATTATAGCGTGCCAGTATTTTGGAGACACACCCATGAGAGACTCGTAACTGTCGACTGATGTCACATGGGCGTACCCCAAGTTGGGCCAGTTCCACTATTCGAAGTCTGATGGCGTTGGGAAGTGGTCTACCGTTCACAAACACGCCGCCCAGTTGGTTCACCTCGCCATAGGACTGGTGATCTGTCAAGGAGGGAAATGATACGGTTAGTGCAGGCGAAAGTAATGTCATAACATACACAGTATTAACTCTTGCTGTACCGCAGGCTATAAGAAATTGCTGAACATTCGCCCCATATTTACTACACTCCACGTAGAGTCGGGAGTCATGTCAGTGAGGAGACTATCATGTTTACCTATCGGCCTATTGACCATGTGTTCGAATGTCCATCTTGGAGAATTTTTAAAAGTTGACTTGATCTTCAAAGTATACCCATTCTAAACATGGACAACAGGAAATGGCATTGTAGGTAAAGACGGCAGGCGTGACACTGCGTAATTACCCATCATCATTAGTTGATACAAGAGGAACTAGCACCATATACCCCCATAACTTCAAGTCCTGTAAAGCGCTCCTTTCATTTTTTAAGCCATTTAGAGTTTTCCCAGTAGTTCAGTCTCCATACGTCAAGGCTAAATAAAAACTAAACATCATAAACTTTTATATTATATTCCAATTGTTTGTCTATACACGTAGTTCATGCACATGCTACTACAGGGTGTATTTTTAATGACTGTGCAGTGTTTTAAAATATTACCGGTTGAAGTTTTGTATTTAAGTAATATGTTGCATGAACTTTACATAGGGTGAGGATAAAACTTGGACCGGCAATATTTCCAAACACTGCACATTAAAAATACATCCTATAATTCTAGTACACTGGACTTATTTTTGAGTGTGAATTAGCTTTCCAGTGTCCCTCGCCATCAGGCTAATCCGCTCAAATTTCTGAGTTAAGTGTAATTTACGTCCTTAAGCCACGGACGAGATGTCAACATTTTAGTCCAAATGACGCTTATAGGGGTTGCACCCGTATCCCTGAATCAGCACACCGGATGTTCAAGAACGAGCACGTTTATTGACTCGGCCATGTCTCCATCACATTCCATTATTTCGACACTGTTATTGAAGGTAATCTGTGTGTTTAATTGTGGTGAACAATTTCCGTTATAAATCCACATGAAGCAATACGCTTCACCGTAATTACACGAGATTTACTCTCAAAGAGCTGATTAGATTTGAGTTCAAGTTGAGTCAAGAACACATATCGCACCTTTCGAGACATCCCCACACGTGCTACGTCCTCATCTGCACCAGCCATCGATGAGACACAATATTAATCGGACAAGTAACAGTCTGATTATGTGTTCGTGTGGTCTTTCCTCGGAGTTTAAAGTATCAGCCAGATCCTCTGGTCATTCACTATAGCGCCATTCTCTCCAAGCCTTGATGATCTGCCCGTGCTTCTGCACTATACATGCTTCCAAAGGTCGATGACTACTAACTACTGCTGAGTGCAAATTGTTACATTTCTATAAGAAGGCGTTTGACTGCAGAAGGCAGGGCCGTGCTTGGCTATGGTACAGAGAGGTGGCCACAACACGTGGCACAGGGGGGGGGGAGGGGCGCTGCATAAGCTGCGAAAGAGGGGCGGCATTTCGAAGACATGCATCATTAAGGAGCGGCATTTCGAAGACTTGCACCATACTGAGAAAATCTACCGTACGGCCCTAAGAGAACGACAAAAAGGAGACCATGAAATTGGTAATTTAAGATCCCAAAGAGAAACGGCAAACACATATAATATATACTACTACATATACTACAATATATAGTACAGCATATATCTGACACAGATCCTATGTTGTTTGTACTTAGAGTTTCTCCTCAATGAAATACATGACACTGGATTACCTAAAGACTACTAGAGAAAATTATCAACCCACGCTTAATCTATGCCAACCCATATGTGCTGTGTCTAACAATGACCAGGCTGCATTTTAATATGTGTCTCCATCGATGTGACGTTCCAGTACCAGTGTTACACATTCCGCTGGTTTCTGAAATTGCAGAGGAAAAACAGAATTCTGAAAAGATATCCCCACGGCGATGGTACTTTAGTCTGGAGGAAAGTCGCTACATGACTCTCACTATGATAGATGCACACCTTTTCAGAATCGAATGACCTGAACGACATCGCACCGGACTTAGGATTTAAAACTCAGTCTTTCACAATATGCATAAAGCCACCAACCAACCAGCCTGATAGGCAACCAATGAATCAAGCTCGTGGTTCCCTGAACAACTATATACTTCATGAGGATTCTTGTAGGATACTTTGAAAAATGTGTAGCTATATTTCAACATTCAATCAATCAATCAATCAATCAATCAATCATGTGCCACGCCTGAAAGCGTGGGCGGTCATGACTCGCTTTAAACGAATCATAATGTACTAGGCACTATCAAAGAGGTAGTTTGCCGTTGCTTTCCTCTATGGCAGTGACCATACTGGCCGGATGATCGCAACCATTGTCTCTCGAAAGAGATCCTCTGCCTGCCTTCGCGAAACTCGAGACCATAACCAACAAATATCTGTCGGCTGCCCTCAAAATTGCATCCACCACCTGCCTTCCTTGGCTTCTTTTGATCACTTCCAATAAATGAACACGAAATAACATCACATAATCCACAGGATAACACTATCCACGGGAAATCCATAGGAAATCCACAGGAAATCCACATAAACACACTGAACAGCGTCTCCCCGAAGAACAAAGGGTCATCTCGTCACCATTGTACCGGATTCAGGATAACGTTTAATTTTTTTTTTAAGGAGACTTGAGTTGGTTTCATTACTTTCATCGTCATCATCTTCATCATTATCTTCTTCTTCTTCTTCTTCTTCTTTCTTTTCTTCTTCTTCTTCTTCTTCTTCTTATTATTATTATTATTATTATTATTATTATTCACTGTTTCTTTTTCTTTATCATCATCTTCTTCTTCTACCCTCCTCTTCTTCTGTTTCTTCTTCTGCTGCTGCTGATGCTGCTGCTGTCGCTGTTGCTTCTTCTTCTTCTCCTCCTATTCTTCTTCTTCTTCTTCTTCTTCTTCTTCTTCTTCTTCTTCTTCTTTTCTACATCTTCGTTTTCTTCTACTACATCTTCCTCCTTTATCTCCTCTTCCTTACTTTTGCTCCTCTTACTTTTTCTTCACCTAGCTTGCTGTGTTCTAGTAATGTACTGTATTGTGAGAAAATTAGGCGTGTTAAACCAAATATACGTAAAGTGCTCTTTGAAAACAATAGCTGTTAAAAGAACTAGCATAGACAAAGTCGTTTTAAGTTAAGAGCTAAATCAAAACAAATTCACACCCCACTCATGTCACCATAGACACCTGTCAGTAATGGTTTCCCTAAGGCACAAAAGGGTTGAAAACTGCAGCTCTGGGGTGTTGATGTGTTTAAGACATTCTCTCATGTATATGATGTTGATAAAACATTCTCTCGTGTATCTGATGATGTGATTAAAACATCCTCCCATTTAAAAGATCTTGATAAAAAGTTATCACGTTATCTGATGTGGTTAAAACATTCCCTCGTGTATCTGATGTGGTTAAAACATTCTCTCGTGTGTCTGGTGTGATTAAGACACTCTCTCGTGTGTCTAGTGTAGTTAAAACCTTATCTCGTTTATCTAGTGTAGTTAAGACATTCCCTGGTGTATATGATGTGGTTAAAACATGCTCTCGTGTATCTGATGTGGTTAAAACATGCTCTCGTGTATCTGATGTATCTGATGTGGTTGAAGCATGCTCTCGTGTATTTGCTGTGATTGAAGCATTCCCTCGTTATCTAGTGTGGTTAAGACATTCTCTCGTGTATCTAGGGAGTCTCCGTGGCGGAGTGGTCAAGCCGTCTGACTCGGGCTCCGAAGGTTGTGGGCATGATTCCGAGCAGCATCCTTCGGTTCAAGAGTTCATTTTTTAAAGACTCATGGGGGTCGTCGCTGGAGTTACGGAGTTCGTGCTTTGTGCGACGCTTTCTGCGCTACGAAAACAGACTGAGTCATATGCAATTAAACCCGGTGCGATGAAGTCAACCCTGTCGACATTTAAGCGACTTTTTCTCGTGTATCTAATGTGGTTTAAACATGCTCTCATGTATCTGATGTGGTTAAAACATGCTCTGGTGTATCTGATGTGGTTAACATATTATCTCATGTATCTAAAGTGGTTAAAACATGCTCTGGTGTATCTGATGTGGTTAACATATTATCTCATGTATCTAAAGTGGTTAAAACATGCTCTGATGTATCTGATGTGGTTAACATATTATCTCATGTATCTAAAGTGGTTAAAACATGCTCTGGTGTGTCTGATGTATTTAACATATTATCTCATGTATCTAAAGTGGTTAAAACATGCTCTGGTATATCTGATGTGGTTAACTTATTATCTCATGTATCTAAAGTGGTTAAAACATGCTCTGGTGTATCTGATGTGGTTAACTTATTATCTCATGTATCTAAAGTGGTTAAAACATGCTCTGGTATATCTGAGTGTGGTTAACTTATTATCTCATGTATCTAAAGTTGGTTAAAAACATGCGCGGGTATATCTGATGTGGTTAACTTATTATCTCATGTATCTAAAGTAGTTAAACATGCTTATGGTGTATATGATGTGGTTAACTTATTATCGCATGTATCTAAAGTGGTTAAAAATAGGCTCATGGTGATATCTGATGTGGTTAACTTATTATCTCATGTATCTAAAGTAGTTAAAACAGTGCTCTGGTGTATATGATGTGGTTAACTTATTATCTCATGTATCTACAGTGGTTAAAAACATGCTCTGGTATATCTGATGTGGTTAACTTATTATCATCATGTATCTAAAGTAGTTAAAATATGCTCTGGTGTATCTGGATGTGGTTAACTTATTATCTCATGTATCTAAAGTGGTTAAAACATGCTCTGGTGTATCTGATGTGGTTAACTTATTATCTCATGTTATCTAAAGTAGTTAAAACATGCTCTGGTTGTATATGATGTGTTAACTTATTATCTCATGTATCTACAGTGGTTAATGCTCTGGTATATCTGATGTGGTTAACTTATTATCTCATGTATCTAAAGTGGTTAAAACATGCTCTGGTATATCTGATGTGGTTAACTTATTATCTCATGTATCTAAAGTAGTTAAAACATGCTCTGGTGTATATGATGTGGTTAACTTATTATCTCATGTATCTAAAGTGGTTAAAACATGCTCTGGTATATCTGATGTGGTTAACTTATTATCTCATGTATCTAAAGTAGTTAAAACATGCTCTGGTGTATATGATGTGGTTAACTTATTATCTCATGTATCTAAAGTAGTTAAAACATGCTCTGGTGTATCTGATGTGGTTAACTTATTATCTCATGTATCTAAAGTGGTTAAAACATGCTCTGGTGTATATGATGTGGTTAACATATTATCTCATGTATCTAAAGTAGTTAAAACATGCTCTGGTATATCTGATGTGGTTAACTTATTATCTCATGTATCTAAAGTGGTTAAAACATGCTCTGGTGTATATGATGTGGTTAACTTATTATCTCATGTATCTAAAGTAGTTAAAACATGCTCTGGTGTATATGATGTGGTTAACTTATTATCTCATGTATCTACAGTGGTTAAAACATGCTCTGGTATATCTGATGTGGTTAACTTATTATCTCATGTATCTAAAGTGGTTAAAACATGCTCTGGTATATCTGATGTGGTTAACTTATTATCTCATGTATCTAAAGTAGTTAAAACATGCTCTGGTGTATATGATGTGGTTAACTTATTATCTCATGTATCTAAAGTGGTTAAAACATGCTCTGGTATATCTGATGTGGTTAACTTATTATCTCATGTATCTAAAGTAGTTAAAATATGCTCTGGTGTATATGATGTGGTTAACTTATTATCTCATGTATCTAAAGTAGTTAAAACATGCTCTGGTGTATCTGATGTGGTTAACTTATTATCTCATGTATCTAAAGTGGTTAAAACATGCTCTGGTGTATATGATGTGGTTAAGACATTCGCTCGTGCATCTGCATTGTGCCGGGATATAGTTTCTGTCAATAATGTAACTGAGCTCGGCGTGACTGAGAGGTTTAACGTGCCTTTTCTTTCTCTTTTGATCCGTGTAGTGGGTTCGCTGCAGCGCCAATCTCCATTTAGTTGTATGTTTTTTACAGGTCGTTAGAATTAGCTCCGACATATATTGTCTGTGATGTACTAAGCAGTATTAGTTCTGTCTTGCTTTCTGAACGGCCGACGAGTCATACCATCGAAATCAATGCAAAGCAATCTGTTTCAAAATTGCCAGCAGCTGATATCGAACCCTCGATTTGGTATGACCGGAAATTTTGAAAGTGCAGCCTCAGTATCACCTAAGTCACTGTGCCGGTCAATTGCACTTGAATGCTGATGTATCGTCCTAGACTTGGGGACAAAAGGCTCGTGGTCTACTAGAGATAAGGAAAACTCAAAAATAAAAGCCTCAATTTCAAGGTGAATCCAATTGATGAATTGGGTGGCCATGGTTAAAATGGTCGTTAACGTGGGGCGTTTTGGTGTGTGAGGGAGATACCGGGTATATGGGCGTCTGATGAGTGGGGGGGGGGGGGGGGGGGAGACACCGGGTATATGAGCATCTTCTGGGCGTCTGATGACTGGGGGGAGGGGGGAGACCGGGTATATGAGCGTCTTCTGGGAGTCTGATGAGTGTGGGAGAGGAAGGAGACACCGGGTATATGAGCGTCTTCTGGGCGTCTGATGAGTGGGGGGGTTGGGGAGACACAGGGTATATGAGCGTCTTCTGATCGTCTGATGAGTGGGGGGGGGGCGGGGGTTGGGGAGACACAGGGTATATGAGCGTCTTCTGATCGCCTGATGAGTGGGGGGTTGGGGAGACACAGGGTATATGAGCGTCTTATGATCGCTGATGAGTGGGGGGGGGTTGGGGAGACACAGGGATATGAGCGTCTTCTGATCGTCTGATGAGTGGGGGGGGGGGGGGGGGGGGGGGGTTGGGGAGACACAGGGTATATGAGCGTCTTCTGATCGTCTTCTGATGAGTGGGGGGGGGGGAGGACACAGGGTATATGAGCGTCTTCTGGGCGTCTGATGATGTGGGGTGGGGGGCGGGGGGGGGGGACACAGGCGTATATGAGCGTACTTCTGGGCGTCGATGAGTGGGGGGGGTTGGGGAGACACAGGGTATATGAGCGTCTTGATAGTACTGATGAGGGGGGGGTGGGGGGGGTTGGGGAGACATCAGGGTATATGAGAGTCTTCTGATAGTCTGATGAAGTGGGGGGGGGGGGGGGTTGGGGAGACACAGGGCTATGAGCGTCTTCTGGGCGTATGATGAGTGGGGGGGGGGGGGGGGGAGACACAGTGTATATGAGCGTACTTCTGGGAGTCGGATGAGTGGGGGGGGAGGGACACAGGGTATATGAGCGTCTCTTTGATGTGATGAGTGGGGAGGGGGGGAGACACATGGGTATATGAGCGTCTTCTGGGCGTCTGATGAGTGTGGGGGGGGAGAGACACAGGGTTTATATGCAGCGTCCTTATGCGGCGTCTGATGAGTGGGGGAGGTGGGGAGACACAGGGTATATGAGGTCTTCTGATAGTCTGATGAGTGGGGGGAGGGGAGACACAGGTATATTGAGCGATTCTGACGGCTTGATGAGGGGGGGGGGAGACATAGGGTTAATGAGCGTCTTCTGGGCGTCTGATGAGTTGTGGGGGGGGGGAGACACAGGGTATTGAGCGTTCTTCTGGGAGTCTGAATGAGTGGGGGAGTTGGGAGGACACAGGGTATATGAGCGTCTTCTGATCGTCTGATGAGTGGGGGGGGGGAAGCACAGGTAATGAGCGTCTTCTGATCGTTGTCTGATGAGTGGGGGGGGGGAGACACAGGGTATATGAGCGTTTTCTGGGCGTCTGATGAGTGGGGGGGGGGGGTTGGGGAGACACAGGGTATATGAGCGTCTTCTGGGCGTCTGATGAGTGAGGGGGGGGGGGGGGGTTTGGGGAGACACAGGGTAATGAGGTCTCTGGGCGTCTATTGATGAGTGGGGGGGTTGGGGAGACACCGGGTATATGAGCGTTTATGATCGTCTGATGAGTGGGGGGGGGGGGGGGGTTGGGAGGGGAAACAGGGTATATGAGCGTCTTATGATCGCCTGATGAGGTGGGGGGGGGGAGACACAGGGTATATGAGCGTCTTCTGATCGCCTGATGAGTGGGGGGGGGGAGACACAGGGTATATGAGCGTCTTCTGATCGTTGATGAGTGGGGGGAGACAACGGGTATATGGACGTCATTTGGCGTCTGATTAGTGGGGGGGGGGGGGAGACACCGGGTATATGAGCGTCTTCTGATCGCCTGATGAAAGTGGGGGTTGGGAGACACAGGGTATATGAGCGTCTCTGATGCCTGATGAGTGGGGGGTTGGGGAGACACAGGGTATATGAGCGTCTTCTGATCGCCTGATGAGTGGGGGGGGAGACACAGGTATATGAGCGTCTTCTGATCGTCCTTGATGGAGGTGGGGGGGGGGGGGAGAGATCACAGGGTTATATGAGCGTCTTTCTGACGTCCTGATAAGTGGGGGGGAGACACCGGGTATATCGAGCGTCTTCTGGGCGTCTGATGAGTGGGGGGGGGGGGAGACCCGGGGTATATGACGTCTTCTGGTCTGTCTGATGAGTGGGGGGGGGGGGAGACACGGGTATATGAGCGTCTTCTGGGCGTCTGATGAGTGGGGGGGGGGAGGACTACGGGTTATATGAGCGTCTTCTGGGCGTCTGATGAGTGGGGGGGGGGAGAGACACCGGGTATATGAGCGTCTTCTGGGGTATGATGAGTGGGGGGGGGGAGACACCGGGTATATTGAGCGTCTTCTGGGCGTCTGATGAGTGGGGGGGAGAGATACCGGGTATATGAGCGTCTTCTGGGCGTCTGATGAGTGGGGGGGGGGAGAGATACCGGGTATATGAGCGTCTTCTGGCGTCTGATGAGTGGGGGGGGGGAGAGATACGGGTATATGAGCGTCTTGGGCTTCTGGGGGGGGTGGGGGGGGGGGGTTGGGGAGACAGGTGGGGGGCTCGGGTTATGAGCGGGGGGGAGAAGAGGGATATGAGCGTCTTCTGACGTCTGATGAGTGGGGGGGGGAGACACAGGGTATATGAGCGTTGGAGCGGGTATATGAGGTTGGGGGGGGGTGGGGAGACACAGGGTATATGAGCGTCTTCTGATCGCTGATGAGTGGGGGGGGGGGGGAGACACAGGGTATATGAGCGTCTTCTGATGCTGATGAGTGGGGGGGGGGGGAGACAGGGTATGAGCGTCTTCTGATCGTCTGATGAGTGGGGGGGGGGGGGGGGGAGACACAGGGTATATGAGCGTCTTCTGATTCTGATGTGGGGGTGGGAGACACAGGGTATATGAGCGTCCTTCTTGCATGAGTGGGGGGTGGGGGGGGGAGACACAGGGTATATGAGCGTCTTCTGGCGTCTGATGAGGGGGGGGGGGGGGAGACACAGGGTATATGAGCGTCTTCTGGGCGTCTGATGAGTGGGGGGGGGGGGGGTTGGGGAGACACAGGGTATATGAGCGTCTTCTGGGCGTTGATGAGTGGGGGGGGGGAGACACAGGGTATATGAGCGTCTTTGATCGCCGATGGGGGGGGGGGGGAGACACAGGGTATATGGCGTCTTCTGACGTCTGATGAGTGGGGGGGGGGAGAGACCGGGTATATGAGCGTCTTCTGATCGCTGATGAGTGGGGGGTGGGGGAACAGGGTATATGGTCTTCTCTGATCGCCTGATGAGTGGGGGGGGGGAGACACAGGTATATGAGGTCTTCTGATCGCTGATGAGTGGGGGGGGGGGAGACCGGGTATATGAGCGTTCTTCTGATCGCCTGATGAGTGGGGGGGGGGGGGATACAGGGTATATGAGCGTTCTGGGCGTCTGATGAGGGGGGGGGGGAGAACAGGTATATGAGCGTCTTTGGGCGTGGGAGTGGGGGGGGGGGGAGACACAGGGTATATGAGCGTCTTCTGATCGTCTGATGAGTGGGGGGGGGAGACACAGGGTATATGAGCGTCTTCTGATCGTCTGATGAGTGGGGGGGGGGAGACACAGGGTATATGAGCGTCTTCTGATCGCCTGATGAGTGGGGGGTTGGGGAGACACAGGGTATATGAGCGTCTTCTGATCGCCTGATGAGTGGGGGGGGGGGAGACACAGGGTATATGAGCGTCTTCTGATCGCCTGATGAGTGGGGGGGGGGAGACACAGGGTATATGAGCGTCTTCTGGTCGTCTGATGAGTGGGGGGGGGGAGAACCGGGTATATGAGCGTCTTCTGGGCGTCTGATGAGTGGGGGGGGGGGGGGAGACACAGGGTATATGAGCGTCTTCTGATGCGTCTGATGAGTGGGGGGGGGGGGGAGACACAGGGTATATGAGCGTCTTCTGATCGCTCTGATGAGTGGGGGGGGGGGAGACACCGGGTATATGAGCGTCTTCTGATCGTCTGATGAGTGGGGGGGGGGGAGACACAGGGTATATGAGCGTCTTCTGATCGTGATGAGTGGGGGGGGGGGAACGGGTATATGAGCGTCTTCTGATCGTCTGATGAGGGGGGGGGGGGGGAGAACAGGGTATATGAGCGTCTTCTGATCGTCTGATGAGTGGGGGGGGAGACACAGGGTATATGAGCGTCTTCTGATCGCCTGATGAGTGGGGGGGGAGACACAGGGTATATGACGTCTTCTGCGCTGGAGGGGGGGGGGGGGGGGTGGGGGGACCGGGATGCGTCTTCTGATCGTCTGAGGGGGGGGGGGGGGACACGGGTATATGAGCGTTTGATCGTCTGATGAGTGGGGGGGGGGGAGACACCGGGGTTTGATGCGTGGGGGGGGGGGGAGACACGGGTATATGAGCGTCTTTGGGCGGTGATGGGGGGGGGGAGAACGGGTATATGAGCGGCTTTTGAGTTGGGGGGGGGGGAGACACCGGGTATAGACGTCTTTGCGTCTGATGAGTGGGGGGGGGGGGGAGGACACAGGGTATATGAGCGTCTTCTTCTGGCGTCTGATGAGTGGGGGGGGGAGATAACAGGGTATATGAGCGTCTTCTGGGCGTCTGATGAGTGGGGGGTGGGGAGACACGGGTATATGAGCGTCTTCTGGGCGTCTGATGAGTGGGGGGGGGGGAGAGATACCGGGTATATGAGCGTCTTCTGGCGTCTGATGAGTGGGGGGGGGGAGACACCGGGTATATGAGCGTCTTCTGGGCGTCTGATGAGTGGGGGGGGGAGACACCGGGTATATGAGCGTCTTCTGGGCGTCTGATGAGTGGTGGGGGGGAGACCACCGTGTATATGAGCGTCTTCTGGCGTCTGATGAGTGGGGGGGGGGGGGAGACACCGGGTATATGAGCGTCTTCTGGATCGTCTGATGAGTGGGGGGGGGGGAGAGATACAGGGTATATGAGCGTCTTCTGGGCGTCTGATGAGTGGGGGGGGGAGAGACACCGGGTATATGAGCGTCTTCTGGGCGTCTGATGAGTGGGGGGGGGAGACACCGGGTATATGAGCGTCTTCTGGGCGTCTGATGGAGTGGGGGGGGGGGGAGAGATACCGTGTATATGAGGCGTCCTTCTGGGCGTCTGATGAGTGGGGGGGGGGGGGGAGAGTACCACCGGGTATATGAGCGTCTTCTGGGCGTCTGATGAGTGGGGGGGGGGGGGAGATACCGGGTATATGAGCGTCTTCTGGGCGTCTGATGAGTGGGGGGGGGGGGAGACACGGGTATATGAGCGTTTTCTGGCGTCTCTGATGAGGTGGGGGGGGGAGAGATACGGGTATATGAGCGTCTTCTGGGCGTCTGATGAGTGGGGGGGGGGGAGACACGGGTATATGAGCGTCTTTCTGGAGTCTTGATGAGTGGGGGGGGGGAGAACCGGGTATATGAGCGTCTTCTGGGCGTCTGATGAGTGGGGGGGGGAGAGATACCGGGTATATGAGCGTCTTCTGGGCGTCTGATGAGTGGGGGGTGGGAGACACCGGGATATGAGCGTCTTCTGGCGTCTGATGAGTGGGGGGGGGGGGAGAGATACCGGGTATATGAGCGTCTTCTGGGCGTCTGATGAGTGGGGGGGGGGGGAGGAGACACCGGGTATATGAGCGTCTTCTGGGCGTCTTGATGAGTGGGGGGGGGGAGAGATACCGGGTATATGAGCGTCTTCTGGGGTCTGATGAGTGGGGGGGGGGGGAGACACCGGGTATATGAGCGTCTTCTGGGCGTCTGATGAGTGGGGGGGGGGGGAGAGATACCGGGTATATGAGCGTCTTCTGGGCGTCTGATGAGTGGGGGGGGGGGGAGAGATACCGGGTATATGAGCGTCTTCTGGGCGTCTGATGAGTGGGGGGGGGAGAGATACCGGGTATATGAGCGTCTTCTGGGCGTCTGATGAGTGGGGGGGGGGGGAGATCACGGGTATATGAGCGTCTTCTGGGCGTCTGATGAGTGGGGGGGGGGGGGAGCGACACCGGGTATATGAGCGTCTTCTGGGCGTCTGATGAGTGGGGGGGGGGGAGAGATACCGGGTATATGAGCGTCTTCTGGGCGTCTGATGAGTGGGGGGGGGGAGAGATACCGGGTATATGAGCGTCTTCTGGGCGTCTGATGAGTGGGGGGGGGGGGGAGACTACCGGGTATATGAGCGTCTTCTGGGCGTCTGATGAGTGGGGGGGGGGGGAGAGATACCGGGTATATGAGCGTCTTCTGGGCGTCTGATGAGTGGGGGGGGGGGGAGAGATACCGGGTATATGAGCGTCTTCTGGGCGTCTGATGAGTGGGGGGGGGAGAGATACGGGTATATGAGCGTCTTCTGGGCGTCTGATGAGTGGGGGGGGGGGAGAGATACCGGGTATATGAGCGTCTTCTGGGCGTCTGATGAGTGGGGGGGGGGGGAGAGACTACCGGGTATATGAGCGTCTCTCTGGGCGTCTGATGAGTGGGGGGGGGGGGGAGGAGATACCGGGTATATGAGCGTCTTCTGGGCGTCTGATGAGTGGGGGGGGGGGAGAGATACCGGGTATATGAGCGTCTTCTGGGCGTCTGATGAGTGGGGGGGGGGGAGACACCGGGTATATGAGCGTCTTCTGGGCGTTCTGATGAGTGGGGGGGGGGAGGAGATAACCGGGTAATGAGCGTCTTCTGGCGTCTCTGATGAGTGGGGGGAGGGGGAGAGATAACCGGTATATGAGGAGTCTTTGTGCGTTGATGAGTGGGGGGGGGGGGGAGAGATACCGGGTATATGAGAGTCTTCTGGGCAGTCTGATAAGTGGTGGGGGGGGGGGGAGAGATACGGGTAATGAGCTCTTCCTGGGCGTTGATGTAGATGGGGGGGTGGGGAGAGAGATACGGGTATATGAGCGTCTTCGCGGCGTCTGATAAAGTGGGGGGGGGCGGGGAGACACCGGTATATGAGCGTCTTCTGGGCGTCTGATAAGTGGGGGGGGGGGGGGAGACAGGGTATTGAGCGTCTTCTGGGCGTCTGATAAGGTGAGGGTGGGGGAGAGATACCGGGTATATGAGGTCTTCTGGGGTTTGATAAGTGGGTGGGGGGGGGAGAGATACGGTATATGAGAGTCTTCTTGATCGCCTGATGAGGGTGGGGTTGGGGGCGAACAGGGTATATGGACGTCTTCTGCGGCGTCTGATGAGTTGGGGGGGGGGGGGGAGACACCGGGTATATGGCGTCTTCTGGGCGTCTGATTAGTGGGGGGAGACACCAGGTATATGGACGTTTCTGTGCGTCTGATGAGTGGGGGGGGGAGGGAGATACCGGGTATATGAGCGACTTCTGATCGTCTGATGAGTGGTGTGGGGAGACACCGAGTATATGGAACGTCTTTCTGATCGTCTGAATGGGGGGGGGGGGAGAGAGAGAGCGAGAGAGAAGAGAGACGAGAGAGAGAGAGAGGACCGGGCGTATGGATGTTTTCTGGACGTCTGGTAGTGTGGGGAAGACACCGGGCGTTATGGATGTCTTTTTAACGTCTGGTGTGTGGGGGAGGGGGGGGGACATCCGGCGTGCGGGACGTCTTCTGGGCGTCTTGTGCGTGTGTGTATTGGGGGGGGGGGGGAGCTGAGACGTCTTCTGGCGTGTCTGGTGTGAGTGGGGAGACACTGGGAGTATGGACGTCTCTGTGGGTGTTTGGTGTGTGTGTGTGGGGGGGGGGGGGCAGACACTGGGCGTATGGACGTCTTCTGGACGTCAGGTGTGTGTGTGTGTGGGGGGGGGGGGGGGGGCACCGGGCTGTGATATTGATTACAGCCTGGGAATCTGAGAGCAAATAATAATGTTTTTTTTTTTCATTTTCATTTTCCCTTCATTGTTCTCAGTTGTTTCATCTCGTTATTCTTCTCATCTCGTTCTTATGCTCTAATATAGTTACTCGAGGGTCTTCTCCGTGATTATATGTTGTGTTTTGTGTATGTTTTGTATGTGTTTGCTGATGAATGCAAGTCGCCGCAACGTCCTTTATGTGTCGTAATACTGTTCTGTAAAGCTGCATTACTTTGTGCTATTTTATAGTGTTTACATTTCCACAGCGTTACCACAGTTCCACCAAATTTTACAAGAGCTCTGCACCTGTCAGAAAACGCAATTCTGTATCTGTGGGGGATTAAACCAAGACCACTATCTTATCAGGCAAGCAAATTAACCATTTTGTCACAACGGCTCCGAAACTAACCAATCAATCAATATGGTGCCATCTCCACAATAAAGGTTGGCTGCAATGGATCTAAACCATTGTCTGTCTCTCCCGCTGACTGTATATTCTGCCACATTGATGTTCGTCCATCTCTTGATGTTATCTTCCGATTTGTGTAGTCTAACTCTTGCTCTCTTGCCCTCAACCTTGCCATCCTGTATAGTTTTATAAGAGTGTTATGTCTTTTAACGTGGCCGAAATATTTCACTTGTCTCTTTTTTATTTGTTTCACCAACTCTCTTTTTATTACCAGTTTTTCTGCAAACTCTTTATTTGATTGTTTTTGTTTCCATGAAATCCGACATATTCTTCTATATATCCACATCTCCAGGACCTCTATTCGACTTTCTAGTTCCTTGCTCAATGTCCAGGCTTCGGTGCCATACAGTAGCGTTGAATATACATAACATTTGACAATTCTTCTTTTTAATGCGTTGTTAATCTCTCTAGATACTCCCGGCGAATTGTTGTTTCCATTTTGTTTGTGGTATCTGTGTGTAAATTCACAAAGGGAGTGCACTGTTTTGAATTCCATTCCGACAGACTGTTTTCCTCCTTCGATATTTTGAATTCTGGATGTATATTCCTGTGTGGTTGTTGTGTGTGTTCGCGCGGATCTTGGGTGACATTATCAGAATGTACATCCATTACAATATGCACACAACTTTCTTATTCTACGGAATACATTTGATGCCTTTAATCCATGGCGCGTGCTGGCAGTTCGTTTCTTCCGTATTTCCATACACGCCTGCAGAATTGTTGATTGCAATCACGTATTTGTGTTGTGACTATCGCTGGTATATCAAAATTCATACAATACCACTGCTGTAGAATGCATAACGAATCTGCAAGAAAAGGCTAGTTTTTTAGTCAAGTTCGCTTTAGCCTGTTGAACCCTGACAACAGAATAATAACCCACGTGATTAGACCACATGATTTTTATCCTTCACAAAAACAGCCGCACAAATTCGTGACTCTACAGAACATTCCCGTGTCGCTTTATTATTCGCAACGAACACTGGAATACTCATTTATACTTCAGTGCTTTGATTTTTCTGATTGCGGGGTGTTTTGTCGCTGACTTCAACCATATTACTTTCGTCTTATCACCTTATAGAATCTTTGCATTGTGATTTATGTTTCACTGGTTTGCAATTCTCTTGACTGTTTTGTTTTCTCTCTCAAGAATAAGACGGGAAAGAAATGCAATAAGGAATGGAGGAATTAAAGAAAGACAACCACTATTAAATAGATGAAGCATAGTTCACTGCCAGCGTACTTATTTCAGCTTGGCCCATTGTTTTATACTCTGTTAAAAAGTTAGTTGCATATCCTTTACAGGACATCGCAGTCAATCCCAGCTTTTTGGGGATGTTTGTGATGTCTTGGGAAGTTAACAGTCTGTCGTTTGCCAATGTAAAAATAGTAATTAAAGCATCTGTGGCGCAATGGCTAGGGTGCTTTTCTGTCCGTCACAATGTCTTGAGTTCAAACCCGCATTGACGCGGATTTTACAAATCGATCTGTCATCCCAGCCTCGTCCAGCCTAGAATAGGGATGAGGAAACGTACTAGGAAGTAAAAGTGGTTTGATATTGACCATGCCATCCATCGAATGCCGGCTGGTTTACAAACATATGGGGCTCGCACCATATACCCCCACACATTAAGCTTGTACACGTGTCGGTTACTGACTGACTTCACCTGTAAGTGCTAATAAATCGTGTTGGAAACGCCAAGGAGAAATTACTGAAGCCAGTAGATACAACTCGTGTTATGTTATAATGGCTAGGACGATACGCTGACAACGGCATCAACACGGTATTGCGAGGGTTCGATGCCGACACTCCATGATCACTACGGGAATGCAAGACTGGCATCCTATTCTCCAGTGTTCTCAGGCCTAAAAATTATCATGGTCCTATCGTTTCAATATCCACAGCAGTTGGAAACTGCTCTATGTACTATTTATTATTGCGTTGTGTAGAAAATGGATAAAGATCAGGTGGAAACAAAATGAGTGTCTTCGGAAAGTAGATGTGTATATACACAAACCTTGGTGGATACCCAGGGTCATTGTTTGTCGCGGTACGGGGATGGTAACACTGGGTTTCACAACTCCCCGACACACCGAGTCCAGGGATAGACATCAGCCGAAGACGATTTGCAAGCAGATCGGTGTGCGTTGATTTCGATTATATGAGGCGTCGCCGTTCAGAAAACAATAGCAAACTACTAAACATTCAATTTCCTAATAAATTACAAACTGCTAGCTAATAAATGCTGGGATTGATTGCACCGTTCTATAAAGGCTATAAAGGCATTTACGTATTTTAACCACGGGGAAGCAAGATGACAATTACAAGGTAGTATTACAAGTGTGTCTTAGAGCTGTGGTTTTATGGAAGAACGCTGAAAATTAATTGGAAAGCTAAAATGAGAAATCAGGACGTTTTAAGGGAAGCTGAGTCGCAAAGACAACTTATCACAAACATCAGAGAGAGCCAGTCATTATTTTTAGCCACGTTATGGGAAGACAAAATCTGGAACGTGTTGTGACAACCGGAAATATTTGAGAGAAGAGATAAAGAGGAAGACAGCGTGAGAAGATTCGTGACAGTCTTGTGTCATGGTACGGAAGGGAGTCAACACACGAAGTGATCCATGACGTCGGAGATCGTAATTTGTGGAGAAGCATGATAGCCGACGCCAGCCGGCAAGGCACTGGATGATGATGAATACAAGTGTGAAAGTTAAAGAGACGTACTAGACGAATTCATAATCGCGATATGTCATGCTGATAAGCGTGGGCGTCTATGGTTCATCATCTCACAGATCACCAGACTCGTGGATTAGAGCTGTATCAATGTCTCAGTTATGTCATGTGACCCATCCATTTAGGTATATACGTCTATTTCTTCCACTTGCTCTCTTCCCATCAGTTTTGCCAGTTGCCACTAAGTTTGCAGTCTATCTCTTCTCATTTTAAACTCCAGGCAGCAGATCCAAAAAAAGAATGAAGCGGCAACAGTTTGTAAATGAGGTTGACGGGGATGTGTCATTGGGTACATTCTGGAAGCTGCACCGGCAGATGAACAGACAGGCGATGTCCGGTACACATGGTACCCTTTATGATGATAACAACCGACCTATGACAACTGACTAGTACAAATGGGAGGTTTTTCTTGCATGACTTTTAAAACAGAGGGATCAGCAAGATGGAGCTATTAGAGATATGGTCAGAGAAGCCTTGTCACCGGTCACTAGGAAAGAGGACTGTGAGGTTCCGGTGGAGGATATTAAACGGTTACCTAAGGGCTACAGACACAGCGCCAGGCCAGGACAGGTGAGGTATGCCCATATGAGTAAAATAAAGGATGTGGACTTGGAGGAGATGGGTCTTTGTTTCAACTAAGCATGAATACGGCGGAAATACCCCAGGATTGCCTGCATAGCTACCTAGTCCACTCTAGACTTTATGGATACCGAATCATAAATCTACAAAACACCTTTGCTAAAGTCTTGGAAAACATAGTAGCCCACAGGCTCAAGCGACATTTGGAAAGTCGTAATCTACTTCCCAAAGGACTCGGGAGTTTCCGGCCTGGGTAGGACAGATGGGCCAATGCGGCAACTTTTGCATTTAATGTCTATGAGGGCTTCCAGGATAAACAAGGGACAGTGGCGGTAGCTCTTGACCTGGAGGATGCGTATAACAGGGTTAGGTATGATCGGTTGATGTACACTTAGTTGGACATGGAGGTCAGCCCTTGCCTTGTCAGATGGGTTGCGGCGGTCCTTTATGAGTGACTCCAGCATGAGAATGGAAGTGGAAGCAGAAACAGCGGCATTTCGTGGGCTAGAGGAGACCACTGCAACACACATTGTCTTCATCACTGACTCAAGGAGTATGCTTAGTAAGGTGGAGAAAGGAATGGTTCGTGTGGAATGATTCGTCAAAGAGTGTAAGAATTGTATGGAAATTTTGACCTGGCCATGCAGGATTGCTGGGGAATAGACAGGCTGATAAGCAGACAGGGAATGCACCCTCTTGTGGTAGATTACCAATGGACAAGGAGAGGTGGTCGTGAGTCTGTGGGACCAGGTGGAGAAGGTCGGGGAACAGATTGAGAACCCGTATGTGGAAAGGGTGAGATTGCAGGAGATTGGCAGGGATTATGGTAGAATCTCAAAACTGAGAGGGAAGATCAGGAGAACTTTCAATCAGATAGCGGTGGCAACGATTAGTGTGTGACTCTTCGATGGCTGTTGAACGAGAGGACGGAGCGCGTATTGGAATGTCCTGAGTGCAGTGATGTCAGTTCTTACCTCAACTCAATTCAACTTTCTTCCTATAACTTTGCCCGGAAAATTTTGGCTGTAAACGCCTAATTTCTTGAATAATCTCACGGTTTGTTTTTCTTGTGGAACTTGTTCATTGGCTTTTCTGTACATCTTTGCATTTTCTTCAGTACCCACATTTTTACATCCCATTAGATGTTTCTCAGCCTGTCACCATTATTGTCAGTGTTTTACATGTATATAACAGTTAAAAAGTTAGTCGCATATCCTTTACAGGACGTCGCTGTCAACCCCAGCATTTTTGGCTGTTTGTGATATCTTGGCAAGTTTACGTTCAGTTGTTTGCCAATGCTTTCTGACCGACCGGCACCCGTGCCATTTTATAAAAACCAAATTCAAGGCGGTTTGCTGCCAAATCGTTCGCAGCTGTGTTTCGAACGCGTTTTGCGGGATTACGAACTGCGTCCGTAACTTCTTCGCCGCGGATTCGGTTGCATATAACAGTACGCGTTCTATATAGTACTTCAACACTATATTTGTCATTACAATTCACAGCCCTCTATTTATCAACATGTTTTCCTTCTTGCAAAAGGCTTCTTCTCCCATAAGGATTCTTATATGATTGTCTACAAGGCATCTTCCATCAGGTGTTATGTCTGTTTCGAGATAGTTGTACCGATTCATTTATTTAAGAACGTTTCCATTTACTTGGTGGTGTTTCAACATTACCCGTTTTAACTCGCCAAGCGATACCCAGGGTCATTGTTTAGTCGCGGTCGGGATGGTAACACTCGGTTTCACAACTCCCCGACACACCGAGTCCAGGGATAGACATCAGCCGAAGACGATTTGCAAGCAGCTCGGTGTGCGTGTTGATTTCGATTATATGAGGCGTCGCCGTTCAGAAAACAATAGCAACTACTAAACATTTAATTTCCTAATAATTACAAAATGCTAGCTAATAAATGCGGATTGATTGAACCGTTCTATAAAGGTTATAAAGGCATTAACGTAATTTAACCACGGGGGGAAGCAAGATGAAATTACAAGGTAGTATTACAAGTGTGTCTTAGAGCTGTGTGTTTATGGAAGAACGCTGAAAATTAATGGAAAGCTAAATGAGAAATCAGGACGTTTTAAGGGAAGCTGAGTCGCAAAGACAACTTATCACAAAACATCAGAGAGAGCCAGTCATTATTTTTAGCACGTTTATGGGAAGACAAAATCTGGAACGTGTGGTGACAACCGGAAAATATTTGAGAGAAGAGATACAAGAGGAAGACAGCGTGAGAAGATTCGTGACAGTCTTGTGTCATGCTACGGAAGGGAGTCAACACACGAAGTGATCCATGGGACGTCGGAGATCGTAATTTGGGAGAAGCATGATAGCCGACGCCAGCCGGCAAGGCACTGGATGATGATGAGAGGAATAAAGTGTGAAAGTTAAAGAGACGTACTAAGACGAATTCAATCGCACGATTGTGCATGCTGATAAGCGTGGGCGTCTATGGTTCATCATTCAACAGATCACCAGACTCGTGGATTAGAGCTGTATCAATGTCTCAGTTATGTCATGTGACCCATCCATTTAGGTATAACGTCTATTCTTCCCTTGCTCTCTTCCCATAGTTTTGCCAGTTGCCACTAAGTTTGCAGTCTATCTCTTCTCATTTTAAATCCAGGCAGCAGATCAAAACAAAAAAAAAAGAGTGAATCTCAACAGTTTGTAAATGGGGTTGACGGGGAGTGTCATGGGTACATTCTGGAAGCTGGCACCGGCAGATGAACAGACAGGCGATGTCCGTTACCATGGTACCCTTTATGATGATAACAATCCGACCTATGACACAACTGAACTAGTACAAATGGGAGGTTTTTCTTGCTATGACTTTAAAACAGAGGTCCCATGCAGATCGGAGCTATTAGAGATAATTGTCAGAGAAGCTTGTCACCGGTCACTAGAAGAGGACTGTGATGTTAGGTGGAGGATATTAAACTGGTTACGCTTAGATATGTGTTGCTACAGACACACGCCAGGCAGGAAGGTGAGGTATGCCCCATATTAGTAAAAAAGGTGGGACTTGGAGGAGATGGTTCTTGTTTCAACTAAGCCATGAAGAACGGCGGAAAAAATACCCCAGGATTTCCGCCCTAGCCTACCTAGTACACTCGAGACTTTAGGATACCGATCATCAAACTCCCAAAACCCTTGCTAAAGTCTTGGAAGAAAACATTAGTATAGCCCACAGGCTCAAGCGACATTGCGAAGTCGTAAATCTACTTCCCAAAGGAACTACGGGACGTTTCCGGCCGGAGTATGACAGATGGCCAATGCCGGCAACTTTTGCATTTAATGTCTATGAGGCTTCCAGGCATAAAACAAGGGACAGTGGCGGTACTCTTGACCTGCGAGATGCGTATACAGGTTATGTCTGACGGTTTGAGTGTACACTTAGTTGGAATGGAGGTCCGCCCTTGCCTTGCAGATGGTTGCGTCGGTCCTTTATGAGTGACCTCAGCATGAGAAGGAAGTGAGAAGAGAAACAGCGGGCATTTCGTGGGCTAGAGGAGACCACTGCCAAAAACACATGTACCTTCATCACTGACTCAAGGAGTATGCCTTAGTAGGTGGAGACGGGATGTTCGTGTGGATGATCTCAAAGAGTGTAAGATGTATGAAATTTTGACCTCGGCCAGAAGATTGCTGTTGGAATAGAAGGCTGCTAAGCAGACAGGGAATGCAATCTGGTGGTAGATTACCAATGACAAGGAGAGGTGGGTCGTGAGTCTGTGGGACCAGGTGGAGAAGGTCGCGGGAACGATTGAGAACCCGTCTGTGAAAGGGTAGAGATTGCAGGAGGAGGGCAGGGATCTCTGGAGAATCTCAAAACTGAGAGGGAAGATCAGGAGAACTTCAATCACGATAGCGGTGGCAACTATTAGTCGTGTGACGCTTCGATGGTGTTGAACGAGAGGACGGAGAGTCCGTATTGAATGTCCTGGGCCCCCCAGGTTGATGTCAGTAACCTCGAGACTCAACTTCAACTTTCTTCTATAACGATTGCCGGAAATTTTGGCTGTAAAGCCCTCATTCTTGAATAATATCACGTGTTGTTTTCTGTGGAACTCGTCATTGCTTTTCTGTACATCTTTCATTTTCTTCAGTATCCCACATTTCTACATTTCCCATTAGATGTTCTCAGCCTGTCACCATTATTGATCAGTGTTTTACTATGTATATAAATCTCCCCAGTTTAAAAAGTTAGTCGATATCCTTTACAGGACGTCGCTGTCAACCCAGCATTTTTGGCTGTTGTGATATCTGGCAATTTACGTTCAGTGTTTGCAATGCCCTTCTGCACCGACCGGCACCCTTGCCATTTATAAAAACCAAATTCAAGGCGGATTTGCTCGCCCAAATCGTCTCAGCTGTGTTTTCGAACGCGTTTTGCGGGATTACGAATGCGTCCGTAACTATTCGCCGCGGATTCGGTGCATATGTAATACAGTACGGTTTATTATAGTACTGCTCCACACTACATATGTCATTACAATTCACAGCCCTCTCTTATCAACAGTTTCTTCTTGCAAAAGGCTTCTTCTCCCATAAGGATTCTTATATGATTGTCTACAAGGCATCTTCCATCAGGTGTTATGTCTGTTTCGAGATAGTTGTACCGATTCATTTATTTAAGAACGTTTCCATTTACTTGGTGGTGTTTCAGACATTACCAGTTTTAAACTCGCCAAACGTTGGACAAACATAAGCGGGTGCGCAGCCACATTGTTCCTGCCAGTGATGTGTGTCCCAGTCGCTATCATCACCGTGGGTAATTTTGTCTGATCTCTGCTAATCTCGCAGTTTCATCGGATCACAATGTTTACTTAGCTAACAGAGTACCAAATGCTGATGTTTGTAGGCAGTTTCATTACGTGGTTGGCTGGTTGCAGGCTTGCTTGTGGCTTGTTGGTTTCCGGGCAAACATCATGGTGTGAAGGTCTTCATTTTCTCTTTATGAACTGATCAAAATCGGAGATTGATGATGACTTGGTCATCTACAGGTATATGCCAACAAGTGACAACTCTGTTTGAACGAGTATGCCATGCTCTTTCCACTTGTATTCTGGATGATTCCTATCATCATTTTCCCTCCTACCGCTTGCGTGGCGGCCCAGTGGGCATGTGTTCGAATCACCATAAAGTTAATCTTCAAATAGAGCGCGAATAGGTCAAACTACTTTTTCTTTTCGTCTATACGTTGAGAGCTTCCGAGAAGCCCTTGTTTTTGATTTATCATTTACCAGTTCACAGTAAACATATTATCAAATATCTCATCCATCCATATGTGCGTATGCGATAAGCAGTGGGCGGTTCAGTCGCATCCTCACTCGATCACCAGAGCGTTGGAATCAGCTCTGTGTTCCTGTTCTCGACCATGCCACGTGGCAAGCCATCCAGGTATTTTACTTCTCGGTCTTCACCGTGGTCTCTCATTTCGATTCTTGCCAGTCGTCACCAAGTCTCCAATTCATTTCTTCTCATAACATGCCCAAACAATTTATGAATTGTTCGCGTCTACTTGTCTCTAATCTAATCATCCTAACGTAGTTTAGAAACAAGTTATATATCAGCATTTTGTGTCCTGTGCGGAACCTGAGGATTGTTGCCCGTTCTCTTCGGTGGATGTGATAATCTGTATCAACTTTCTGTTGGCCTGGGTGCTTCGAATTCAATTGGTTCTATAATTGCATCTTAAAAATAGCATGGCTTCACCATAAGCCGTGCCTTTATCAGGCTGTGGTAGTGTTCTGTCTTCCTTGGCCAGTCTATCAGCCCCGTCATAACCTGACATGTTGCAATGTGAGAGAATCCATTATATGACAACCCTTTTGGAAATTTGACATAATCCACGGAGTGCTATTAGTTCTGCACTATTCCTGCTCTTCAGCACTGAAACTACTCAGTGTGAAGACTGACGTGTGTTTTCTTTATATTTCTCTGACTGTTGTATTTCTGCTGCATTTTCTATGTTCTTTATCTCTGTCTAAAGGATGTTGAGAGTTTTCCAGTTGCCACTGACAGTGTTTTCTTTCCTTCGTGTAGTTTTAAAGATTACACACCTTCATTTTTTTGCTGAGTTTTTTAATGAACCGTCTGTACATGCTTGGGCTCAGCTAATATTGGACACTATTTTTCTATGTATTTCATGGCTGTTTGTGGCTGTTAATCTTTTCTCTGTTGTAATCTAAGCGTTCAAAGTCTAATAGCGGTCTCTCTTTCCCCTTTAGCCTTGCTGACCTCTACCTGGAACTATAAGGTTAGCTTAAATCTGCCACCTACACCATGCCTTCCTCTGCATCTCTCGTATAGTATTTTCGCACTCAAGGCTAATTTTTCTATTATCTTCAGTTGATGAATCTCCATATGTTCTCATCTGTCTTTTCCCCGTGGTCTTGTAAAATCTGCAGAATTCGTCGATGGACAACAGGGATCACAGCTCATCCAGTCTTACCCGACGGTCATCACGAATGATGTCATAAACTCGATATATGTTGTGTGGAGTCAGCCAGTGAGGATTGACCTACTTCCGCTTCGTCACAACGACGTACCCAACGTAGGACAATGCTAACATCCACTGTTGAATCTCCATAAATAACTACTCAAACGTTGGTGAATGCAAATCGGGGTCTTGCCTTCAGCATTGAGGAATTCTATGACATTACTTTGCTTTTACCGAATTTCTTTGGTGGCCATTTTTAAACCGTTATTGTTGCGCAATCCGTGACTGAAACAGGTTGGTAGTGATAAACAGTGCAGAAGAGTGTTTGAGGAATCCCGCTAAATTAATAACTTGCACACCGATAAAGTATTTACATAGATATAAAAATAGGAGTTATTACCTATTGACCGTCCCTAAAATCTAATGGCTAATTTATGTGATAACAAAATGTGTGCATGTCGTTTGCAGGACGTTGTGATCAATCTCAGGTGTAATTTTCTGTAATTTTGAGTAGTTTGCCACTGCTTTCTGAACGAGAATTCCAACTTAATACCAGTGTAGGGGTTACACCGCCTACCTCACCTTCATCGCACTGGGAGTTTAAGAGCGTGAGCTCTTATCCTTTTGACCACGTCGCCGTCTATATACGTTGTCGATAATAATGTACAGTAATCAAATACAGAACATGTAGACATTTTCTGTTCTAAGCACCGTACTAAGTGTCATTCGCTGTTGGTCGTGTTTATAAAACTACCCAAGGGGTGTTATTATATATTTCACATTTGGTCTGTGCATGTAAAATAGACTAGTCAATCAGACACAGACAAACAATGCTGGTGTTGACTGCTACGTCATGTAACTGATGTGTAACTTACTTTTAAACTTATGTCAGATATTTTTTAGGGTTCGGGTGGGGGTGTTAGTTCAGGGATAATTTTTACTGCACTTGCATATCTCCAGACGTGCCCCAGTCTCCTCCCATCACACACAGATATCACCATAAGTGTCTCAGTCTCCTCCCATAAATCACACCAGGAGAATCTCGGCACAGTTCATAAACTCCGTAGCACAGGCGATGTTCCAAATGTGTATACACGATGATAACATGTTATAAATAACACTAGAGTAACACGTGTTATAAATGCACATTTAAGAGTTGGTTTCCGAATGTTTAAACACAAGAATAACACGTGTTACAAATTATACTAGGTTGACACATGTTACAAATAACACTAGAATAACACATGCTACAAATAACACCAGAATAACCCATATTACAAATAACACCTGAATAACGCGTTACAAATAACACCAGAATAAAGCACGTTACAAATAAAACCAGAATAACGCATGTTATAAATAACACCAGAATAACGCACATTACAAATAACATCAGAATAACGCATGTTACAAATAGCACCAGAATAACGCATGTTACAAATAACACCAGAATAACGCATGTTACAAATAACTCCACAATAACGCATGTTACAAATAACACCACAATACCGCATGTTACAAATAACACCCGAACAACGCATGTTACAAATAACATCAGAATAACGCATGTTACAAATAACACCAGAATAACGAATGTTACAAATAACTCCACAATAACGCATGTTACAAATAACTCCACAATAACGCATGTTATAAATAACACCAGAATAACGTATGTTACAAATAACACCAGAATAACGCATGTTACAAATAACATCAGAATAACGCATGTTACAAATAACACCTGAACAACGCATGTTGCAAATAACACCAGAATAACGAATGTTACAAATAACACCAGAATAACGAATGTTACAAATACCACCAGAATAACGAATGTTACAAATAACACCAGAATAACGAATGTTACAAATACCACCAGAATAACGAATGTTACAAATAACACCAGAATAACGAATGTTACAAATAACACCAGAATAACGCATGTTACAAATAACACCAGAATAACGCATGTTACAAATAACACCAGAATAACGCATGTTACAAATAACATCAGAAAAACGCATGTTACAAATAACACCTGAACAACGCATGTTACAAATAACACCAGAATAACGAATGTTACAAATAACACCACATTAACACATGCTGTAAATATACATTCGTGGGTTGGTTTTCGAAAGTTGAAATGTGTCCGAGCAGCACCCACTGGAGTCGCTCTTGTCCATGTGAACTGTGTAAACTGTTTACCTGCGCAACTTTACACGCGCCGCCGAAGTTTTAAACTACTGAACGTTAACTTGCCCCAGGAATCACGAACAGCCAAAAAACAAAAAACAAAATGCCGGGGATGACTGCTGCGTCCTGTATAGGACATGCAACTAACTTTTATTAATTCCGATGTTTTACCATTGTCAGAATCAGGAGGAATCTCTTACAAATATATGCGTTTTGCAACAAACCAGTTCAACACTAGCCAGTCGCGAAATTCATCTCCTTTGAGATAACCAGGTCTCGCTACCGTGGATATTGTAACGTGCAGCAACGCCGTGTTTTGGGTGTCGTGGCAGTGCAGTGGATAGCACGCTAGCATACCGGCTCGGTTGTCATTGTTTGAATCCCCATTGAGACGGGAGGTATTTTTATTTTATTTTTTTTAAATTATTTTTAAATTGGCTTGCAATCCCAGGTCGACGCAGCCTAAAGCGGTTTCTAGAAAATGTTCTGATAAGTAGCCTAAAGGCGGCAATCGTGGTAGTCGACGAATGGCCCTCTCCTCAGTAATAATAATAATGATAATAATAATAATAATAATAATAATAATAATTATTATTATTATTATTATTATTATTATTATTATTATTATTATTATTATTGAGATCCCATATGTGGAAAGAATGAGATTGCGGGGGATAGGCAGGGGTTCTGGAAGAATCTCAAAACTGAGAGGGAAGACCAGGAGAACTTTTAATCAGATAGCGGTGGGAACGATTAGTAGTGTGACTCTTCGCTGGCTGTTGAACGAGGGGACGGCGCACGTATGGGAATGTCCTGAGAGCAGTGATGTCAGTTCTTAACTTAACTCAACTCAACTCAACTATTATTATTATTATTATTATTATTATTATTATTATTATTATTATTTGTGCTCATACTGAACGTAAAATACACAGTAAAACACCTTGCGCTGTTTGATACTCAATACATCACACTCATCTTAATTATTATTATTATTATTATTATTATTATTATTATTATTATTATTATTATTACTTGTGATCATACTGAACGTAAAATACACAGTAAAACACCTTGCGCTGTTTGATACTCAATACATCACACTCATCTTAATTATTATTATTATTATTATTATTACTTGTGATCATACTGAACGTAAAATACACAGTAAAACACCTTGCGCTGTTTGATACTCAACGCATCACCCTTCGAGTGTATCTCATCTCATCTTATCTTGTTCCTCTAGTACCTTGTGGTGTCGAGGTGAAACATAAACATCGGGAGAGTGCCCGTTTGTGGGCTTCATGTATCGAGATTCCCATGGATTCTGTTATCCCCTCTGTCCATCATCTACGTGGCAGGCGTTTTTGTCTGTTTCCCTCTGGTCTGTACATCATTGCTTGTTGTGGTATACTGTTAGCTGGTAATCTAGTTACATAGCCAACCCTTCTGATAAAATATCTATCACTGTAGTCCTGATTTCTTTATTTCTGATTTTCTCTCTTCTTGATACACTGAAATATATATAGATATATTCTTCTCGCCGGCTTCCTGGCCTAGAGGTTAGCGACTTTTCTCTGTAATCTCGTATACTCTCGTAAGAAACGTGACGACGGTGAGAATCAGCAGTGGTTCGAATCGCGTCGGTAACTTACGGGGTATGTGAGCCGGCCGCTCAGAAAGCAGTGGCAAACTACTGAGCGTAATCTTGCCAAGAAATCAACAATCAGCTGAAAGATGCTGATGTTGGCAGAGATGTCCTGTAAAGGATATGCAAAATTTATTTTTATATTCTTCTCATGAATCCCATTTCTGTTGTTGTGATGTTTCATTTCTCGTTTTTTTCTCATTGTCCGGTTTTGACATTGGTGGCATAGAGTTGGTAGGGATATTGTGTTGTAGAGTGCTTTCTAAGTAACTATTGATAAATGTTTGTTTATTAGTATTGGTGCCATTTGTCTAATGAGTTGGTTTGCCTTATCACATCTATTTTTTATCTCGTCTTCTAATTTGCCTTTTGATGATATTATTATACTTCCTATGTACTTGGAAATCTTTACTTGTTTCAAGGGGTATTCTTTTAGATGAATCTTTGTTGTTTCGTCTTCCTTGGTTATAGTTATTACCTCTGTCTTACTTAGGCTAATTTTGAGGTTGTGTTCCTTGCATATTAATCTATAAATACATGGAGCTATCATCATCGATATAAAACGCTTCAAGGTATGGAAAAGGTTCTTTTATTTGACGTACTTTACAATGCATATTGCGTGTTAGAAAGTAACACAAGCTTTTTTCACTGTTGCACATGAACACCTTATGTGCATATGATGGAACGTATCAATCAATTAATCAGGTGCCGTCTCCACGATGAAGGTTGGCTGCAATGGATCTCCAATACTGTCTGTCTCTCGCCTTGACTGTACATTCCGTACGACTGATATTCGTCCATCTCTTGATGTTTTCTTCCCACGTGTATCATTGTCTACCTCTTGCTCGCTTGCCCTCAACCTTGCCCTCCAGTATGGTTTTTATAAGAGTGTTATGTTTTTTAACGTGGCGGAAATATTTCACTTGCCTCTTTTTAATTGTTTTTTTCCATCAACTCTCTTGTCATTCCCAGTTTCTCTATAACTACTGTATTTGATTGTTTCTGTTTCCATTAAATACGACATATTATTCTGTATATCCACATCTCTAGTTGCTTGTTCAATGCCCAGGCTTCCGCGCCATATAGTAGAGTTGAATATACGTAGCATTTGACAATTCTCATTTTTAATGCATTGTTAATCTCTCTAGATGTTAATACTGATGTTATGCTGTTGAAAGCATCTTTTGCCCTTCCCATTCTCTTTTTGTGGAACGTAAGAGTTATTCAAATTAAGAGAACCCGTTACACGCCTAAAGCTCCATGGACATATAGTGCGCGACCCATATTTTAGAGACTAATCGACACTTGGTGGGTGGTGTGGTCAGTATTACATCGGCTGCCTTTACTTCCCAAGTCATTTCTTAGTATCCATTTTAGGCTTGGTGGATCTGGGAGTCTAAATTAATTGTTGAAATCCATTTTGGTGCGGATTCAAACCCCAGATCACCGGGCCGGTAATAGTCGCTCACAGATATGAAATACTTGCGAAAGATGATATAAGGATCGTAGGATAAATTTGGCTGGGTCAGACGTAAGCTCGATGTCAGCTTTCATCGTTCCCTACGGGAGAGAAATACCAGTCGCCTAATCCAGTGTGCCCTCTGTCCTTCAACATGTGATGATCCTAGCAGTTTACATACTCACAACACGTTCCTGCTATGGGGATTTTTATTATGTAGATCAAATGGTCGTCTCTGTTGTGTCACGTGTAAATTATATATCACATCTTGGATCCAGCCACGCTGTGGTCTACCTCATCTCCGCTTCCTTGGTACACTTCCTTCCATAGTTGTCATCTCAGGTGTAAGATGAGATTAAACACAGGATGTTTGATATCAAAGCCAGGAAAGGCATTAATGGCTGAAGACGAACGATGACGAGTTTGAGAAATGCACAAGAGAGTTTGAAACTGGGGAAAGAGCAGAAGAAAGTGGTTGTCAACATGGTCGAATTAATAAGAGCGCATGCTCTTAAACTTCCGGTGCGTTGGTGCCGATATAGCGGGTTCAACCAGTTGACATTTCGTCCTTGACATGGTGACGTAAATTATGTGGAAGTACCACAGAAATCTGAATGGGTTCGCCTGATGGCGAGGGACACTGAAAACAGGGAAAGCTATTCCACAGACAAAAATCAGTGCAATGCACAAGAAGTAGTAACACGTATATGGACTACGTTTGAGTTCAAAAAGAGTGAACAGCCAAGAAACAAAACATGTTTTTTTAAACAAAGAGAAGAAAGTTACCTTTGACATGCTACCTCCACTAAAAGAAGTCACTAATACTATCAAATCTCCGTCACTAGTTGTCTTTTTAATATGGCCAAAATATTTATGTTTCCTCAGTTGTATTTATCTTAAAATATCTTCTTTAATATTGCGTTCTTATTGTAAGGGGGGGGGGGGGGGGGGGAGATCTATTAGTTCTCTGTTTCGTATAAGGAATCTGTAATGCTTGTCTCTTTTAGAGAACATTATACCGCATCATCAAAACTGTGAATACGACTCCTCAGAAATCACTGCTAAACTACACGATCTTTGCTGGGAGTACAGTTGATTGAGTCACAGCAGTTGGAAACCAGTCAGCCTAATCTAATGCTGATAGATTTCGCAGAGGTGGACCGTTAGTTCCCTGCGGGTGTGAGCGGTTGCTTCAAGGCCTGACTCGTTTTAGAAGATGCATGGCATAAGCTCGGCAACGATGCGTGCAGTATGGGCGTGTGTAATTTCTCTGGTAGGCGCTTGGGGATATTATAAAGAGCGGTGAACTGGAACTGAGACACCGTTCATTGCTGGGGGAACATGTTCCTTGCCAATGAGTACATCTTAACGTGGATGGTTTGATCCCTTGTCACGCAATAAAGCGCATATGATGCTCATCACCATGTGCCTGCCAATAAGTGTGGGCGGTCATTTTTTGTCATCTCATTCATCACCAGAGTCGTGGATCAGTTCTGTGTTCTTGTCTCGACCATGCCATGTGGCTAAGCCATCCAGGTATTTAATTCCCTGCCTTCCCGTTACATGGTGCTAACCTACAAGTTTAGACCTTTCCGTTACATGGTGCTAACCTACAAGTTTAGACCTTCCCGTTACATGGTGCTAACCTACAAGTTTAGACCTTCCCGTTACATGGTGCTAACCTACAAGTTTAGACCTTCCCGTTACATGGTGCTAACCTACAAGTTTAGACCTTCCCGTTACATGGTGCTATCCTACAAGTTTAGACCTTCCCGTTACATGGTGCTAACCTACAAGTTTAGACCTTCCCGTTACATGGTGCTAACCTACAAGTTTAGACCTTCCCGTTATATGGTGCTCATCTACAAGTTTAGACCTTCCCGTTACATGGTGCTAACCTACAAGTTTAGACCTTCCCGTTACATGGTGCTCATCTACAAGTTTAGACCGTCCCATTATATGGTGCTCATCTACAAGTTTAGACCTTCCCGTTATATGGTGCTGATCTACAAGTTTAGACCTTCCTGTTATATGGTGCTCACCTACAAGTTTAGACCTTCCCGTTATATGGTGCTCATCTACAAGTTTAGACCTTCCCGTTATATGGTGCTGACCTACATGTTTAGACCTTCCTGTTATATGGTGCTCACCTACAAGTTTAGACCTTCCCATTATATGGTGCTCATCTACAAGTTTAGACCTTCCTGTTATATGGTGCTCATCTACAAGTTTAGACCTTCCTGTTATATGGTGCTCATCTACAAGTTTAGACCTTCCCGTTATATGGTGCTCATCTACAAGTTTAGACCTTCCCATTATATGGTGCTCATCTACAAGTTTAGACCTTCCCGTTATATGGTGCTGACCTACAAGTTTAGACCTTCCTGTTATATGGTGCTCACCTACAAGTTTAGACCTTCCCGTTACATGGTGCTAACCTAAAAGTTTAGACCTTCCCGTTATATGGTGCTCATCTACAAGTTTAGACCTTCCTGTTATATGGTGCTCATCTACAAGTTTAGACCTTCCCGTTATATGGTGCTCATCTACAAGTTTAGACCTTCCCATTATATGGTGCTCATCTACAAGTTTAGACCTTCCCGTTATATGGTGCTGACCTACAAGTTTAGACCTTCCTGTTATATGGTGCTCACCTACAAGTTTAGACCTTCCCGTTACATGGTGCTAACCTAAAAGTTTAGACCTTCCCGTTATATGGTGCTCATCTACAAGTTTAGACCTTCCCGTTACATGGTGCTAACCTACAAGTTTAGACCTTCCCGTTATATGGTGCTAACCTACAAGTTTAGACCTTCCCGTTACATGGTGCTATCCTACAAGTTTAGACCTTCCCGTTATATGGTGCTAACCTACAAGTTTAGACCTTCCCGTTACATGGTGCTAACCTACAAGTTTAGACCTATTGACATTAAATGGCTGATATTTTTTTGTTGTTGCGCTCACTCGCTCTGAACTCAAGCGTAGTCCATACACACTATTTATAGTAGTGATTGGCTGAATTTTGCATGTGGACTAGCTTTCCATATTAAAAGTGTCCCTCGTCATTAGGCGAGCCCACTCCGACTTCAGAAGTAATTGTAATTTACGTCCCCAAGTCAAGGACGACGGGTCAACATTTTAGTCCCGCTGTGCGGTTTAGAGTCTGCAGCTTACCTCGACATCAGCACACCAGATGTTTAAGAACATGCGTTCTGACCCATTCGGCCATGCGGACCTACAGATGGCTGATATGATCAATAGCTTGCTGTCCACCTTCACTTTCCACAAACTATCATGAGCCCTATGTTAGGCTGGGTCAACTTGGAAAACAGGTCAACGGAAACTATCCTTTGGGTGGTTTCTTCTTCTGAAAGTCCATGCACGTGTCGTTGGTCATCATTTATGTCCACAGCCTTCTGCCTTGGGTACTGTCTATCGTTTATGATACAGATGTTCCTCCATGCCATCAGGTCAAACTATCTAGCATCTTCTATCTCGTGTACTGTAAATGGTTTTTGACACCGTTCTTCCTCGTGTACCATAGGGTCAAGCTATCTAGTATATTATATCTCGCATACCGTCAATCGTTTCTGAAACCGATGTTCCTCCGTGTCATCAGGTCAAACTATCTATCATCTTCTGTCTCGGCAGTCTCTGCCTCTCTTCCCTTACGATTGTATATCTGCCCAGGGTGTTCTCATACGGGTTTAGATAGGCAATGAATAGGAGCGGATTGTTGATTTGGATGGAAAGTAATTTTAAAGGAAACAGCAAGCTGTAGACATTTTAAAAATGTTTGTTGCGTATCGTTTACAGGACGTAGCAGTCAACCGCGGCATGTTTGGCTGTTCGTGATTCATGGGCAAGTTTACGTTTAGTAGTTTGCCATTACTTTCTGGACGACCGGCACCCATACTATTTCATTAAAAACCAAGATATGGTTGTGTGCTGCCAAATCACCCACAGCTGACAAAAGCATAAATATAAGAAAATGGTTGCTTCTTCTTCTTCTTCTTCTTCTTCTTCTTCTTCTTCTTCTTCTTCTTCTTCTACATGCTGCAGCTGCTCCTGTCTGCTGTCTGCTGCTTCTGCAACACTTTTTTCGATTTCCAACTGTCAAGGGATTTTTTACGTGTGCAACAATATACACGGGCGTCCGATCTCACTATCCAGAGACCAGGGGAAATTTGGTTACTAGAAGTCCACGTGAAAAATTCCCGGGGATCACCACGGCTTGAACCCGTGACTTCCAGCACTCGAGGCGGACACCATACCTCGAGACCACGCACCCTACCTACCTACCTACTACCTACCTACCTACCTACCTACCTACCTATCTATCTATCTATCTATCTATCTATCTAATCTCAATCCTGACCATTGCCTACATACTGGAGAGTGACATGACTGTACAAACAGTAATAGCAAATATTGTAGAATAACTGGACTGCACACTCCACTTACCCATGACTAGAATGTATCACAAATCGACAGTCACAGACATGATCAGATCTAGAATGTCCAGCGCCTGAAAACAAGTTATGGCGAAAAAGTAATCACCTCACTGTTCTTGACACAAAGATCACGATACACTTAATTTATAGAAATTAATGTTTGCAATTATTTTAGCTTTTAACTATTCGTACTTTAATCTAACAAATAAGATAGTTATCTTGTCTCCTAGAGAACTCTAGTTATTGATGAATAACTATATGCAGGTTTGTAGTGAATGGAAGGTGTATTGACCCAGTTTGAAATAAGTCAATGTAATTAAGTACTTTAATAATAGCAGATGAAAAATGTATTAAGGGCGTTAAATGTGGATTAGCCCAGCAGAAACAACATTTCACAAGATGGCGAATATATTCTGTAATGTGTCTTTGTCAATCGAAGTGGGGAAAGGAGACCTTAAGAGCTCTATGAAGCGAATCCCGATGTGCGGAAGAGAATCACTGAAGACAATTAGCGGAGAAGCAAGGAATTATGTGGAAGTTGTGGAAATGTGGTTTTATAGAAGAATGAAGAGAACACCATGGATGGATGGACAAATCCAACGAAGATATCTTGAATTACATGAACTCACAAAGACAACTGGTCTCTGTCATTGGAAGAAGATATTCCACATTGTTTGGGCATATCATGAGAAGGGAAAGCTGAAGGTTTGTCGTCACAACGGGAAAACATCTGAAAACATCTGATGTACTACGTTAACTACAGCAGATTATGGTTGTGCAAAACTGAAACAGAAAGGGTATAATAAGACCCATCCATCCAGCATGTGCCATGCCGATAAGCGTTGGCGGTCATGTTTTGTCATCTCACTCGATTACCAGAGTCGTGGATCAGCTCCGTGTTTCTGTCTCAACCATGCGACGTAGCCAAGCCATCCAGGTATTTACTTCGTGGTCTTCCCCTTGGTCTCTTACCTTCGATCTTGTCATTTGTCACCAAGTTCGCCAAGTCATTTCTTCTCATAACATGCCCAAAATATTTTGCCTGTCTGCGTCTAATTTCTCTAATCAGTTTACGATCTTTAAGTGTTTCTTGTAGGACTTGTTCATTGGTTTTTCTGTCTGCCTATGGTATTCTTTGCATTTTCCTCAGAAACCATATTTCCACAGCCATCAGATGTTTTTCAGCTTGTCTGCTCATTGTCCACGCTTCACATCCATACACAAGTACAGGTTCTATGTAGCACTTCAACACTCTTTTTCTCGTTTCAATTGATATCTTTTTATTGGTCAGTATGTTTTTCATCTTGCAAAAGGCTATCTTCGCAATGGCAATTCTTGTTCTAATCTCTTCAAGGCATCTTCCGTCACTCTTTTTCTCGTTTCAATTGATATCTTTTTATTGGTCAGTATGTTTTTCATCTTGCAAAAGGCTATCTTCGCAATGGCAATTCTTGTTCTAATCTCTTCAAGGCATCTTCCGTCAGATATTATGACTGCTCCGAGATAACTATACCGATTCACTTGTTTAAGAATATGCCTATTTACTTGTATATTACATTGCTGTATTTCTACCTTCTTAGTGACAACCATAATCTGTGTCTTCTTACAATTCAATTCTAACCCTAGTTGTTCACTGTGTGCAACAACCGCATATACTGATTGTTGCAGGTCCTGTTCATTGTCTGCAATCAAGACTGTATCATCAGCATATCTAATGTTATTGATGTATCGTCCCACAATGTTGATATAATAAGATATTTCAGAGAAATATATAAAATGCACAATCATATATATATAGTATATATATATATATATATATATATATATATATATATATATATATATATATATATAGTAATTCTCTAATTTATTGTACACTGTAGATGCTTGATTATTTATGACTACTTTTAGTACATTATTTATAATTTGACTAGTTTTAGTAAACAATTTATAACTTCATTTATACCTTACATATGTAATATAGAAATTGATTTATATTTTAGGTAAATAATTTATAACTTTTTAAACTTTAGAAACATGAGATAATAAAAAAAAAGAGCTGATAAAAAAGAGGCAGGCTAAAGATTAACACTATTCTGTCCATATTATGTTGTAATAAAATTGTTACTTCTTTATAAATAATTCAAAAGGCTCTGGAATTTTATTTGTAAGTTGCTAATATGTCTTAGTTTAACCTATTCAGTGAAGGTGCCCCATTCTACTGATTCAGTGCAAGTCTGAGTGTATTTTGTTTTAATGACGTAGCATTATTGATTTATCTGTTGCATTATTTGCTTTTTACTTTTTATGTGATATATTGTATGTTCTTTTAAAAAATATTTGGAAGCAATGACTGGAGTTAAATGATTGTAAGCTGGGATTTGTTCTTTTCTTTACCCTCACAATTAATGGTTGTATTGAATGATAAGGCTTTACACATGTCATAATAATTTGCACTTTTTGTTTATGTAAAAAGTGTATCTGTAAGATTTGATGCTTTTCTGTCCATAAGTAAATTAGGACTGTATGATTTTTCATAGACGGCACTACCTGCTTTCTGTCAGCGCCGAATGTTAGGCGGCGCTTACCAAACCCGACACCCCACATTGTGCCAACGGCTTCGGGCGGAAGAGCGCAATTGGGAGGGTACAAGCCTTATCCTGGTGCGAGGAAATGCAAAACAAAGACAAAATAGTCATGGCAGGGCAGACCAGGCCCTAAGCCTTGGTTGGCAGCTGGTCTAGGATCGAAGCTCCGACAGGCGGACAGTTAGAGCATTGCTTTGCTGATCCGGCAGCTTCTGCAGCTTGTCTTGTTCCAGATGTAGGGGTGTTACCTTTCCTCTGGAGTGGACTAGGCAGGCCGATAGAGGGATCATGCTGCATGGGCAACACATGGTTTCTTTATTTTAGCCCAGGCTTTGTGCTATGGAGAGGCAATACTCAAGTGAGACCAAGCTAGCGGATGATGCCATCAACGCCATAGAGGCCCTGCCAACTCTTGACCACCTGGACACACTTCCCACTATAACAGAAGTTAAGTGTGCTATAAATGAGCTTGCATCTGGCAAGGCTCCAGGTAAGGATGAGATTCCAATAGAGGTAATCAGGAGTGGGCAAGACTCTACAGATCCACCAGCTAATAGAGCTATGCTGGCGAGAAGGACAAGTCCCACAGGATTTCAAAGATTCAAACAAGGGCGATCGGAGCGACTGCAACAACTATAGGGGTATCTCACTTCTGTGTATTGTTGGGAAAGTATTTGCCAGAATTGTTCTGCGCAGACTTCAAGTCCTGCGAGATCAAGTCTACCTCGAATCACAGTGCGGCTTCCGTCAGAACCGGTCTACCATTGATATGATATTCTCATTGCGACAGATGCAAGAAAAATGCCGGGAACAAAATCAGCCACTGTTTATTGCCTTCATCGACCTCACAAAGGCATTCGATTTGGTCAGTCGTGAGGGTCTGTTAAAAGCACTAAAGAAGATTGGCTGCCCACCAACTCTTCTGTCCATTGTGGAATCGTTCCACACAGGCATGAAGGGTATAATCAAGCTTGATGGCTCAACTTCAGAAGAGTTTGAAATCAAGAGTGGAGTTAAGTAAGGTTGTGTACTATCCCCCACCTTCTTTGGGATAGACTTTTCACTTCTACTGAAATATGCCTTTCGAGATCAGGATGACGGTATATACACTCACTCACGCTCAGATGCTGGCCTCTATAATGCTCAGAGATTGAAGGCCAAGACCAAAATTAGGAGGGTACTAATCAGAGATTTGCTTTTTGCGGATGATGCTGCGATTACGATCCACTCTGAGGAATAATTACAACATCTACTATCTGCATTCTCCATTGCTTGTTCTAAATTTGGTTTAACAATTAACAAAAAGAAGACACAGATTATGTCACAAGGTGCACATGGTGTACCATCAATATTTATTGACGACGCCGAACTGGAGATAGTAGATCATTTTACATATCTAGGAACAGTGGTAAATAGCAAATTATCCCTCGATCAGGAAATCAACATCAGGATTGGCAAGGCAGCAACAACAATGAACATGTTAGCAAAAAGAGTCTGGGAGAACATGAAGCTTACTGCCAAAACAAAAGTCCTCGTCTACCAAGCCTGTGTCCTTAGTACTCTTCTTTATGGCAGTGAAACCTGGACAACTTACTCACGCCAAGAGAAACGTTTAAACAGCTTTCATATCCGGTGTCTGCGAAGAATACTTGGTATTAAGAGGCAAGAGAAAATCACAAATACTGAAGTATTGGAAAGATCAGGTTGCGTGACGGTGTATTCCATGCTCAGTCTTCTTAGACTTAGATGGATAGGACATGTTAGGAGGATGGATGATGGTAGAATACCAAAGGACATCTTTTTTGGTGAATTACAGACGGGTAGGAGATCTCAGGGTCGGCCTCTACTACGATACAAAGATGTGTGTACGCGGGACATGATTGATACAGGCATTGATAATGCACATTGGGAGCAAGTCGCCGCTGAACGTGGTGCATGGAGGGCAACTATCAGAAATGGAATAAAGACAAAGGAGAAAATGATTGCAGATAAAGCACATACAGAGCGTGAGAGACGTAAGATGGTGCAAAATGGTGGAAATGACCACGTTATCACATGCATCTACTGTGGGCAAACGTTTGCAGCAAGAATTGGCCTTACCAGCCACACTCGCCACCGCCATGGGTAGTAGTTATTACGCCTTTTTGAAGCACAATGTATCAAACTATCGTCTGTCAAGACGGAAAGGTGCCAATGTAATGTGTGTGTGTGTGTGTGTGTGTGTGTGTGTGTGTGTATATATATATATATATATATATATATATATATATATATATATATATATATATACGAACAGATAAAGCTAGGAGTACGACAAGGCTGCGTCTTGTCACCGGATCTCTTCTTCCTATATATATATATATATATATTTTTTTTTTCTCATATCCTATTTACAGGAGGACATTGCTGTTAACACCAACATTT